>CM059197.1:78063465-78405965 GCA_030323885.1 Branchipolynoe longqiensis | reverse complement strand
AGATATATTTATATATATACTTATATATATATTATATATATATATGTATATATATATTTATATATATATTTATATATATATTTATATATATATTTATATATAGATTTATATATAGATTTATATATAGATTTATATATAGATTTATATATAGATTTATGTATATAGATTTATATATATGCGTGAGAGTTCTGGTTAATATGCGTCTACTGGAAGGAAAACCCTGCGTCAGTGTAGACTCGCAGACCGCCAGGTCGCTGTACCAGCCCGCTCCCACTGTCCAGCATGCAAGTATAGGGGTTGCGGGTTCGAACCCAAAAGGGATATACAGATAGAAGAACGTTCCATCCTAATCAAAGTGTCCACATACGTTGTATAATTACTAACAACCTACTTACTCAAACTACTTCATGTAGGCAACCATCAACCGCCCCCCCCCCCCCCAGGTATTAACCTTTTTAAGCATAACCCTACAAGCTAACCACACTCCATCTACAAGAATAAACAAACCATTCTACTAACACTCCATCTCAAAATCCCATCTCCAACAACATGATAATCATGCAATTCACCACACAGTAGGCATACAAACCCGTGAAGGGAAACTATGCACCTAACCACTCCGTAATGTAACGGTCTAAACAATACACATGTACGTATCTAGGTGACCAGGGCCTATATGTATGAGCCCGTGTTAGCGGTCGTAACCCTGCGTCGTGTGGATTTCCCGGGTTAGCGGCGAAAACTGCGTGTGTATGTGTCAGGGTTATACTAACTCGGCGAGCGTAAAGTCGCCTGCACTAACCCCAAGTGAAACCAGGGTTAAAGGTGGGGTTGCACCGATTATGCCCAAATCTATTCAATGCGACCATATTTAACAGAATTAGATACGCAATAAGTGAAATTTATTCAAATTAACCATAAAATCGAACCGTTATTTAGGCTCCCGCTGCATTGGCGGTGTTATTCATATTGTCGAATCGACGAATGTAAAGTAAACAAATTGCCGCCTCCGCAGCGACGTCGATATCCATACTGTCTAATGTCAAATAAAAATGGCTGCCGCCGTCGCCGCCGAATCGACGGCAATATATTAGGCCCAAATCTATTCAATGCTATCATATTTAACAGAGTTACATAGTCAAATCATGAAATTTCATTAAATTAACCCTAAATTCGAAGCATTATTAATGTAGCAGCTATATCGGCAGTGTTATTCATATTGTCCAATCGATGAATATAAACAGTCACAGAGGGATTTCCCAAATCTATAAATAACTGAAATGTTAGCTAACCCACGCGCGCTTTGGACCCATACATCCCCCGTGACACATTTGGAACCCCGGGGTTAGCTAACCCGGCACCCGCCTTTAACCCTGGTGCAGTTAAAAATTGGCTCATACATATGGGCCCAGATATATTATGCTGATCCCATCATTATTGTAGTAGTCTGCACTGACCTCTCAGAAAAGTAATCACATAGACAGGTGGGCATGGGTAGTGTGTTGATATCAGGGAGCCTAGGTGGTGTAATGGTTAGCACACTTGCCTGGAATGCAAAGAGATGTGGGTTCGAGTCCCACTCTAGGTGCAATATTTCCCATTTTCATCACCCCCATGACACTGGTTTCCGTGACCAGGATCCTGTACAAGTTACACACTGTATAGTTGTTGAACCTACCCTGTGTGTGTAATGTGTAAGTGCATTGTTTGTATGTATGTGATTGTAATGACCATCTAAAATACTTACAATTCCACAGCGATGAGTGTAGTAGTCTGCACTGACCTCTCAGGCAAGTAACCACATAGACAGGTAGGCATGGGTAATGTGTTGATATCAGGGAGCCTAGGTGGTGTAATGGTTGGCACACCGGTACGGAATGCAAAGAGATGTGGGTTCGAGTCCCGCTCTAGGCGAAATATTTCCCATTTTCATCACCCCCATGACATTATCTTATGACAGACATTTCTAATCATTTAGACCACAGACAAAATAATGCCAAGTGGTTTTGTCCCGATCATTCTCACCGACATTGCTGACACATGCCAAGAGGATCGCTCTACCTTAAACAATCCAGGAGAGTGACGTGCCTTGGGTACCAGTAGGGTGTCCACCTGTGAAGGTGTTGGTCATCCTATCGGTCCTGCTCAGTGGACCCATTTGCAGTTTGGGCTATTTTCTGTTCCAACCAGTGTTTCATCACGGATTGTGGTATGTGCTGTCCTGTCTATGGGAAAGTGCATATAAAAGATCCTTTGCTGCTTATCGGAAAGAGTAGCCTATGTGGTGGCAGCGAGTTTCCTCCAAAGAAATATGTCAGAATGACCATATTTTTTACGTCTGAGAGCCGATGATAAAAATCAATGTGCTCTAAAGGCGTTATTAAATAAAACATGCTTTACTTTAATGAACAAAGGACCTGTTTATTTTGTCGTGCGGTGGGGGTGGCGGTGTTGGGTGGTGGGGGTGGGGGCGGCTGGCGGCATAGTGGTGATAGGTGGGGAATATTATCCCCCACACATTTGTCTGGTGATGAATAGGGATAAATGGCTCTGGTTGCCGGCGATGACGCTCTGCGTTTACATCATATAATAATGGGGACAGAGTGACTAACGTCTTGTGGGCGTGTTGGTGTCTGGGAACAAGGTGGCAGAATAAAACATGTCTCTTTCTTGATTGTAACCATTTGGAAATGTCAACTACTTCACGTAAGATGCCAATCGGTGGTTGTTGTTGGAGTTTTACATCCTGGCAACATCTAAGGTCATATCAGGATGGGTACCAACATGTGATAGTACACACTCATGGTGACTTTATAGCACTGCCCCACTGGCAAATCAGGCTACCAGCACCATGACCTGATATCCCACTCAGTCACACTATCCTGACACTGAGCTAACCAGTCCTTTTCGTATGAATGCTGAGTGCCAGGCTGGGAAGTATCAATTTTATAAGTCATTGGTTTCAGTCGCCCGGGAATCAAACTCCCGATCTCCCACCGATTCAGCCACTGCCCTCGGTGAGATGACAGTGTTTGTTTGTTTGTTGTTATACGTCCTAGCAACATCTAAGGTCATATCAGGACGGGAGATGACAGTGTAATTGTAACAGCTCTAGCAATGTGCGCCAAGTTATAGACATTAAATCTAAGTAAGATATTATCATTTCATGAGTAGTAGTATGTTATGAGCCCCACTACAAGTGCCACCTGGTGGCGGTCTTGACTATGTTCACTCGTGCAAGTCAGAAGGATCGGCAGGTGCGGTCCCTGTGGTGGACTTGTGGCCATCTGCGACTATAGGTTATACCCCTGTCACACTATGATGTAACGAGCCAAAGTAAGCCTGACATGGTCACTTTTCATCATTACATTGACGTACGTTGGGTTATGTTATGATGACGTCAGAATGACGTTAGACTGACTTCGAGCTACGTCACGTTACGTCATGTTACGTCTGCACGAGTCAAGGTTTTAAACCTGTTCAAAACTTTTGACGTAACTCAAACGTAAGGGTTTATGCTCGCCGTACATTCTGTACACATTCGGCGAACATCAATGACGTTAAACGGATGTTAGTCAAACGCTGCTCACTATGTTCCACTAAGTCGACCCACATTAACGCTGGTGGAAACGTCCACGTGGCATAATGGGAACGCCAGGAGAACTTCAGGAGAACGTCAGGAGAACGTATGCCAAACATACTTCCAACATACGTTCAGCATTTCACCACATAACGTCACATAACGTAAAGCAACATAGTTCTGGCAATGGAATAACATACATAACGTACCGTGAGCATCATTACGTTGTCCTCTCTCATTGAATGATGCTATCACTACGATTTACCGACGTTACGCTCTCATCAACTACGCTGCATCCACGTTCAACTTGTGCCCAAATTTGCATACTACGCCGAGAAGTTCGATGTTTTTCACGTTCTCCCTACGCTGACATTACGTCGTAGTGTGACAGGGCCTTTACATGCGACCCAGCTGGATAGCGGTAGGCCACTTCCATTCTGACCTAGGCGGGATTAAACTGGCGGAGGACCTCCAGGATCGAAGTGTAGTCCTAGTAGTCTGCACTGAGCTCTCAGGCATATACATGTAGGCATGGGTAGTATGGTGATATCAGGGAGCCTAGGTGGTGTAATGGTTAGCACACTGGCCCAGAGTGCAAAGAGATGTGGGTTCGAGTCCCGCTCTAAGCGCAATATTTCCCATTTTCATGAACCCCATGACGCTGGTTCCATGACCATGATACTACACACACAACACGCTCTATGGTTGTTGAACATGCCGTGTGTCTGTATGTGTAAGTGACTTGCCTGTATCATGTGTAGGTATGTAATAGTAAGCATTCAAAGACTTACAATTCCAGGGGGATGAGTGTAGTAGTCTGCACTGACCTCTCAGGCAAGGAGCCACATAGACAGGTAGGCGTTTGTAGTATGGTGATATCAGGGATCCTAGGTGGTGTGATGGTTAGCACACTGACCCGGAGTGCAAAGAGATGTGGGTTAGAGTCCTGCTCTAGGCGCAATATTTCCCATGTTCATCACCCTGTGGTGTTCTCTGTGGCGGAGTGGTTAGAGTGTCTGACATTTTTCTAGGTTGGACTCCTAATCCGAAGGTCAGTGGTTCGATTCCCTGTGCCCCCACCTCTGCCAATTTGGATTTCCACCGCTGTGTATAACTTACAGCGTCATTAAAGGCCAGTTGCTCTCATACCATGTCTATGTGGTGTGGGAGGTAACAAAAGTCCTTGGGTCGGTAAAAGTGTAGGCTCGGGCTTTCTATCGACAAACTGTCTAATGGTGAAAACAAGCCTATTCAGGCTTATCCATGATAGTCAGTATAAATCTTCAACAACAAAAGTATATGGTGTTTCTCATTATTCCCTAAACAGAGCAGAAACTGATCCATCATACACGGTAATAATAATATGCAAAGGAAAGTACTGTGAGTGAGCAGTAGCAGGTTGGACGCATATGGGCACTAACCAGTGGAAGACCCCATTCACAAATGGGGGTGGTAGGCTGCACACGTCACTCCCAACAAAGCAAACAAGCCCTCATTAATCACTGCCCTGGGATTTTGCACCTTTGAAACATCAAAACTTACTGGCTTTGACAACTGGCAACAGGGTCTAGTTAACACAGCAATGACGTATTGCAGTTGGCTTCAACTGGCATACATAGACACATGAATTACCTTGCACAATATATACATATGTTCACGAGTAGGTGGCGTAACCGTGTCCGAGGAAGGAACTAGTGTAGGGCCAGGACCGATAGCATCATGCTATATATATACATGTCTATATATGACAGCGAGACACACAAATGTAAAACTTAAGTTAATATTCATATAATGCCCTACACAGCATATACATTGCATTATATCATGTAATATATACAAAGAAAAGGAAAAAAAAGTTTGTTTTATTTGACGACACCTCTAGAGCACATAGATTTTTCTCAACGGCCATTTGGACAAAAAATATTTGGTCATTTTGACACATTTCTTTAGAGGAAACCTGCTGCCGCCACATAGGCTACTTTTTCCGATAAGCAGCAAGGGGTCTTTTATATGCACTTTCCAACAGACAGGACAGCACATACCACATCCTTTGATGAACCAGTTGTGAACCACTGGTTGGAACGGAAAATAGCCCAAACTCCAAATGTGTTCTCTGAAGCAGGACCGATCAGAAGACCCACACCTACACAGCTGCACACGCTACCGTCTGAGCTACGTCCCGCTCCCCATGCCTATATATACATGCAAAACAATAGCAAATTGTTTATATTCACATAATGCTGTACACAGCATATACATTAGCATTCTATGATGTATATATATATATATATATATATATATATATATATATATAATCGAAGCAGTGAGACATGCAAAACAACAGCGACTTGTTTATATTCACGTAATGCACTACACAGCATATATATATATAGCCTACATTGACATTCTCCGATTGACACTTTCATGCGCGTCTCCTTTATGGGGTTTTTCTCCCGGGGGAGATTGGGTTTCACACCGTCGGTTAAGACATATTCAGTTCCCACAGAGAGAGAGACCGCTTCACCATCAATCAATCAACCAATCACTCTACCCCCTACCCACATCCCCACGCACACACACACGTACACCCGCGCGCGCCCGTCACAAGGTACGTCTCGGATGGCCGTGACGTTACGTCGCCAGGCCGCGCGCTGCTCCCCGGGACGTCCCTTAACACTGCCCCCTGGCGGGTGTAGCGGCGCGCCGCGGGAGGGAGTCGGCCCGCTAGGGGGCGACACCAGTTCTCCACGTTTTCTCGAGTCAAACTTCCTTTGTGTCGGCGGCAGTGATTTGTTCCCGTTAGGGGGAGCTGCATAAAGTAGGTCACGTCTGTTTGAGTTGAGGAAATGAGAAAGGAACTCTCCCCCCCCCCCCGCACCCACCTCCCTCACTCATCACCCCACCATCCTATTTCTCTCAGATCCATTGCCTACTCTTCTTTTCTCCCCCTCCCCATTCCTTCCCTCCCGTCCTTCTTCCTTACCCTCCCCACTTCCCTTCCGCCTCCCACTCCCCCTCTTCCTCCACCCCTTTCCCCCTCCCCTCCCCTCCCATATACCCCCCTTCTCCTCCTCCTCCGCCTCTTCACCTTCCCCTCTGGATTCCCCCGCCGGCCCCCCCCCCCTCCCTCCGCCGCTTCCCCCTCCTCCGCCGCTTCACCCCCCCCTCTACGCCGCCCCCTCCCGCTCCTCCCACTCCCCTTCCTCCACCCTGCGCCAAATTCGCTTCCCCCTCCCCATCCCCCTTCTCCTCCCCCTCCACGTCGTCCCCTCCCTCTCCTCTTACCCTCCCCTCCCCCTTACCCCCTACCTCCACCCCCTCCCCCTACCCTGCCCTTCCCCCTTCCCTCCTCCCCCCCCCCCTCCCAGCACACTCACATTCAGACTTGAAGTTACATAGTCAATTGTTTTTTAATGTTTCACCATATTTGCTTTGTTACACTTGTTTTCCCACATTTGTTTTCAAACATATGTTTTTCCACATTTGTTTTCAAGCATTTGTTTTCCCACATTTGTTTTCCCACATGTCCCCCGCATTCGTTTCCCCACATTTTCCCCACATTTGTTTTCCCACATTTTGCCTACATTTGTTTTCCCACATTTGTTTCACCACATTTATTTTCCCACATTTCCCCCACATTTGTTTTTCCCACATTTTCCCAAATTATTTTTTCCCACTTTTGTTTTCCCACAGTTATTTTCCCACATTTGTTTTCCCACATTTGTTTTCCCCACATTTGAAAGTCCACACTTTTTATTCCGTAATACCCCCTCTACCTACCTCCAGGCCGAATCGGTAGAGCACAGGCCTCACATGCGGAAGATCAGGAGTTCGCGAGTTCGTTCCCGGTTGAGTCAAACCAATGACTTAAAAATGTATACTTGTCGCTTCCTAGCCTGGTGCTCGGCATTATTAGGATAGGGCAATGGCTGGTTAACTCGGTGTCAGGATAATGTGACTGAGTGCGATATTGGGTCATGGTGCTGGCAGCCTGATTTCCCAGTGGGGCAGCACTATAGAATCGCCATGAGTGCGTACTGTCACAAGTCAGTAGCTGTCCTGATATGACCTGAGATATTGCTAGGACATAAAACAATAACAAAACAAACAAACAAACACACCACCCCTCACAAAAGCCTACTCTCCCTGGTAAAACTCCCAACGACCAGCCAATCAACCTTCCTCCATTTTGATCCATTTGAAATTACCCCCTCCAACCATTCAGATAATTAAATATGCCAACACCACATGTAAATAAAGTGAAAATATGTCATAATGCTTAGTGTAATTACTCCCCCCCCTTTCCTAACCTACTGGACGGGATGGCAGAATCAGTAAAAACTCTCACTGGCTTCCCGTGGGGAAGGTTGTGCCTTCAAACCGTCGCCGCGTCAAAGCAATGACCTTCCACAAGTCATACTTCGTGACCTAACTATAAAAAGGTTCTATCTGGCAAAGTGACCGAATTGGTGTTATGGCTGTAAACAATTTTCTATCTACAAAAGGATATCATGCAGTTAGACAACTGTTTCTCAACTGGTATTTTTCACTGAGATAGATTTTAAATAATATTGTTCTATCTGCTTTGCTATCATGCATTTACACAGCTTCAGTCCTCATTATCTCAAACACACGATTTTGTCAGATACAACCTTTTTATAGTAAGATCGCGACTTGTCATGACCTAGCCTGGCAAGTGACAATACTAGAACAGGGCAAGGACTGGTTTACTCAGTATCAGGATAATGCGACTGAGTGGCATAGCAGCCTGGTCTTCCTTGAACATTTATACTGCCTATCATGGATAAGTCTGAATAGACTTGTTTTCACCATTAGACAGTTTGTCGATAGAAAGCCCGAGCCTACACTTTTACCGACCCAAGGGATTCTTAACCTCCCACACCACATAGACATGGTATGAGAGCAACAGGCCTTTGATGATGCTGTAAGTTAGACACAGCGGTGGAAATCCAAAGTGGCAGAGGTGGGGGCATGGGGAATCGAACCACTGACCTTCAGATTAGGAGTCTCACCTAGAAAAAAGTCAGACACTCTAACCACTCCACCACAGAGAACACAACAGTTGGGGCAGCACTATAAAATCACGATGAGTGTGCACTATTACAAATCGGCACCCGTTCATGATATTACCTTAAATGTTGCAAGGATGTAGAACCCCAACACAACTAAACAAGCGAACCCTCCAAACCTTCCATCGTTCCATTCACTTTCACTCCCCCCCCCCCACCCTGTGCCCCCCGCCCGCGGTGTCATACTTGAGGCATGCCTCCCGCCCCCCCCCCCCCCTCCGCACTGGACGCGGGTTGTGGTTGCATCATGTGCTGGTGCTGCTTGTTGCCGCCGGGTATTGGCAGCACCGACTTGTGAACCCGGGGCACAGCACGCCGACAACGATTGGCTTTATTATCATCAGCACAGGTGAGAACGTGAGCAGAGAGCCCGGCCACCCCCACCCCCACCCCCACCCCACCCCCTCCCATCCCCCACCCCCTCCCATCCCCCACCCCCATCCCACCCCCTCATCCCCACCTCCACCCCCACCCCCCACCTCCACCCCTACCCCCACCCCCCCCCTCCCCACCACCACCACCACCACCCCACGTCCACCCACATCCCCACCTCCACCCCCCCCACATCCCCCCACCTCCACCCACATCCCCACCTCCACCACCTCCACCACCACCACCACCCCCACCCCTACACCCACCCACATCCCCACCTCCACCGCCACCACCCTCACCCCCATCCCCTACCAGGCGCGATGACCGAATCGATAGAGCGTGGGCCTCGCGTGTGGGAGATCAGGAGTTTGGTTCCCGGTCGAGTCAAACCAATGACTTATATAATTGATACTTATCGCTTCCTAGTTTGGTGCTCGGCATTAATAGGATAAGGCAAGGACTGGTTAGCTCAGTGTCAGGATAATATGACTGAGTGGGATATTGGGTCATGGTGTCGGTGGCCTGATTTCCCAGTGGGGCAGCACTATGAAGTAACCATGAGTGTGCACTGTCACAATATTACCTTAGATGTTGGGAGGATGTAAAACTCCAACAAACAATAAACATCAACCCCTACCCCTACCCCTACCCCTACCCCAACCCCTACCCATACCCCTACCCCAACCCCTACCCCTACCCCAACCCCTACTCCCCCCACCCCCATCCTCACCCCCCACCCCACCACCAATCCCCCACTTACCCCCCACCTCCCCCCACCTACCCCCAACCTACCGCCTACCTACCCTCCACATACTCCTCCCCCACCTACCCCCTACCTACCCCCCCCCCCACATACTCCTCCCCCACCTACTCCTCCCCCACCTACCCCCTCCCTACCCCCCACATACTCCTCTCCCACATCCACCTACCCCCGGGCCCCTCCAGGCACACCTGTGGAGACCAGACACTAACCACCACTCTCCACACATGCAATAAGCACATAACACACACCTGTTGTGCCTCTCACTCGTCACAGCCGAGCTGGCCAAATAACACTGAATAAAGCCGAGTATTAATTAGTTTGTTGCCTAATGTAAGATAACACCAACTTAAAAAAACAAACCATCACCAACAATTTTAATTTGCCAACAACAATACAAATGATTTAAAAGTTGATTTTATATTTGCATAATCCGATGAAAGTATATTATTTTCAAACCTAATTCAATCAATCAATAGTTCCGTTCTCTAGTCGAGGGTTGGATGCAATGGTTCTCCACTTGTCCCGATGGTGTGCTGTTCTGATAGACTGTGAATAATTCAAGCGTGTCCACTGTGAAATATTTGTAAACCATGATGTTCTTGGTCTCCCTCTCCCTCTGCTGCCATTCACCTTCCCTTCCAACAATGTATGGTATATTGAACTCTGACGAATGATGTGGCCAAAATAAATAAGTTTCTTTGTCTGGATAGTGGCAAACAAGCATTTCTTATTTTCAATTTTTCTGAGAACTTCTTTGTTGCTGATCTTCTTTGTCCATGATATTTTCATCATCCTTCGATAAGTCCACATCTCAAATGCTGCTAAACGTTTGTACATTTTCTTAGAGATTGTCCATGTCTCAGCCCCATACATTAGAGTAGACCACACATAACACTGAAGAATATGCTTCCTTGTTGTGACCTAATTAGTCAGGTAGAAATACAGTTTGACCCCCAAAAAATGCTAGAAAAGGTTTTTCAACTGTTTCTGATAGTATTGGATGTGGAGAATATCATATTAAAAATCTACCAAAATCAGCCCACCGGAAAGTAGTTAAATCCAAGCTGGCGTCCAAAATCGTCACAAATATCTTAAAATAGCCATAACTTCTTTACTGTTCACCCTAGAATGGTAATTAACGTGTCTACTTTCAGGTTTTAGGGGGTCAAGGAACACAGTGAAAATAGTCAAATTACCATTGAACAATCAGGATGTGAGAAAATCCAAGATGGTGTCCAAAATGGCCACTGATACCCTATATTGCTATAACTTATTATAAGTCAATTCCCATTCACACTAGAGGTGTAATTGTTGTGCCAATCCCTTAGTTTTAGGGACCTAGGAATATAATGAGGTGAATTAAATAAAGGTTAAGTTATCAGTTCATCAACAGTATTATTATGGCAAAAATACTAGGACTTAAAAAGTTATTATATAGGGTATTCACGTGATGTCATCAACCGGCTGCGCGGCCATTGTGGCGATATCAACACGTAAACAACCCATAGAGTTTGCCGATGCGCGCAGTGCAAAACGTCTATTTCATTCAAAATTAATAGAAATGCAGAACCGTAACCGTATCAATTTAATATAATCATGTTGGTAAACATGGTTTCTATATGTGTACCAAGCGATTTGTTTCTAGGTTGTGTGGTTGTAGAGATATTTCACTTTTTCTGTATGAAGATTGCTCACGACCATTGAGAATGACTTGAGTTCGCCGGTACACGCAGTGCAAAACATTAGTTTTATTCAAAATTAAGTGAAATCCAGAACCAGAACCTTATCAATTTAATAGAATCTTTTTGGTAAACATGTTTTCTAAATGTGTCCCAAACGATTTGTTTCTAGGTGGATTGGTTTTTAGAGATATTTCACTTTTTCTGTATGAAGATTGCTCACGACCATTGACAATGCCTTGAGTTTGCCGGTAGGCGCAGTGAAAAACATTAGTTTTATTCAAAATTAATAGAAATCTAGAACCCTAACCATATCAATTTAATATAATCTTTTTGGTAAACATGTTTTCTATATGTGTACCAAGCGATTTGTTTCTAGGTGGATTGGTTTTTAGAGATACTTCACCTTTTCTGTATGAAGATTGCTCATAGCCATTGAGTTTGCAGTGTGACAGTGCGTTATTATTGTGGTTACTATCGCCACAATGGCCGCACTTCCGTTTAGCGTGACGTCAGTGCATACCCTATATTGTTCACCGAATGCATACATATTGTCAATTACACTCTTGTCCCTACTTACCGTCGTGTTCAATGAATGTAGCTTGGTTCTATCGATTGTCACAAGTTTCTAACTGGCATTATCCACAAACAGCTGCAGCTACAGAGGGGTGTTCTGCAGACAGTTTTGCATTTTTAAGTAATCATCTTCAGGAGCTTGTCAGCGGCAGCATTCATATCTGACATTATTGGAATCAATTGGTTATCTTCCAACTTCTAACCTCACATCAACACATCCGTGTCACCCTCCTTCCCAACCTAGACCATTATCTGATGGTAAACTCTGAGACCGTGAAGTTTAGTGGACGGTACAGTAGGAGATAGGCATTCAGGTGTCACTATCGATGTTGATGATATGAGTTTCTTGGTCAAGGTATTGGGACACAAAGTATAGTAAACTACACTAAAACCTCTGTAAATCGACCGACCTGGGGAGCGATTTTAAGTGGTCCATTTAGGGAGGTGGTCGGTTTATGGAATTAGAATATGGTTACAATGGTATTGTTCGGACCGAAATAAAGCGATCGATATAGGGGAGAGATCGATCTGTGGAGGTGGCCGGTTACGGAGGTTTTACTGTACAGTAAAACCTATCTAAATCGACTGACATTGGGACCGACATTAAATTTCTAATTAGAGAGGTAGTCGGTTTAGAATGGTTAATCTTAGAGCAGAATACACCAGGCCTTGTCCCATCCTACCAAAAGAAAGTTTGTTTCATTTAAAGTTGCCTAGTCCGATGGCTTTCGAACTTTTGCTTCATTTTTTAGATAAATGCATCAGATTGACCATTATAACCTAATATGGATTATTCTGGAGTCACTTTGATTAAAAAACGCCTAATTTTGGAGCAATTTGAGCTGAAAGAACGCAACATAATTTCGTCAAGCTTGCCAAAAGTCCAGTTGTTGTGGTCCAGATTCACATCTCGCGATGGTCACGTGATGAGGAATGACCTACTTATCTATAGGTAGTCTGGTCCCCTATTAATTTCTACTGGCCAAGTGTGTGTAGAGGGCGGGAGTAAGTGTGAGGAATGGGTGTGTGGAGGGGTGTGTGGAGGGGAGGGAGGCTAGAAGCTGGTGTCAGTGTGTGTGTGTGTTGGGAAGGGGGAGTGGGTGAGCAACTGATCCAACTATGAGTGGTTGGGTGGGATGCCATCAAACCTCTACAATATGTCCTAGAACCTGACTAAAGCCATATATGGTACTGGAATGAGGGCCAGACTAATGAGTTCACAAGATTGACCCAATTGATCAGTGCAGGCTCTACCTAATGGCTGTCTCAAAGTAGGTGTCCAAAGGGATGGAGTAATATATTCACTGATTATTCTGTATATGATATACCAAAGAATTAGCTACGGCACCAGTACCTGGATATATAGAATCAAATATAAGTAATTGTTTTGGTTTTGAAAAAAATATGTTTCATCGGACCATGCAACTTTGATGACGCCTCTAGAGCACATTGTCCCATCCTCCCAATACTGAAGCAAGGCTACATAGCGACAAGTATCAATTGTATAACTATAAGTCATCGGTTTGAAATATCCTCTACTGAATTAAAGTTGAATAGATATCTTCCGTTTGTATGTGTGTTGTAATTATATTAGGTTAGCTGCTAATGCTATATTCAATCTTACTTTAGTTTGAAATAACTTTTATTATATATGATTACCTTTGAAGATATTTGGAAGGAAAACAGGAATTAATTCTGGGGTGAACATACAAATACTGACACCATTGACTTGTTCTGTTAAGTTTACTTTGTGTTCCTTCTTTGAAACAACAAATTAATGCTAGTGCAGTGGTCTGCACTGACCTCTCAGGCAAGTAACCACATAGACAGGTAGGCATGGGTAGTGTGGTGATATCAGGGAGCCTAGGTGGTGTAATGGTTAGCACACTGGCCAGGAGTGCAAAGAGATGTGGGTTCGATTCCCACTCTAGGCGCAATATTTCCCATGTTCATCACCCCCACGACACTTGCGCCATGACCAGGATCCTGTACAAGCTATGCGCTACCCTCTGTATGTATGTGTTAGTGCATTGCCTGTATGTATGTAATTGTAAGCATTAAAAGACTTACAATTCCAGGGGGGGGGGCGGGGGCGAGTGTAGTAGTCGGCACTGACCTATCAGGCAAGTAACCACATAGAAAGGTATGCATGGGTAGTGTGGTGATATCAGGGAGCCTAGGTGGTGTAACTGGCCCAGAGTGCAAAGAGATGTGGGTTCGAGTCCCGCTCTTGGTGCAATATTTCCCATTTTCATCACTCCCATGACACTGATATATAGGATTAATGACATTTAAGTATTTCGGTTCCAAATTTTGTTAAACAATTTTATCGGACTATGCAGCTTTATTGAATCCAGTATAATATGTGAGTGCCAGTGAACTCAAAGAAGTAAAGCTTGTTTTATTAAATGACGCCTCTAGAGCACATTGATTTTTATCATTGGCTATTGGACTTCAAACATGTGGTCATTCTGACGCATTTCTTTAGATGAAACCTGCTGCCACTACATAGGCTACTCTTTCCGATAAACAGCAAGGGATCTTTTATATGCACTTTCCCACAGACAGGAGAGCACATACCACAACCTTTGATGAACCACTTGTGGAAACTGGTTGGAACAGAAAATAACCCAAACTGCAAAATGGATCCACTGAGAAGGATCGATCAGATGACCAACAGCTTCACAGGTGGACACTCTACCCGCTGAGTTACGTCCTGCTCCCGAACGCAGCCTCAGTGCGCATGCCCGTAGACCTGCGTCTCCTGCCCTGGAAGGGTCCGGCATGAGCCACCTCGTGGCCAGTGTCTGCACGAGTGTCGGTGAGTTCTTGGGCACCAGATTAAAAGGAACCCGCGAGTAGTTGAGGCGTCTCCCGCTAGGAGGCGGGACGGGGGCGCCACCGGTGCGCGCGCCGGGTGGTCGCGGCGGGAGAGCGGTCGGTCTCCAAGCAGATGCTCAGTGTTCTTGGAGGTGGGGGTGGGGGTGGAGGTGGGAGTGGGGGTAGGTGGAGGTGGAGGTGGTGGTGGATGGGGTGGGTGGGGGTGGGGGTGGGGGGGGGGGGGGGGGGGGTAAGTGAGTGTGTGGTGGTGGTGGTTTGTTGGATGTTGTGGTTGACGTCCTAGCAACATCTAAGGTCATATCAGGGCGGGCTGTGTGTGTGTGTGGGACGGAGGCATGGATTGGGATGGGAGTGGGGAGCATGGGGCTGTGGGAGTGGGGAGCATGGGGCTGTGGGAGTGGGAGTGGGAGTGGGATGGAACTGGGGTGAGTGGGTGTAAGAGTGGTTGTGGAAGTGGGTCTTCGAATGGTGGGGAGTGGGTGAGTAGTGTGGGTGAGGAGTGGGGAGGACTGGGGATGGGAGTGGGGTTGGGAGTGGGGAATGGGGATTGGGGTGGGGTGTGGAGAGGGTGGGGAGTGGGGCTGGGGAGTGGGGCATGGGGAGTGGGGAATGTGAGTGGGTGAGGGACTGGAAACTGGGGAATGGGAGGGGGTGGGGTGTGGGAGCAGGGAGCGGGGAGCGGGAGCGGGAGCGGGGAGCGAGGAGCGGGGAGCGGGGAGCGGGGAGTGGGAAGTAGGGAGCGGGGAGAGGAGAGCGGGGAGCGGGGAGCGGGAACCAGGGAGCGGGAGGCGGGGAGCGGGGTGGAGCGGGAGCGGGGAGCAGGGAGCAGGGAGCGTGGAGTGAGGAGCGAGGAGCGGAGAGCGCGGAGCGGGGAGCGGGGGAGCGGGGGGGCGGGGGCAGGGAGCGGGGAGCGGGGAGCAGGGAGCGGGGAGCAGGAAGCGGGGGGGGGCGGGGGGCGGGGGGCGGGGGGCGGGGAGCGGGGAGCGGGGGACCGGGGACGGGGGAGCGGGGAGCAGGGAGCGAGGAGCGGGGCGCGGGGATCAAGGAGCGGGGAGCGGGAGCGGGGAGCGGGAGGCGGGGGGTCGGGGAGCGGGGGAGCAGGGAGGGGGAGCGGGGAGCGAGGAGCGGGGAGCGAGGAGCGGGAGCGAGGAGCGGGGAGCGGGGAGCGGGGAGCGGGGAGTGGGGAGCGGGGAGCGGGGAGCAGGGAGCGGGGAGCGGGGAGCGAGGAGTGGGAAGCAGGAAGCGGGGAGCGGGGAGCGGGGAGCAGGGAGCGGGGAGCGGGGAGCGGGGAGCGGGGAGCGGGGAGCGGAGTTAGGTGACGTGGTGCTGACACAGGTTAACAACTGGCATATCTGTTGGGTGTGGGAGGGGGGGGGGGGTGGCCGTGGGGAGGTGGCCGTGGGGGGGGGGGGTGTATAGGAGGGTACAGGGGTACACGGGCTACCTGTGTGCCTACCGTTACCTCCAGCGTGGTGGCAGTGTGGGTGGAGGGGTTAGAGGGGATGGTGTTTAGCGGTTGTGAGGTCATCGTTCCTCACCCTAACCTTTGACCTCTGACCCCATCAACACTCTGTCTGCGAACCCCAGTGTGCATTTGTGTGTGTGGTGCTTTAAGGGATATAATGTACTTAATTTATATTCTCGGTCAGACATTTTTCTATTAATTATGTTTGGATTTATTTATTTCACTGGCGTTTCACTGTGAACATGGCCCTTGCTGCCTCCACGGCATTACACCATCAGCAATCAATCAATTAATCAATCAATCAAACACACTTTTTGACCTTGCTTGGCTACCAACATTCAAGATTACCACTACCCAAAGTTCACCAAGCATGAACTAACTGTTGACAGTGGTGGCAGGGTGGCTGAGGTGCCAGTGGGCTGGAAAGGGACTACTTTCTGCTGTTGGTGCATGTATTGAGGATATGCGTGTGACGTATAGGTATCACAATACTCCTGTATCGTGGTTGGATAGAAGCAGTTCCTTCTACGATCACGTGTATGTAAATGAAACAAAAAGCACAAATCTATTCACTGCTATGATCTAATTTTGTTATTTAGAACCATGAATATTCAATCGGGGGTTGAAATAATGTTATTTATGAGAATAGCTTACTCAAAGAGTGAAATGCCGTCAAATCAAACCCAAAATCCAAGCGACATTAACGCCGATGCTGACACATCATCGGCGATATTGTTGAAGGTAAACAAAACCAAAAGCACAAATCTATTCACTGCTATGATGTAATTATGTTATTTAGAACCATGAATATTCCACCGGGGGTTGAAGTAATGTTATCTAACAGAATAGCTTACTCAAAAAGTGAAATTTGGTCAAATTAAACCCAAAATCGGTGCAATATTAACTAACACACGCCGCCACATTGGCAGTGTTATGGCTGTATTTTCTATCCAGCCATGATGGCTGATGAGGCACTGGTCACGTGCTGCTAATCGTTTGACGCAACTCCTCAATACATACGCATAGGGATACACACACATTCTGTCTGGTAGAAAATAGACCCAATGCAAAACTAGCTTTGGAACTCGCGGTGGATTAAATCAACCATAAGCCAAAGCTAGCCACTCACCAAAATGAATGATTGTGGTTCAGGCTTCCCTTTAGGAAGGTAAGGAGTTTGAATCCCGGTCAAGTCAAATGAACGACTTACAAAATGAACACTTGTCGCTACCTAGCCTGGTGATCAGCATTACTAGGAAAGGACTAGGACTGGTTAGCCCAGTGTCAGGATAATGTGGCTGTGTGGGAAATCGGGTCATGGTGCCGGCGGCTTGATTTCCCAGTGGGGCAGCACTATAAAGTCACCATGAGTGCGCATTGTCCCAAGTCGGTACCCGTCCTGATATGACATTGTGTTGCTAGATTGTAAAATTCCAACAAACAAACTTACCAACCCACTGAGTATTCTGTGACGTCACCAACCGAGACGTCCATGACGTCAGAGCGTCATCCTGTGGGGTCGCTGACGGTGTTGTTTATTTGTTGGGGGCTTCACGTCCTAGTAACATCTAAGGTCATGTCAGTTCTGGCGTGTGATAGTGCACACTCATGACTACTTTATAGTGATGCCTCAGTAGGGGAAACTATGACCCGATATCGTGCTCAGTGAGCAAACCAGTCGTTGTCCTATCCTAGTCCCAAACAATCGCTCATACAATAACCATTGTTTGATTGATTGATTGATTGGTGGTTGCTTAATGGCCCTGTCACACTACGACGTAACGACGTCGACGTAGGGAGAACGTGAAGAACGTTGAACTTCTCGGCATAGTATGCAAATTTGGGCACAAGTTGAACGTGGATGCAGCGTAGTGGACGAGAGCGTAACGTCGGTAAAGCGTAGTGATACCGTCATTCAACGAGAGAGGTCAACGTAATGATGCTCACGGAACGTTATGAATGTTATTCCATCGCCAGAAGAACGTTACGTGACGTTAGCTATGTCATGAGACGTTGAACGTACGTTGAATGCACGTTCTACTGACATTCTCCTGACGTTCTCCTGACATTCTCCTGACGTTCTCCTGACTTTCCCATTACGCCGCATGGACGTTTCCACCGGTTTTAATGTGGGTCAATGAGTGGAACGTAGTGGAACGTAGTGGAACGTAGTGAGGAACATTGGCCTAACGTCCGCTTAACGTCATTGACGTTCGCTGAACGTGAACAGAACGTACGGCGAACGTAAACCCTTACGTTCGACCTACGTCAAAACTTTTGAACATGTCCAAAACATCGACGTAACTCGACGTAACATGACGTAATGTGACGTACCTCGACGTCAGTCTAACGTCATTATGACGTCATCATAACGTAATCCAACGTACATCAACGTAATGACGAAATATCACCACGTTAGGCTCACGTTCGCTCATTACGTCGTAGTGTGACAGGGGTATTACGCCGTGTCGGCAGCATAGGCCATATTCACGGCGAGAAATGTTTGTTTACCAATGTAATGACTCCTCAAACCAATCCACTCCCTAAATGGACCATTTAAAGTCGGTCCTATTGTCGGTCGATTTAGAACTTAGAGGTTTTACTGTAATTATAACAAAATATCTGAATCAAGGATCGGTGCCTTCCTTGAAGACGTAGGTAAAAGAGGGGGGTGAGAAGATTGCATTCATATGGTTAGAGTGTCTGACCTTTTTCTAGGTCAGACTCCTAATCTGAGGGTCGGTGGTTCGATTCCCCGTGCCCCCACCTCTGCCAATTTGGATTTCCACCGCTGTGTATAACTTACAGCGTCATCAAAGGCCAGTTGCTCTCATACCATGTCTATGTGGTGTGGGAGGTTAAAAATCCCTTGGGTCGGTAAAAGTATAGGCTCAGGCTTTCTATCGACCAGCAGTGGAATGAGGAAGACCAGTCGTCTATGACTGAAATTTCCCCTGCTTAAACAACTAATGGACCAAAAAAAACAAAAAATGCAGCTGGTATTTTTTTGCTTTCTTTTCTAGAGGACAGTGTGAAGAGAATGCAACAACCCGCGCATGCGCTGTTGACACGTCCGTCCACACTGGGCGTCCCCCTTTACCATCGTCTTCCGGTCCGCCTTCGGCTTCAACACCTGCCGCTCACTTTCTCATTTGCCTTCACACTTCTGCTTTACCTTCATTGTACCCCCCCCCCATCCCCCACTATCCTTCCCTTACCCTTGTACCCCCCATCCCCCACTATCCTTCCCTTACCCTTGTACCCCCCCCCCCATCCCCCACTATCCTTCCCTTACCCTTGTACCCCCCCCCCATCCCCCACTATCCTTCCCTTACCCTTGTACCCCCCATCCCCCACTATCCTTCCCTTACCCTTGTACCCCCCATCCCCCACTATCCTTCCCTTACCCTTGTACCCCCCCCATCCCCCACTATCCTTCCCTTACCCTTGTACCCCCCCATCCCCCACTATCCTTCCCTTACCCTTGTACCCCCCCATCCCCCACTATCCTTCCCTTACCCTTGTAC
The DNA here is from genome assembly GCA_030323885.1 of Branchipolynoe longqiensis. Taxonomy (NCBI): domain Eukaryota; kingdom Metazoa; phylum Annelida; class Polychaeta; order Phyllodocida; family Polynoidae; genus Branchipolynoe; species Branchipolynoe longqiensis. The sequence continues at coordinate 78,386,072 of CM059197.1, read as the reverse complement.
CCCCCCATCCCCCACTATCCTTCCCTTACCCTTGTACCCCCCCCCATCCCCCACTATCCTTCCCTTACCCTTGTACCCCCCCCCCATCCCCCACTATCCTTCCCCTGACCCTTGTACCCCCTCCCCCCCCATCCCCCACTATCCTTCCCTTACCCTTCCTCTACCCTTCCCACACCCTTCACCTACCCTTCACCTACCCTTCCCCTCTTCTCCATTCTCATTCCCTTCCCCTCGTCTTCATTTTGCTTCCCTTCTTCTCCTTCACATTGTCTTCCTTCCCCGTCCGCTCTCCACCTTTCTCCTTCTCCCTTACCCCTTCCCCTTCCTCTCTCCCTCCCCTCCTTCTCTCTCCTCCTTCCTTAATCCTTCTTTCTTTTCTCATTTCCCGTTCCCCATCCCTTGTCCCCCCCCATTCAACCCCCTCCCCTCTTCCCCTGCCCCCTTCCCCCTCAGCCTCTCCCCCTTCCCCCTTCCCCCTTCCCCTGCCCCCTTCCCGCCTCCCCCCTTCCCCCTTCCCCCTTCCCCATTCCCTCTTCCCTCTTCCCCTGCACCCTTCCCCCTCATCCTTCCCCTTCCCGCTTCACCCTTCCCCCTTCACCCTTCCCCCGTTCCCCCCTTTCCCCTTTCCCCCTTTCCCTATTCCCCCTTTCCCCCTTGCCCTTTCCCCCTTCCCGCTTCCATTCCCGCTTCCCCCTCCCCCTTCCCCCTTCCCTTTGCCCTTTCCCCTTTCCCCCTTCCCTTTCCCCCTTCCCGTTCCCCTTTGCCCGTTTCCCCTTCCCCCTTCCCCTTTCCCCCCTTCCCCTTTCCCCCTTCCCCTTTCCCCCTTCCCCTTTCCCCCCTCCCCTTCCCTTTCCCCCTTCCCGTTCCCCTTCCCCTTCCCCCTTCCCCTTCCCCCTTCCCCCTTCCCCTTCCCCACCCTCCCCCTTCCCCTTCCCCCTTCCCCTTCCCCACCCTCCCCCTTCCCCTTCCCCTTTCCCCTTCCCCCTTCCTCCTCAGCCTCTCCCGAGCCTCGCTTTCGACGCAGCCTCGGTTCCGCGTCTGCCCACCAGATGAAAGCCCCCTCGGCGCGTTCAGCCGTGTGTCCATAAAAGGGGGCATGAGATAAAGAGGCGAACAAAATGCAAATGTGAGGGTGCGCCTTCTACTGCGATGGCCATCGCAGGTGTGACTCTGCCGTTGAACCATTGATTGTCGCCAAGTCATGGCAGATTTCACACGTGTTCGTCACGCCTGGCTGGACGCGGAGAAGTGGGCCGACACCACTCCCTCCTCTGGCCCCGTCATTAATGAAGTAAAGAGGATGGCGCCAGGAGAGGGGGGGGGGGGGGGTAAGTAAGTAAGCCTGACCGGCAGGCCGTGTTGGTGGGGGACGCGGTGGGGGAGAGGGAGGGGGTAAGTAAGTAAGCCTGACCGGCAGGCCATGGTGGTGGGGGACGGGGTGGAGGAGAGGGAGGGGGTAAGTAAGTAGCACCGGCCGTGGTGGCGGGGTGGAGGAGTAGCGTGACTGACCGGCAGGCCATGGTGGTGGGGGACGGGGTGGAGGAGAGGGAGGGGGTAAGTCAGTAAGACTGACCGGCAGGCCGTGGTGGTGGGGGGCGGGGTGGGGGAGAGGGAGGGGGTAAGTAAGTAAGCCTGACCGGCAGGCCATGGTGGTGGGGGGCGGGGTGGGGGAGAGGAGGGGGTAAGTCAGTAAGACTGACCGGCAGGCCATGGTGGTGGGGGGCGGGGTGGGGGAGAGGGAGGGGGTAAGTCAGTAAGACTGACCGGCAGGCCGTGGTGGTGGGGGGCGGGGTGGGGGAGAGGGAGGGGGTAAGTCAGTAAGACTGACCGGCAGGCCGTGTTGGTGGGGGGCGGGGTGGGGGAGAGGGAGGGGGTAAGTCAGTAAGACTGACCGGCAGGCCGTGGTGGTGGGGGGCGGGGTGGGGGAGAGGGAGGGGGTAAGTCAGTAAGTCTGACCGGCAGGCCGTGGTGGTGGGGGGCGGGGTGGGGGAGAGGGAGGGGGTAAGTCAGTAAGACTGACCGGCAGGCCGTGTTGGTGGGGGGCGGGGTGGGGGAGAGGGAGGGGTAAGTCAGTAAGACTGACCGGCAGGCCGTGGTGGTGGGGGGCGGGGTGGGGGAGAGGGAGGGGGTAAGTCAGTAAGACTGACCGGCAGGCCGTGTTGGTGGGGGGCGGGGTGGGGGAGAGGGAGGGGGTAAGTCAGTAAGACTGACCGGCAGGCCGTGGTGGTGGGGGGCGGGGTGGGAGAGGGAGGGGTAAGTCAGTAAGACTGACCGGCAGCCGTGTTGGTGGGGGGCGGGGTGGGGGAGAGGGAGGGGTAAGTCAGTAAGACTGACCGGCAGGCCGTGTTGGTGGGGGGCGGGGTGGGGGAGAGGGAGGGGGTAAGTCAGTAAGACTGACCGGCAGGCCGTGTGGTGGGGGCGGGGTGGGGGAGAGGGAGGGGGTAAGTCAGTAAGACTGACCGGCAGGCCGTGTGGTGGGGGGCGGGGTGGGGGAGAGGGAGGGGGTAAGTCAGTAAGACTGACCGGCAGGCCGTGGTGGTGGGGGGGGGCGGGGTGGGGGAGAGGGAGGGGGTAAGTCAGTAAGACTGACCGGCAGGCCGTGGTGGTGGGGGGCGGGGTGGGGGAGAGGGAGGGGGTAAGTCAGTAAGACTGACCGGCAGGCCGTGTTGGTGGGGGGCGGGGTGGGGGAGAGGGAGGACGTAAATAAGTAAGTCTGACCGGCAGGCCGTGTTGGTGGGGGGCGGGGTGGAGGAGAGGGAGGGGGTAAGTCAGTAAGACTGACCGGCAGGCCGTGTTGGTGGGGGGCGGGGTGGGGGAGAGGGAGGACGTAAATAAGTAAGTCTGACCGGCAGGCCGTGGTGGTGGGGGGCGGGGTGGGGGAGAGGGAGGACGTAAATAAGTAAGTCTGACCGGCAGGCCGTGGTGGTGGGGGGCGGGGTGGGGGAGAGGGAGGGGGGGGGGGACCGCGCGCACGCGAGAAGTGTGAAATACGTCAGTTCCGGGTTTCCTCGGCCGATGGTCGGGCTCCTTAAAGTTGGTTTGAATTTTTTTTAATAAATGTTTTTTATTATTATATAGAAATATGTTGGATTCGCTATTATATCTCATAGAAAGTTCCCCTTGTGTCGTATTGTATTTGTATTATGATATGAGTGACTGCTGATAGAGGGGTTACCATACACGCACATATGTGTATACATGTATATATATATATATGTGTGTGTGATGTATAACGTATTATGTTAGTATAAGGATACGTAAAGTAATATTACTTATTATTTATTATTATTATTATTGTTTTCCTCCGTAAGATACAACACTGTACCGGTGGCGCCATCTCGCCCACCTCACCTCCCGCGGACGTTGACCAGTTGTAAAATATTCCGATATACGGCATAGGGGGGAATGCAAATGTTCTATTACTGATCGGTGTACGTGACCAGGCGCATGTATGTATATATATGTGTATGAGTTGGTGGTGCCTGAGTGGGATGTAAATAGACATAGTGGTGCTGGCAGGTCTGGGTCTGAGGGCACTCAGGGCCTATCCCCTCTGCTGAGATAGGGATCACCACACTCAAAGGTCAAGGTTGCTGGTGGCCATGGGGCCACACAGCTTGTGGTGGTGGGTAGACCACTGGTAGCCATGGGGACCAGGAATTCTGGATCCCTATTGGTAGGGCCAAGAATGCTTGTTTCCTATTGGGGGAAAGGGGTGGGGTGACACGCTACAATGAACCCATGTAACCATATAAATAATAAACCAGAGGGCTTGACTCTCTCTTCTTCTTTACACTTTATACTCTTCCTTTCTCTTTGTCTGTATTGATTTCACCATAGCCTGCCTACACAGCCACAGATTCGAGCCTTAGCTTTTACACAGTGTCACAGAGATGTGCATATATATATACGCATATATATACACATATGCACATCCACACATACAAACATATACACATATACACATATACACACACATATATATATATATATATATGTGTACTATTATGCGAGTATAAAAATACAAAGGTTGGCTTTCCCTGTGGGAAGATGTGTCAAATCGATGACTTACAAAATTGATACTTGTCACTACCTAGCCTAGAGCTCAACATTATTAGGGTAGGTCAAGGGCTGGTTTGCTCAGTATCGAGATAATGTGACTGAGTGTGATATCGGGTCATGTTGTTAGTGAAACAGCACCATAAAGCCACAAGCCACAAGTCGGTATTCGTCCTGATTTGACCTTTGATGTTGCTAGGATGTAATACTCAAACAAACAATTCATGTACAGTAAAACCTCTCTAAGTCGACCGACCTTGGGACCAACATTAAACATACACAATGTGGGAGCGGGACGTAGCTCAGGCAGTAGAGTGTCCTCCTGTGAGGGTGTGGGACCTCCGATCGAATCCTTCTTGCTCAGTGGACCCATTTGCAGTTGGGGCTATTTTCCGGTCCAACCAATGGTTCACAACTGGTTCGTCAAAGTCTGTGGTATTTGCTGTTCTGTCTGTCGGAAAGTGCTTACAAAAGATCCTTTGCTGCTTATCAGAAAGAGTAATTAGCCTATGTGGCGGCAGCAGGTTTCCTCCAAAGAAATATGTCAGAATAACCATATGGTTGACGTCCAATAGCCGATGATAAAAATCAATGTGCTCTAGAGGGATCGTTAAATAAAACAAACTTTACATACACAATGTTTTTGGGTTTTATTGTGGTAAGTATGCGGCTGATCCCTTCCATCACCTCGCGGGTGCCCTAACCGCTAGTCCAGCAGCGGTGACGCAGACAGCCACGTCTTCATCCAGGTGACCTCGTCGTGTCATTGTGGTTTGCGGCCGAGGGCATGGAGAGGGGGACGGGGGGGGAGACGCAGACAAGAAAGGAGCGCGTTGGAAGGAGCGGCGGGAGGGAAGGGGGGGGGGGGGGACAAGGAGGGGCTGAGAAGAGGGGGAGAGAGGGGAAGGGAGAGGGAGAAGTGGGTGAGGGGAGAAGTAAGGGGAGATGAAGGGGGGAGAGGGGGGGAGGGGAGAAGAAGATGGAGATGAGGGGCGAGATGGAATGAAGGGGTGAGGAGAGAAGGAGAGGGGGAGAAGGAGAGGGAGGAGAAGGGAGAGGGAGAGGTGTGTGAGGGAAGAAGTAGGGGGAGATGAAGGGAAGGGGAATGGAGAGGTGGTGATGGGCAGAAGGAGGGGGAGCTGAGAGGGGAGAGGGGGGTGAGGGGAGAAGGAGGGGGAGCTGAGAGGTGAGAGGGGGGTAAGGGGAGAAGGAGAGGGAGATGAGGGGGAGAGGGGGAAGGGGATGATGGGAGAAGGAGAGGGGAGGGGAGAAGGAGAGGGAGATGAGAGGAAGAGGGTGTGAGGGGAGAGGGAGGTGAGGGGGAAGAGGGGTGGAGGAGAAGTAGGGGGGTGTGAGGGGAGGGGAGCGGGAGAGGGGGTGAGGGGAGAAGGAGGGGGTGATGAGGATGGGGGGGGGTGAGGGGAAAAGTAGGGGGACATGAGGGAGGAGATGTGGGTGAGGGCTGAAGGAGAGGGAGATTAGGGGAAGGGGACGGGAGAGATGGGTGAGGGGACAAGTATGGGGGAGATGAGGGGGGGGCTGGGACGAGGAATTGGGAGGGGAGGGAAAGGAGAAGAGTTTGTTTGTTGTTGTTTTATGTCCTAGCAGCATCTAAGGGCATATCAAGACGGGAAAGGAGAAGGGAGGTGGGAAGGGAAGGAGGGGGAGGGGACGAGGGGAGGCGCAATGGGGGGCGACGATGGGGAGAGAGGAAGGGGAGGGGGTTGGTGGGTGGAAGGGGGGAGGCGGGATGGAGAGGGAGGAAGGGGAGGGGAGGGGGTTGGGGGAAGGGTGGAGGGGATGTGGGTGGTGGTGGGGGAAGGGGGAGAGCGGGGATGCGGAGGGAAGAAGGGGAGGTGGGTGTTGGGGGGAAGGGGGAGGGGGGTGGTGGGGGAGGGGGGGAGCAAGGGAATGGGACATAGGTGGTGAGGGGAGAGGGAAGAGGGGGGGGCTGCATGTTTCCGGTGCTGATCTAAACCTTTTCAACTTTGCGGTGTATTCTGTCAACTTGATGACTATAATTTCACAAATGCTCCATCTAAGGCCTTCGCAACCAAACCACTTAACGCATAGTTCTACACACCTCTTGTCTGTATTTATACGGTATATATATGGTATATATAAGTGTATACCTTATAGAATGCAGTAAATGGAAGGAATGCCCTGTGAGTAGTACTATTCAATTTAGATTAACATAAATTACATATATATATATATATAGTAAAACCTGTCTAACCGACCACCTCCACAGTTTCACCACTCCCCTATATCAATCGCTTTTATTTGGGTCCCAAATGATTGCCCATACAATACCTGATATCCCACCCAGTCACATTATCCTGACACTGAGCACACCAGTATTTGCCCTATCCTAATAATGCCGAGTGCCTGGCTAGGAAGCGACAAGTATCAATTTTTAAGTCATTGGTTTGACTCGACCAGGGTTCGAACCCACGATGCCATGGGAAGGAATGCCATGAGAGTAGTACTATTCAATTTAGATTAACATAAATTATATATATTATATATATTATATATATAGTAAAACCTCTCTAACCGACCACCTCCACAGTTCGACCACTCCCCTATATCAATCGCTTTTATTTGGGTCCCAAATGATTGCCCATACAATACCTGATAATCCCACTCAGTCACATTATCCTGACACTGAGCACTCCAGTCTTTGCCCTATCCTAATAATACAGAGTGCCTGGCTAGGAAGCGACAAGTATCAATTTTTAAGTCATTGGTTTGACTCGACCAGGGTTCGAATCCATGATCCCATGGGTTCAGATCCCCCGATCTCCCAAAACAGGAGACGGACGCTCAACTCATTCAGTCACCCTGTCTGGTCCCAGGATGCAGATGACTTTGACTTTACACAGTGGGTCATAGAGTATGGCCTTAAGCTAAGATTCCTTACACGCAGTATGTGGTATGCGGTATGCGAATGCGAATGCGACAAAAAATCGACACTCCTTGAAGCCTATGGGCTACATTCCTTACATGTGGTATGTGAATGTGAACGTGAATGCGAATGCGACAACTCGATCGGTCCCTGTAGCGATCGGTGTGGCATGTGGCATGTGGCATATGGCATGCGGCATGCGGTATGCGAATAGAAACCTCAGTCGCACGTGTCCATTAGTTTTAGACTAGGAGAGGCGACTGACCATTACGGAATGGTCACACACAGGGGTGCTGAGTGGAAACATCTGGTAGTGGTGGTGGTGGGGAAACGCTTGCCGCTTACCGCGTAGAAGGAATCCTCCCATTCACATACCACATACCGCATACCGTGTAGAAGGAATCTTAGCTTTAAGCGAAAGACGATTTAATCCATTCTCCTTCAGTCCCCACTTACACTCAAACACATTTTGTTGAGTTGTGTCGATTTCTTGTCCCTGCGCCAACAGTTTTACAGTGCAAGCAGCATGCACGACCTTTTCACAAAAGTAAAACAAGAAGACATGTTAGCCTTTTTAAGGGCAGCTGGACTATATCATCACATATAGTCCATTAAACCAATTAGATTAATTAACAACCTTTAAGTTTTATCTTAATTATATTTCCTTTAGCCACAAATTATGTAACTGTGAGCTTTTTAAATCCACAGTGTCCTGAGTTGAGGGTCTGTCTCCTGTTTTGGGAGATCGGGGGATCCGAACCCATGGGATTATAAGTTTGAACCCTGGTCGCGTCAAACCAATGACTTAAAAAATGTATACTTGTCACTTCCTAGCCAGGCACTCGGCATTATTAGGATAGGGCAAGGACTGGTGTGCTCAGTGTCAGGATAATGTGACTGAGTGGGGGATATCAGGTCATGGTGCTGGTGGCCTGGTCTCCCAGTGGTGCAGCACTATAAAGTCGCCATGAGTGCGCACTGTCACAAGTCAGTAACCATCCTGATATGACCTTATATGTTGCTAGGACGTAAAACAACAAGAAACAAACAATATAATTCATTATGTTAATATACACATAATATATATATAATGCAACAGGAATATTGTAGTTGGGTGGAGTTTTACATCCTGACAACATCCAAAGTCATATCAGGATGGGTACCGACTTGGGACAGTGCGCACTCATGGGGACTTCATAGTGCTGTCCAACTGGGAGACTAGGCTTCTGGCACCATGGCCTGAGTTTCCACCCTGCCACATTATCCTGACACTGAGCTAAACAATCCTTGTTCTATCCTAGTAATTCCGAGCACCAGGTTAGGTACCTACAAGCATCAATGTTGACCCGATCGAGAATTGAACTCCTGACCTTCTGCAATGGAAGTCTGCGCTCGACCGACTCGGCCCTCGCGTCCTGTGTGTACCGGTATGTGTACAATAATGGGATCGGGCTGACTCCCTGCCCACAGCCGGGACTCCCATACAACACAGCCATCCCACCTCGTCGCAGTCCTGAAGGGTCCAGGGGTGTTCTGGCACACCAGTGTGCCAGAACACATGCCCTATCTAAGGACAGGGCATGGGTGAAAGGATGCTGTAACAAACCAAAATTGGATGGGATCCTCTCCCACAGGCCTGTATGTCATCTGCGTAGATGTACATAGTAGGCTAAGCTATCATATACAGGTTAGGAAAAAACTTGAAAATTAAAAAAAAACTAATATAGAAACTACTAACACCCAAAACCGCAAAGGTTGGCCCGAGAAAGATCAGGTAAAGACTCCTGAGTGCGGGACCAGACCAATCCAGTATCACAGCTGTCCAGCGTTGAAAACAAGCACCCTCACGGGAGCTTATACATTATAGGCAGAATAAAAAACTTGTCACAAAAAAAACACAAAAAAACAACTCCATCATACACTCCCGACCGGCGACCCTCCACCTTCCTTCACACCTTATGAACCCTGCACACAGGTGAGATGTGCTTCCTGACCCCTTGGCTAATTCACCTAGCCTCCTTTAACCCCACTGCAGTATTGTGACATTCGTCGGCAGGGGGCGCCAGCTACTACTACAGCCACTACAACTACTATAATCATTACAACCAATAGAAAGACTACAACTACTGTAATCACTGCAACCAATCAAACACTCCAACCACTGTAATCACTACAAGTTCAACCAATGCAAACACTATAATCACTGCAACTACTATAATCACTGCAACCAATAAAACCATTACAACCACTACAACCACTACAACCATTATCATCACCACAACCAATACAACCATTACAACCACTATAATTAGTACAACCAATACACACACTACAACCACTATAATCACTACAACCAATGTAAACACTACAACCATTGCAACCACTATACTCACTGCAACCACTATCATTACTACTACTGCTAATCATACTATAATCACTACATCCACTGCAACCCCTACCACCATTACAACCATTACGACCACCACAACCAGTACAACCACTGCAATCAATACGTCCACCAATACAATGACAACTACCACCACAACTACTGCAACCACTACGTCCATCACTATCACCACATCCACCACCACAACTACCACAACAACCACTCCCACTACAACCACCACAACCACTACAACCACTACAACCACTACAACCACTACAACCACTACAACCACTACAACCGCCACAACCACTACTGCCATTACAACCATTACAACCACCCCTACAAACTACCATAGCGATTACGACCACGCCAACTGCTGCAGCCACTACAACCACATCAACCACCACAACCACCACCACAACCACAACCACAACCACACAACCACAACCACCACACACCACCACACACCCACCACCACAACCTCCACCACCACCACACAACCACCACAACCAGACCCCACCACCACAACCAACACCACCACATCACCACCACCACACACCACCACCACCACACACCACCACCACCACACACCACCACCACCACCACCACCACCACCCACCACACACCACCACAACCACCACCGCCACCACACACCACCACCACACACCACCACCACAACCACCACCACAACCACCACCAAAACCACCACACACCACAACCACCACACACACACCACCACCACACAACCACCACCACACACCACCACCACACACCACCACCACCACAATCACCACCACCACCACCACACACACCACCACCACCACACACCACCACAACCACAACCACAACCACAACCAACACCACCACAACCAACACCACACCACCACCACCACCACATACCACACACCACCACACACCGCCGCACTTATAGACATTGTTTCCCTGACACCAAACTGCAGTGAGGAGTCCATCGCTGAGTCTATATCACTGTGCGGGTATGTATGTACCCGGCGGGGGCTAGCCGGGCCAGGCGCCGCCCCCTCCCAGCCCCTCTCCCGGCCCCTCTCTCGGCCCCTCCCGGCCCCTCCCACACCTTTGATCCCGCTCCAGGCGATTAACCGCTGATTATACAGGTGTAATGACGCGCCCTGATCGGAGTGTGTTCGCACACCTGACCGCGCCCACCTGCGCGGGCTGTGATAATCAAACACACCTGGGGGAGGGCAGTCGCGGGGAGGAGGTACGGGGGTGTCTGTGGAAGAGGAGCGGGAGGGGGGAGGTGTGAGTCTGTGGAAGGGGAGAGGAGGGGTGGGAGGTATGGGTCCGTGGAAGGGGGGACGGGGGAGGAGGGATGGGAGGTATACGTCTGTGGAAGGTGGAGAGGGAAGGTGTGGGCCTGTGGAAGGGGGATGTGGAAGTGCATATCTGTAGAAGGGGGAGGGAGGAGGTGGGAGGTATGGGTCTGTGGAAGGGGGAGAGGGGAGGTGTGGGTCTGTGGAAGGGGGAGGGGAAGTGTAGATCTGGGGAAGGGGAGGGGGGAGGGTGGGAGGTATGGGTATGTGGAAGGGGGAGAGGGGAGGTGTGGGTCTGTGGAAGGGGAGGGGGAAGTGTAGATCTGGGCAAGGGGGAGGGGGAGAGGGTGGGAGGTATGGGTATGTGGAAGGGGGAGAGGGGAGGTGTGGGTCTGTGGAAGGGGAGGGGGAAGTGTAGATCTGTGGGAAGGGGAGGGGGGGAGGGGGGAGGTATGGGTATGTGGAAGGGGGGAGAGGGGAGGTGTGGGTCTGTGGAAGGGGAGGGGGAAGTGTACATCTGGGGAAGGGGGAGGGGGAGAGGGTGGGAGGTATGGGTATGTGGAAGGGGGAGAGGGGAGGTGTGGGTCTGTGGAAGGGGGAGGGGGAAGTGTAGATCTGGGGAAGGGGAGGGGGGGGAGGGTGGGAGGTATGGGTATGTGGAAGGGGGAGAGGGGAGGTGTGGGTCTGTGGAAGGGGAGGGGGAGGAGTGTAGATCTGGAGAATTGGGAGGGGGAGAGGGTGGGAGGTATGGGTATGTGGAAGGGGGAGAGGGGAGGTGTGGGTCTGTGGAAGGGGAGGGGGAAGTGTAGAGATCTGGGGAAGGGGGAGGGTGGGAGGTATGGGTATGTGGAAGGGGAGAGGGGAGGTGTGGGTCTGTGGAAGGGGGGGGGGAAGTGTAGATCTGGGGAAGGGGGTGGGAGGTATGGGTATGTGGAAAGGGGAGAGGGGAGGTGTGGGTCTGTAGAAGGGGGAAGTGTAGATCTGGGGAAGGGGGTGGGAGGTATGGGTATGTGGAAGCGGGAGAGGGGAGGTGTGGGTCTGTAGAAGGGGGAAGTGTAGATCTGGGGAAGGGGAGGGGGAAGTGTAGATATGTGGAAGGGGGAGGGTGAGGTGTATATCTGTGGAAGGGAGAAGGGGGGTGGGAGGAGATGGGGCACACTCCAGGATGGTTGTTGGAATGTTACGTCCTGGCAACCTCTAAGGTCATATCAGGACGGTTACCGACTTGTGACAGTGTACACGCATATAGTGAATTTATAGTACTGCCCTACTGGGAAAACCAGGCCACCAGCACCATGACCTGATATCCCACTCAGTCACATTATCCTGACCCTGAGCTAACCAGTCCTTGCCTTTTTCTAACAATGCCGAGTGCCTGGCTAGGAAGTGACAAATATCAATTTTTGAGACCAGGTTTCGAACCCGCGGGTTCGAATCCCACGATCTACTAACACGGTTGACGGACGCTCAACTCATTCGGCCACGCCGTCTGGTCACACACACACTCCAGGAGGACAAGAGGTGTGTCCTGGTGATTTGTGGACTGGTGATTTGTGATGGTGGATTTGTGATTTGTGATTTGTAGACTGGTGATTTGTGGATTGGTTATTGATGATTTGTGGAGTGGTGTTCGGTTATTTACGGACTGTGATTGGCGATGATTTTGGATCGGTGATTGGTCCATTGGTGATTGGTGAATCTGAGAACATAGGTCAAGAATCTGACTACCCGATTACAGATCATCATCATCATCATCATCATCATTCTGTCAGTCGCAATGTGACAAAGACTGCTTTCATTACTTAAACACCGCTTTGTGCAGTTGTACATTTCATAAAAGCTGCTTGCAAAGTGTTGAAGTGCTGCTGGCTTTTGCAAGTTACTAGCGGCACTCTCTCAGGGAGCAAATAGAGGTTTCACACCGGCAAGAACATGTCAAGACAGGTGCAAACTATTTGTCCCTGCAGTGGCTGGTCGGGAGATGTTGAGAGTTCCATTCATCACCGCCCTTAATGCTGCCACGATAAGAGGGTTTGCTCCCTTAGCCTTTGATTCTATCAAGAACCAGAACTTGTACCACAAGGCAGTGGTTTACAACTTTGCAAGGCAGGGGCATCAGACTCCCTGAGGTATTTTAGCACCTAAGGTATCCGAGGTACTACATTACCCGCATACCAATTACAGATACTGACTTAGTAAAGAGGCAGAAAACACTGATTTCGCTACGCGCACTCCACATAAGGCCAAATCAAATAGAATATTGGTGACCGTCCTTTTGAAATAAAAATCAGGGTCGGGCGGGCGGTTTATATTTTTATATTTTATATTTTAATTTTGATGTAGATGAAATATGTAACTAGACGCGATGGACGAATGAATTGAGCATCCGCCTCTCGTTCTGGTAGGTCATGGGATTCGAACTCCTGGGTTCGAACCTTAGCCGAGTGAAACTGAAAGCAATGACTTAAAATAGATTTTTTAAGAGAAAAAAAAGAGTATAATTGCTGCTAGTAGCAGTTTTAGCAGTGCTAGCCCAACACATTTTTAACATTTTTAGAAAAGATGAAAAAAATATATAAAAATTCAGGAGCGGGCGATTTCTCAGTTTCGGGCGGGGACGATCACCATTCCACGCCCTTCCACACCATCTATTTCATCTCTCACCAACTTCATTTCCAGCCATCCCCCCCCCCCCCCACTCCTCACCACCATACCCCCTTCTCGGATCCCCACCAGTTACGCCATACTCTAAGTGTCATCCGCTATACACACACTGCCGCCAATTGTCCTCTCTCCACTCTCCCCATCTTTTCCCTCTGCGGACACTCACACTCACTTACACTCACACTCACTCACATTCACACTCCCACACTCCCACACTCACTCACTCACTCACACACACTCGCACTCACACTCACATGCACTCACACTCACACTCACTAAAAACTCACATTTATTCAACTCACACTCACTCACATTCACAATCACACACTCACTCACACTCACACGTACACTCACTCACATTCACACTCACTCTCACACACTCACACTCACACTCACTCACACTCACTCACACTCACACTCATTCACACTCACACACACTCACACTCACACCCACTCATACTCACCCACACTCACTCACTCACACTCACTCACACTCATTTACTCACACTCACACTCACTCACTCACTCCTACTCACTCAGTCACACTCACTAGCACTCACTCACACTCACACTCACACTCTCACTTACACACTCACACTTACTCCTCACACTCACTGACACTTGCTCTCACTGACACTCACACACAATCATCCACACTCACTCACACGCCCTCACACCCACAATCACCCCCACTCACTCACGCTCACTCACTCACACTCACATACACCCACGCTCACTCACACGCACTCACACTCACAATCACTCACACCCACTCACGTCCACACCCTCACACTCACTCCTACTCAAACTCACTCACAATCACCCACACTCACTCACACTCACACACCCTCACATCCCCTCACACCCACTCACACTACCTTTGCCACTTCTCGTTAGCCCGCACCACCGGCCCCTCCCGCCACCCTTTGCCTCGACCTCTTCATTGCAGGTCCTCCTGTTTTGTGTGTTTACGTTCTGCTGCGTTATGCCCGGTACACACCTCCCGTATAAAACCTAAAACTGCCCATTTCGCGATTAAGTTTGAGTTTTAGTCGGTTCCAGTCTTTAGGTGTGTGACACCCTAATGCCTTGCACACACCTCCCGTATACGATTCACGCGCTAAGACTTGGACGACAAACGGACGGTGAGTATCACACATATACCGTATAAGATACGACTGACCGCTCACATATACCGTTTCTCGAACGGCCTGATTCATTTTTCAAATGTCTTGCAATTCGAGTTTTAAGCACTAAAACTGAGTTTTAAGTCATGAATCGGAAGCATTAGCAGTCCGTATATGTATGTTGTCCCTGTTGTCAGTTGTAGTCGGGAAACGGGACGGGTCGGGTTGTGACGGGTCACGTCGGGCAGTCAGTTTTAGCGCGTGAATCGTATACGGGAGGTGTGTGCCAGGCATTAGACTTACCCACACGCCCATCTCATGAGGCCACTGGCCGCTCTATCACAGTATCAGCTCTCACAAAGTAGCACCCCTCCCCAGCCCTGCCCTCATCAGGCCCCCTCCAGTAGTCCCTTCATCTATTCCTTCCTTCCTTCATTCCTTCCCCATTATTCCGCGCCTCCTCATCTTTATTCCTCCTTTCACCCGCTTGTTCACCCCCCTTCCTCCCTTCCACATTATTTCATTCTTCCCTCCTCCCCTACCCACTCCTCCCTTCTTCCCCTCCTCCATTCCTCTCTTCATCATCATTATCATCATGCTGTCGGTCGCAATGCGACAAAGACTGCTTTTATTTCTTAAGCGCCGCTATTTTGTGCGGTTGTACATTTCATAAAAACTGCTTGCAAAGTGCTGAAGTGCTGCTGGCTTTTGCAAATTACTAGCAGCACTCTCTCGGGGAGCAAATAGAGGTCTCACACTGGCAAGAACACATCAAAACAGGCGCAAACTATTTGTCCCTGCAGTGGATGGTCAGGAGATGTTGGGAGTTCCATTCATCACTGCCCTTAATGCTGCCACAGAAGCATGGTTTTCTGTTAGGGTTTGCTCCCTTAGCCTTTGGTTCTATCAAGTACCTGTACACCACAAGGCAGTGGTTTATAACTTTGCAAGGCAGGGGCATCAAACTCCCTGAGGTATTTTAGCAGGCAGGTACTGCATTACCCGCATACCTCTCTTCATACCCTCCTCCATTCCATATCTCCTCCACTCCTCCCCTCCTCCCCTCCTTCCCCTCTTTCCCTCCTCCCCGTCCTCCTCCTCCCCCTCCTTCCTCCCTCCTCCCTCCCTCCTCCTCCCCCCTCCTCCCTTCCTCCTCCCTTCCTTCCTCCTTCCTTCCTCCCCCCTCCTCCCTTCCTCCCTTCCTTCCTCCCTTCCTCCCTCCTTCCTTCCTCCTCCCCCTCCCTTCCTCCTTCTTCTCCCTTCCTCCCTGCCTTCCTTTCCTCCCCTCCTCCTCCTTCCTCCCCTCCTTTCTCCCCGTCCTCTCCTCCCTCTCTTCCTCCCTTCCCCCTCCTCCCTCCCTTCCTCCTTTCTCCCCCATCCTCTCCTCCTCCCTCTCTTCCTCCTTCCCCTTCCCCCCTTCCTCCCTTCCTTCTCCCTTCCTCCCTTCCTTCCTCCCTTCCTCCCCCTTTCTCCCCTTCCTCTCCTCCTCCCCTCCTCCTTCCTCCCTTCCTTCCTTCTTCCTCCCTTCCTCCCTTCCTTCCTTCCTCCCTTCCTCCCTCGTTTCTCCCCTTCCTCTCCTCCTCCCCTCCTCGCTTCCTCCTTTCCTCCCCTCCTCCCTTCCTCCCTCCCTTCCTCCTTTCTCCCCCGTCCTCTCCTCCTCCCTCTCTTCCTCCCTTCCCCCTTCCCCCATCCCTTCCTCCTTTCTCCCCACTTCCTCTCCTCCTCCCTTCCCTTTCCTTCCTTCCTCCTCCATTCCTCCCTTCCTCCCCTCACCCCTCCCTCCTTTCCCTCCTTCCTACCCTCCTTCCTTCCCTCCTTCCTCCCCTCCTCCCTTCCCCCTTTCTCTCCTCTTCCCTCACATCCTTCCTCCACTCATCCCCTCCTCATGTTCTCCTTTACTTATTTACTCTCGTCCTCCCATCCCTTCTTTCCCTCCATTCTCCCTTCCCCTCCTCCCTTCTCTCCCCCCCCCCCCGCCATCCCCCTCCCCCCTCATGCCCCCATTCCTTCCATTTGAACTGTGATCAACTCAAGATTACTGCTTGTTATCACTACCTAGACCGACATTCAGCATTACTGGACAAGAACTGGTTTGATCATTGTCAGAATAACATGACTGAGTGGGATATCAATTGGGCTACGGTGCTGGTCGGTGATCCATTCAGCACTCTAAAGTCACCAGGAATGTTCACTATCACAATTTAGTATTAATCTTGATATGACATGGCATGTTGCTAGAATGAAAACCCTGAGAGAACCAAGCAGACAGCTCATTAGATATTGCTAGGACGCAAAGCCTCTACAAAGAACCAGTCACTCTACCCTACTCTACCTGGGCCCATATGTATGAGCCCGGGTTAGTGGTCATAACCCTGGGTCATGGGGATTTCCTGGGTTAGCGGCCAAAAGTGGTTATGTATGTGTCCGGGTTAAACTAACTCGGGGAGTTTAAAGTCGCCTGCACTAACCCCATGTGAAAGGAGGGTTAAAGGTGGGGTTAGGCACCGACTCGGCCCAAAGCTATTCAATGCGACCATATTTAACAGAAGTAGATACGCAATAAGTGAAATTTGATCAATTTAACCCTAAATTTGAACCCTCCTTAAGGCTACCGCCGCATTGGCAGCGATATTAATAGTTATATTTTCGAATCGACGAACGTAAAGTAAACAAATCGCCGCCGCCGCCGCATCGACGTCGCTTTCCATACTGGCGGCAGCGGCGGTTTGTTGACTGTCAGTTTGTCGATTCGAAAATATAACTATTAATATCGCCGCTAATGCAGCGGTAGCCTTAAGGAGGGTTCGAATTTAGGGTTAAATTGATAAAATTTCACTTATTGCGTATGTAATTCTGTTAAATATGATAGCATTTAATATATTTGAGCCTAATATATGGCTACAAACGCAGAGGGATTTCCCAAATCTATAAATAACTGAAACCACGTTAGCTAACTCGGGCGTGTTTTGGTCACATACATCCCCCGTGACACATTTGGAACTCTGCGGTTAGCTAACCCGGCACCCTGCTTTAACCCTGGTCCAGATAAAAATTGGCTCATACATATGGGCCCTGCTCTCTGCCCTTTCCAACCACCCCCACGCCCCCATTTCCCGCTACATGTCACTCATAGATTCCCCCCCCCCTTCCATCCCATTCCCTCTCCCACCTCTCCCCCCTCCCCTTCCCTCTCCCACCTCTCTTCCCCCGCCTCACCCCTTCCCTCTCCCACCTCTCTCCTCCGCCCCGCCCCTTCCCTCTCCCACCTCCCCCACCCCTCCCCTTCCCTCTCCCACCTCTCCCCCCTCCCCTTCCCTCTCCCACCTCTCTCCCCGCCCCCTCCCCTTCCCTCTCCCACCTCTCTCCCCCGCCCCCTTCCCTCTCCCACCTCTCTCCCCCGCCCCCTCCCGTTCCCTCTCCCACCTCTCTGCCTCCGCCCCTTCCCTCTCCCACCTCTCTCTCCCGCCCCCTCCCCTTCCCTCTCCCACCTATCTTTCCCCGCCCCCTTCCCTCTTCCACCTCCCCCACCCCTCCCCTTCCCCCTCCCACCTCTCTCCCCCGCTCCTTCCCTCTCCCACCTCCCCGCCCCCCCCCTCCCCTCTCCCACCTCTCTCCCTCCGCCCCCCTCCCCCTCTCCCACCTCTCCCCTCCGCCCTCCCCCTCTCCCACCTCTCCCCCCCCGCCCCTCCCCCTTCCCTCTCCCACCTCTTCCCCCCCTCCCCTTCCTCCCCCCCCCACCCCCCGCCTTCTCCCTACCACCTCTATACCTACCTTCGCCCCACCCCCCCTCCCCGCCCTCCCCACCCACCCCCACCTCCCCATTCCCCGCCTACAAGTTACTCCCAGATCCATCTCTACCCCCCCCCCAGCCCCTCCCCCTCCCACCTCTCTACCACCCACCCCCCACCACCATCTCCCGATTCTCCTTTCTACCTCTCTACGTACCTTTTCTCTATCGCTTCCCCCGCCGATCCCAAACGACCGCTCGCCCGCTACATTCTCCCCGCCTCTCCCACCTACTCCCCACCGGGCGCTGTGGCCGGCGCATCAGTAGAGCGCGGACCTAGCATGCGGAAAGTCGGGAGTTCACTTCCCAGTCGAGTGAAACCAATGCCATACAAAAGTGCTACTTGTCACTTCCTAACGTTGCACTCGGCATTAATAGGATAGGGCAAGGACTGGTGTCCGGATAATGTGACTGAGTGGGATATTATTGGGTCATGGTGCCGGTGGCCTGATTTCCCAATGGGGCAGCACTATAAAGTTGCCATGAGTGTGCACTGCCACAAGGTGGTACTCGTCATGACAATGACCTTAGAAGGTGGCAGGACGTAAAACTCCAACAATCTACCAACAACCCACCCACTATCTTCTCCCTACAACCTCTCTACCCACTTTCTCTCCCCCTCCATCCCACCCACCCCTCCTTCCCCTTTATCGCTATGTTCTCTTCTCTCCTCACTTGCTCCTCCCACCTCACTCCCTAGCTCTTCTCCCTATTTCTTATTTACCCTCTCCTTCCCACCCCACTTCCTACTCCCCTCTCCCCCCTTCCATCAATCTTTCTACCATCCCCTCCCGCCCACTTCCCCTCCCCTTTCTGCACCAACACCACATTCCCCTACCTTCTCTCCCCTCCCCCTTTCCCCCACCCCCTCCCCTATCCCCCCTTTTTCCCCTCCCCCTCCCCTATCCCCCCTCTTTCCCCTCCCCTATCCTCCTCTTTCCCCTCCCCTATCCCCCTCTTTCCCCTCCCCTCCCCTATTCCCCCTCTTTCCCCTCCTCCCATATCCCCCCTCTTCCCCTCCTCCTCTATCCCCTCCTCTCCCCCCCCCCTCCCCTATCCCTCTCTCCTCCCCCCCCCCCTTTTCCTCCACCCGTCCGTCCCCCTATCCCCCCATCTCTCCCCTCCCCTCCTCCCCACCCCTCCGCTATCCTCCCTCTTTTCCCTCCCCTCCCCCACCTCCCAGCGTCCCGTTCCTCCAGTGCCTTCCCATGGTCGCGCTCTGGCCATCGACGGACGGGCAGCGGTTGTCACCGATCCCAGAAGGGGGCGCCCTCGCCCCTCGCCCCTCGCCCTCGCCCCCTCGCCCCTCGCCCCTCCCGCCCCCTCGCCCCTCGCCCCTCGCCCCTCCCCCTCGCCCCCTCGCCCCCGCCCCCCTCGCCCCCCCGCCCCTCGCCCCTCCCCCCGCCCCCTCGCCCCTCGCCCCTCGCCCCTCGCCCCTCGCCCCCCGCCCTCGCCCCTCGCCCCCGCCCCCGCCCCCGCCCCCGCCCCTCGCCCCCTCCCCCCTCGCCCCCGCCCCTCGCCCCCCCGCCCCTCGCCGCCCCCGCCCCGCCTGCGTCGACACCCCGCCCGTGCGCCGCGTACTCCGGGCACGCTCCGCGCCCGCCCCGTGCGCCCTCGCGGGGTCGGGGCCGGGGCCGGAGCCGCCCGACCCGCCGCCATCTCCTCGGGTCGTCCGGCAGCGGACGCCCGCCCGCCCGGCGCCCGCCCGCCCGCCCTACCGCCAGCCCGCCCGCCAGCCTGCCGCCCGCCCGCCGCCCGCCGCCCGCCCACCCGCCCGCCCGCCAGCCCGCCCGCCCGCCCCGCCCCCCGCCCGCCCGCCCGCCCGCCGCCCGCCCGCCCGCCCCGCCCGCCCGCCCGCCCGCCCGCCCGCCCGCCCGCCGCCGCCCGCCCGCCCGCCCCGCCCGCCCGCCGCCCCCCGCCCGCCCGCCCGCCCGCCCGCCCGCCCGCCCGCCCGCCCGCCCCGCCCGGCCCGCCCGCCCCCGCCCGCCCCGCCCGCCCGCCCGCCCGCCCGCCCGCCCGCCCGCCCGCCCCGCCCGCCCGCCCGCCCGCCCGCCCGCCCGCCCGCCCGCCCGCCCCGCCCGCCCGCCCCGCCCGCCCCGCCCGCCCGCCCGCCCGCCCGCCCGCCCGCCCGCCCGCCCGCCCGCCCGCCAGCCTGCCGCCTGTACCGCCTCGCACCGCCTTGTTTGTTGACGCTGCCCGCCCAACGTAACCATAGTAACTGGCACCTGTCAATCACCGTCCACACGGCCTCCTCTCCGATATCATCCGGTGACATTTCGGCAGTCGTGGCTCAAGCCCTGGAGGAGTATTGTTTCAAGTGGTTCCTAGCCATCGGGTAGGTGCGGCGGGGAAAAATCCACCCGGTCTCCCGACCCCGGTTACTGGCAACCGGCCCCCGGCCCCGAGCTCCCGGCCCCTGGCCTCCTGGTACCCCGGCCGCCAAGTCTTCTATCCATTCCCCATCCCCCGGTAGACCGGCGGTGCTTTCTACCTCTCTAACCCCTCCCTCCTTCCCCTCCCCTCCCCTCCCCTTCCCTCCCCCTCCCCTCCCCTCCCCTCCCCTCCCCTCCCTTCCCCTCTCCACCACTCCCCTCCCCTCCCCTCTCCTCCCCTCCTCTCCCTTTCCTCCCCTCCTCTCCCACCTCCCTCCCCTCCCCGCCCATCCGCTCTCCCCTAATAACTTTACCGCAACACGGCAGCCGCCGGGAAAATCTATAAAACTATGCCAATAACAGCCACCACTTGATTTAATCCACACACCCGCTCGCTCCCTCCTCCTTGTGGTCAGTGAGACTGAGAGAGCAATGTGTGGAACAGCTTTCCGGGTTAGATTGTCGAGGCCTCGGGTATTAAGGCATTCGAGACGAAGTATTACCAAACATCAGCGGATCACGATATGGTATAAAATTACCAAGTGCTTCTGAACTCATGTCACTCAAACCAATCCACCCACCCCTTGCCCTGTCCTATTATTAGTATTAATTCTGACGACCAGGAAGCGACAAGCATCAATTTTATAAGTCATTGATTTGACTCGACCGGAAACCGAACTCCCGATCTCCCGCACGCGAGGCCCGCACTCTACCGATTCGGCTACCGCGCCCGGTTATCCTATTAGTAGTATGTATAATGAATGCACTGCCATCATATTGAGTGGTTACCATACTTCAAGTTCAAGGTATCCCCACAAGGGCAGGGCTCGTGTGTGGATAACTGTAACGGGATTAGAGGCGCGGGGGGGGGGAGGTCGTGATTAGAGGTGCGTATGCGTGTGTGCGTATGCGTACGTACGTATGCGTGTGTGCGTATGCGTATCTGCATGTGCGTGTGTACATATGCGTATGTGGTTGTGTGTGTACATATGTGTATGTGTGCATATGTATGCTTGTGTGCATGTGTGCACATGTGTGTGCTTGTGTATGTATTTGTATGTATGTATGTGTGATTGTGTGCATATGCATGTGTGTATGTGTGTGCATATGCATACATGCATATGCATGTGTGCATATGCATACATATGTATGTGTGTGCATATGTGTACATGCATGTGTGTACATATGTGCATATTCATGTATATGTATGTGTATGTGCGTGTGCGTATGTATGTATGCATATGTGCATGTGACAAGGTATGTGTGTGCATGTGTGAAAGAGTACTAGAGTTCTGGGTGGTAGCTAAATTGTTGTGCATGTTATGTGAAAAGGGGTTTATAAGTTATAGAAGATTTCTACTGCTAACCTGATATTCATGTATATGTATGTGTATGTGCGTGTGCGTATGTATGTATGCATATGTGCATGTGTCAGGGTATGTGTGTGCATGTGTGAAAGAGTACTAGAGTTCTGGGTGGTAGCTAAATTGTTGTGCATGTTATGTGAAAAGGGGTTTATAAGTTATAGAAGATTTCTACTGCTAACCTGACCTATGATGGCAGTGACAAGAAGTAATGTTGTGGGGATCGGGTGTACTCGACTATCAAACTGCCCTCTGATGGCCGTGGCAAGAACTAATGTTGCCGGTTACCAGTTCAGTGCGCATGTTCTGTGGAAAAAGTTGCAAGCTTGACTGCCACCCGGCCTTGCTTGTTTCCTTGTGTCCGTATGTCTTTGTTTCCGGGCCAGCTGAGACCGCCTCTCTCAGGTCCAGTCCTGCCGGGTTCCCCTTAACGCAGCCCGGCTGCGTGTTGGCGGCGGCGCCCAGTCCTTAGAGCCGGGCCGCGCCGTGGCCGACCCACCGTCAACACCCTCCCTCCCCTCTATCCCTCACAGATTCACTGTCTAGTGTCAGGATCACCTTCGGTTTCAGTTGACATTGTACTTACTAATATATACATGCTTACTAATATTAAAATGCTTACCAATACATATATTAGCATGTTTATTATACAACACATCATCATCATAATCCTGCTGTCGGTCGCGATGCGACAAAGACTGCTTTCATTACTTGACTGCCGCTCTCCATTTATACTTACTAATAATATGTGTTTATTAATTAATGCCGGGTGATATTAGCTATCAATAGCTAGTTACAAGTACAAGCGCATATCATCGGAGGTAGAGAATGGTTGGCGTCAACCTAGTTGGGTGTGCTACTGCAATCATTTATTTATTATTTATTTATAAAGTGATTTCCCACTTTTTGAGTTTGAAAGGCCAGATACCGTGGGAACGCTCAGCCTAGTTGCTGTTAACAACATTATATTATTATTTGGGGAGCTTCATTAGGGATATATGAATACAGTACGGTGGCTGTGGTGTAATGATACTTAGTACTATAGTAGATACATGAGCTAGTTCGATGGATGGTGGTAAATACCTCTCAGTCTCACTCATACTGTCAGAGTGTGTTTGTTATTCACCTTCTTGCAGTAGCTGTGAATGCTGATGTTGCAAAGTCACTCGAAATTAGATATAGGGCATCTACATTCGTGTGTATATAAATTCACCGTCTACACACAACGCAAGAGGGGTGTACTGAGAGAAGGAGAGGGGTGGAGAGGGAGGGGAGAGAGGAAGAAGGATACAGATAGGGGATATAGAGATGTGGAGAAAGAGGAAATGGGAGACGGAGGGAGTGAGTGGGGAAAGGGAAGATATAGGGACGGAGAAAGAGGAAGAGAGACGGAGAGAGGAGACGGAAAGACATAGACATGCAGAGACTCTCCCACTCCCTCTCCCTCTCCCTCTGTCTATCCCTCTCCCTCCCCCTCCCCCTCTCCCTCTCCATCCCCTCCCCTCTCCCTCCCACTCTCCATCTCCCTCTCCCTCTCCCTCTCCATATCCCTCTCCCTCTCCTTCTGTCTATCCCTCTCCCTCTCCATCCCCTCCCCCCTCCCTCCCACTCTCCATCTCCCTCTCCCTCTCCCTCTCCCTCTCCCTCTCCCTCTTCCCCTCCCTCCCCCTACCCCTCGCCCTCCCCTCTCTCCTCGCTCCCTCTCCCTCCCTCTGCCTCTGGCTTCCCCTCTCCCTCTCCCTCTCCCTCTCCCTCTCTCTCTCCCTCTCCCTATCCCTCTCTCCTCTCCCTCTCCACTCCCCTCTCTCTCCACTCTATCCACTCTCCCATCCCCCTCCCTCTCCATTCACCAACTCTGCGTCTCCACCGCGCCCTTCTCGAACATTTTCAGCCCCAGAGGAACGCCGCGTCCGTCTGCAGCGTACAGTCAGCGCGCAGCACCGTCGCGCCACCTGTGAGCAGAACGGGAAACTAACGAACTAACGAACTCACTAACAAACTAGGCCCTACCGAATGAACCAGCCCAGACCCCGCCGCCGCGCGGTCACGACGGCGCGAGCAGAAGCCGCCGAGTCATCGGGGTGAGCGATAATTGGCCGATCCGCGCTAATTGATGACACCATGGAGACGAGAGACAACGGGCACACGTGTCCTGTCAACCGGGCGCCACACAGGGCGTGTCGCGCGCGCATGCGCTTATCCTGGCTTTATTAAATCTGCGCCTCTCAATTCAAGCACAGAGCAATAAAGAACAATTGAAAGCCCTGTAGGCCCCGTAACAAGCCGGAAATTGGCCGGTGTCGTATCGTCAGCGGCCTGTCATCGTCAGCGGCCTGTCGTCGCTTCTGCGCATGCGCGGATTTTAAGACATATGCAAAAGACCCATTCCCTCGCCGGCTACAAGCTCAGGCACGGTACCCGGCTGTGTTAGGGACCGATTAGGCCGAAATCTATTGAATGCGATCATATTTAACAGAATTACATACTCAAATAATGAAATTTAATTAAATTAACCTTAAATTCCAAGCGATATTAACGTAGCAGCTCGATCAGCGTCGAATCGCCGAGTGTAAACAAAACAAATAGCAGTGATCGCCGCAACGTGCGAAAATCCGCGCATGCGCAGAAGCGACGACAGGCCGCTGACGATGACAGGCCGCTGACGATACGACACCGGCTTTGGTGTTCAGCTTTGTCTCTTAAAGCTGCATAGTCCGATGAAAACATCAAATTTTCAAAACCAAAAGAATTATCTAGATTTGATTCTACATATCGAACTTAGATAATGGTGTATTTATTAAACATTTGGCGCTACATAGAAGGGAAGATCTAGTCAATTTAATAGAACTTCTTACTGAAGAAGCCTATGGTGTCAGAGTTTCGGCGTGCTTGCCAAAATTAATTTTGCATGATTACACTTCAAATATCTCAAAAGTTAGCCATTTAAAATAAACATTTGTTCAAATTAAAGTAAGGTAGATTATAGCGATCAATCTAACAGATTTATCTCAGAAAATATCAGGAACTCAAAACCAACTTTAAAGTTGCATAGTCCGATGATTTTGAGTTTCTGTCATTTTCTGAGACAAATACATGAGCAGTGTTTGTACAGAGTCGGATTATCTGACTTTTGTGGGATATTCACTCACGTATTTGTCGGATAAAGTCAGATTTTCGCAAATTTGTGCATTATATTTGGTTGCATACATATCAGTTTGCTTGTATTTCTTGTTCTAAACTTAACTTGAATGTAATACATTCTTTGGAACACCAATGAAATAAGTTACTTTATTCAGAATATATATTGTCTATTGTCTGAAAAGTGAAAGCTTTGTTTTTTTCATATTTTAAGTACTGGAGGAAAACTATGATTTTGGTTGCACAAAAGTAGGATTTTTATTTCTGCCTTGGTACTTTGAAGTAACTTTTATTTTAAATGGCTAACGTCAGAGATATTAATTTGAAGCGGGAGCATGCCAAGTTTGTTTTTTATGGCAGCCACTTCAAAACTCTGCCACCAGAGGCTTCAGCAGTAACAGGTCCTATTAATAATAATAGTATTATATTGACTGAATATTCTCTTCTAATGGAAGTTTTATGCGACAACAAAACTGAATAAATATCTCAATATAGGATCAAATCTAGGTAAGTGCTTTAGATTTGGAAATTGAATGGGTTACAGAATGTCATTGTGTTACATGCTGCAAATTGTGTATTCAACAGTTATTGTGTGCCTTATTCTATATACCTTTTGTGTAAATAACTCTGAATTGAAAAATGGCTGGAAGACCAGTGCTTCAGCACTGACAAAAGACTTATTCAGCAGAATAAACATATTTAGAACAACAACAACAAAATGGTTTCATCAGACTTGGAAATTGCAGCTGTAAGTTGTAACTAGTTCAAACTTGATTTGAATGCCCGGGTCCTCGGACATGGTCATGTGAACCTGTGCGGGTGAAGTGTTTAAGCATATGAGCCTGTCTCAAAAGGTGATAACTCTTTTGTTTGTGTCCATTGTAACGATTGACACAAAACAGCACAGAAATGGTTATACTGAAAACACAAGGACATTTGCTTCAAATCAATATGTATTCTATTGGGATTATGGAACATCATGTAAAAACCAAATCAGTTTATCCTGAGCAAATGCATAAGCAGATAGTATGTTGATCGTTACAATGGACAAAGTTTTGTCCCATATTGCTTAGCACCTTTTGAGACATTCTCATATATATATCGAATAGTGAGAATATTGGATCTGTTCTGAAAGCATTGTTCCCATAACCAACTACCGGGCGCGATGGCCTAATCGGTAGAGTGCAGGCCTCACGAGTGGAAGTTCGGGGGGTTTGATGGTTCCCGGGTCGAGTCAAACCAATGACTTATAAAAATTGATACTTGCCGCTTTCTAGCTTGGCGCTCTGCATTAATAAGATAGGGCAAGGACTGGTTAGAACAGTGTCAGGATAATGTGACTAAGTGGGTCATGGTGCCAGTCACCTGATTTCCCAGTGAGACAGCACTATAAAGTCACCATGAGTGTGCACTGTCACAAGTCGGTACCCGTCCTGATATGACCTTAGATGTTGCTAATAACAGACAAACGACAAAGCTAACCAACTGCTACGACCAATCAGATTGCGCGTTATTAAATTAACTGGAAGTGATTGGGTGCCCTGATTAAAAGCACTTTGACCTAATTCGCCATTGAAGCCAATGATACCACAAAGGACCCTGAGGACAAACAATCTGTGTGTGGGGGCATTTCAAAGACACCAACCACTACTGTGCTAGTAAAGTAGTATCATTGCTCAACCTAGTTATTGTATTAATGTGTGTAGAACCCACTGCTGTTATTAATGATAATTGATTGAGACTGATTTAATGGTGTGATTGCAGCAAGGCCCATCCATATTCAACGCGAAATTTTAGTGGTATTTATGCTGTCAGTTTCGCTGATCGTATTTCAATGCCTGCATTGAACTGTACACGGAAATCTGAAATGTTCAGATTTCTGTGAAGTGATAGTCAAAATGATCTCAGAAGCAATTTTGAGGTGGTTAAATTAGTGTCAAATAACAACAAAATCGAACTCACAAAATATAGCTAAATCACCAGGAGGTGGTGCAGTCTAGTAGTTATTCAAGGCTTAGTCAAATACTCAATAATCTTCTTAATACCCCGATCATACCAAAGTAGTTCTTACTACGTTCTTGAAAATGTTGCCGAACAGGCTCAAACAGTGTGTGAACATAGTGAACATAGCAATATTTTACTAACTTTTTATGAACTGCATGGATAGACAATGACGGAAGGTGCTCTAGAACTTTGAGCATGTTCAAAATTGTCAGCGGCCATGTTCTACCCTGTTTTAGAACGGGGTCGGACGTTTTGAGAACTACTTTGGTGTGATGGGGGTATTAACTGTTTCCATTTGGTGTTATGGCTTGTGATGTTGCTCTATGCATGGAATGTTGTATGCCTTTACAACAAATGCTTAAAGCTGCATAGTCCGATGAAATGTCAACTTTTCAAAACAAAACCAATTATCTAAATTTGATTTGACATATCTAACTTAGATACTGATGCGCTTATTAAGCATTTGTTTCTACATAGAAAGCAATAATGAGTCAATTTAACAGAACCTGTTACTGCAAAAGTCTGTGGTGTCAGAGTTTTGGCAAGCCTGCCAAAACTAATATTCTTTTTTTTAAATTGTTTTGAAGATTTATACTGCCTATCATGGATAAGCCTGAATAGGCTTGTTTTCACCATTAGATTTTCTATGTTTGCACTCAAAATATCTAAAACAGTTTACCATTTAAAATAAAAGCAACTTTGAACTAATGTAAAGTAGATAGTGGTGATCGATCTAATATAATTATCTCAGAACAAATACAGAAATTCAAAACCATTGGACTGTGCAACTTTAATCTGTAGAACGACCTCATATATGGTCGTGCATCATCAAATGGCTGCTACAAAAGTACTTACCTTGTTTGTTGTTTTACATCCTAGCAACATCTAAGGTCATATCAGGATGGGTATCGACTTGTGACAGTATGCACTCAAGGCCACTTTATAGTGCTGCCCCACTGGGAGACCAGACCTGACCCCCATATCCCACAGTCACATTTTCCTGATAACAGTCGTGTGAACCAGTCCTTGTCCTCTCCCATTAATGCCGAGCGTCAGGCTAGGTAGCGCCAGGTATAAATGTGATAAGACATGGATTTGACTCAGATAGGTTTTAAACTCCTTACCTTCCACAAGTGAAGTCTGTGATTTACCGAATATTAAATTGACTTAGTAATGGCGTTCTCTGTGGCGGAACGGTTAGAGTGTCTGACTTTTTTCTAGGTCAGACTCCTAATCTGAGGGTTGGCGGTTCGATTCCCCGTGCCCCCAGCTCTGCCAATTTGGATTTCCACCGCTGTGTATAACTTACAGCGCCATCAAAGGCCGGTTGCTCTCATACCATGTCTATGTGGTGTGGGAGGTTAAAAATCCCTTGGGTCGGTAAAAGTGTAGGCTCGGGCTTTCTATCGGCCAGCAGTGGAATGAGGAAGACCAGTCATCTATGACTGAAATTTCCCCTGCTTAAACAACTAATGGACCCCAAAATTATAAATAATAGTTGGTCTATGCCGTTCTATGTAGAAACACATACTTAATAACGGCGCCTTTATCCAAGTATCGATATGTAGGTTCAAATCTAGATAAGTATTTAGCTTTCGAAAAATTTACGCTTTTATCGGACTATGCAACTTCAAGCAGAAAGTCTAATAGTATTAATAAAACTTCAATAAAGGCTCTATATATTATTTGAAATGCAAGTCACGTAGGCTCTCGGGGTGGCCACCAGATCTCGTTTCGTGGCTGTCATGGCGGCCAGAGGCTGGGTTATCTTTCTGATAACTGTCAGCGTCTGGCAATATTATTTCTCAGTGGTATGCGGTATGGAGGAGGGGGTGTGCTGTGTGGGGGTGTGGGGGAGGGGGGGGGCGTGGTGCTAAAGGAAGTAGGAGAGGATATCTTTGGGTAGGAGCTGGGGATGGGAGGGCGTGGTTATAAGATAAGCGCGTCATTAGAGAGTATTTCTGCGCATGTATCTCGACCACATGTACGCTGACCACGTCTGCATGCCAATATATTTCTGTGCCTGTATTTCGACCACATGTATGCTCACCACCTCTGCACACCAATATATTCCCACACCTGTATCTTGACCACATGTATGCTGACCATGTCTGCACGTCAATATATTCCCGTGCCTGTATCTTGACGGCATGTATGCTGACCACATCTGCTCGCCAATATATTTCCGTGCCTGTATATCGACTACATGTACGCTGACCACGTCTGCATGCCAATATATTCCCGAGTCTGTATCTTGACCGCATGTACGCTGACCACATCTGCTCGCCAATATATTTCCGTGCCTGTATCTGGACTGCATGTATGCTGACCATGTCTGCACACCAATATATTCCCACACCTATATCCCGACCGCATGTATGCTGACCACATCTGCACACCAATATATTCCTGCACCTGTATCATGACTGCATGTACACTGACCACCTCTGCACAACAATATATTCCCACACCTGTATCTCGACCGCATGTATGCTGACCACGTCAATCTCTTTTTTTTAAAGACATGCACATATAAAAACATCAATCTGATTCTTTGAAAAGACATGCATATCTCTATTATTATTAAATAAATCGACAGTAAAATCACCTCCACAGATCAACCACCCCCATATATCGACCGCTTTATTTGGGTCCCAAACCATCGCCCGTACAATACAATTGTAATGATAAAAAGAACTCCCTACACCGACAACCTCCTTAAATGGACCATTTAAAGTCGGCTCCATGGTCGGTCGATTTAGAGAGGTTTTACTGCAATTTTTTTAATATATTATTTTTATAGACATGCACATTTCTATATACAAATATAGTTACTCTTCCTCTCACACAAAACAAAGAACTTTTTTTTCTTTTCTTTTTGTTGTTGGTCCATTAGTTGTTTAAGCAGGGGAAATTTCAGTCATAGACGACTGGTCTTCCTCATTCCACTGCTGGTCGATAGAAAGCCCGAGCCTACACTTTTACCGACCCTAGGGATTTTTAACCTCCCACACCACATAGACATGGTATGAGAGCAACCGGCCTTTGATGACGCTGTAAGTCATACACAGCAGTGGAAATCCAAATTGGCAGAGCTGGGGGCACGGGGAATCGAACCGCCGACCCTCAGATTAGAAGTCTGACCTAGAAAAAGTCAGACACTCTAACCACTCCGCCACAGAGAACACCACCTTAGTCTCAAATTTGTTTAGTGTTTATTGGTTCAAGTCAATACGGGTATCCCGAATTCCGCTAGTCTCCCTCAGGAAGGACTGGAACTTCGACCCAGCACGCACAATCGCAGCTTCAGCTACCGAGAACACCGGGTCGCAGCTTCAGCTACCCAGCATCCTGGGTCACAGCTTCAGCTACCCAGCATCCTGGGTCGCAGATTCAGCTACCCAGCATCCTGGGTCGCAGATTCTGCTTATGTGCTGTCTCCCTCTCCCTGTCACTCTCCCTCTCCCTCTCCCTCTCCCTCTCCCTCTCCCTCTCCTTCTCCTTCTCCTTCTCCTTCTCCATCTCCACCTCCATCTCCATCTCCATCTCCATCTCCCTCTCCTTCTCCATCTCCTTCTCCCTATCCTCACTCTCCCTGTCCCTGTCCCTGTCCCTGTCCCTCTCCCTCTCCCTCTCCCTCTCCCTCTCCCTCTCCCAGCTCTGGTCATGTGACAAGGCTTGGGATGAAGCACATACCTCTTCCTCTCCCTCTCCCTCTCCCTCTCCCTCTCCTTCTCTATCTCCTTCTCCCTCTCCTCGCTCTCCCTCTCCCTCTCATTCTCCCTCTCCCTCTCCCTCTCCCTCTCCCTCTCCCAGCTCTGGTCACGTGACAAGGCTTGGAATGAAGCACATACCTACTGAGGGATCGCAAGAGGAGAGGAGAGGAAGTGGGAGGGGGGGGGGGTGGGAGGGCTAGGGATGGGGGTTGGTGAGGTCTAGCTAGCTTCAGAGGGAACTTAGGGGAAGTCTATTCCTAGAACATGTTTGACGGAGGGTCATATAATATGGTACAGCAACGAAGTTAACAGTAAGATATGCATAGCTCGATGAGATCATCACATCTTCATAACCCAAACACTTACCCGGATTTGGCCCCACATATCTAACTTAGATACTGATGCACTCATTAAGCATTTGTTGCTGAATAGGAGAGGGATACTGAGTCCATTTAAAGTTGCACAGCCCGATGCTTTTGAGTTTCTGCCATTTTCTTAGATAAATACACTATGCTGATAGTTATTATCTATTTTACTTTAGTTTGAAATAATTTTGACTTCAAATAGCTAACTTTGGAGATATTTGACATCAAAGCATGCTAAATTAATTTTGGCAAGCATGCCAAAACTCTGACACCATTGACTTCAGTCGTAACACTAACAGGTTCCATTAAATTGACTTATTATGACCTTCTATGCAGCAACAAATGCTCAATAAATGCATCACTATCTAAGTTGAATATGTAAAATCAAATCTAGATAAGTGTCTTGGTTTTGAAAATTTTATATTTTCATCGGACTGTGCAACTTTAATAGAACCTGTCACTTTTGAAGACCACAAGGTCCAGCATTTTGACATGCACACCAATATTAATTTGTTATGTTTTCACTTCAAATATCTCCACGGTTAATCCATTATAATGAATGGCGCACCAGGCATGAGTAAAGTAGCACCTAATAAGTAACCTAATGTATTGATTCAGAAAAAGTTAGAAATTTAATTCTAAGAATAAATAACTTTAATCTATGTAAAAAAAACATCCATGTTATGATCGCCTATCAATAAAATGATGCTTCGTTTTCTGCCATTTTACAAACATGCACATGATCCCTCTCTCTATCATATATATATATTCCCTATGGTGATCTAAATGATGGTGATAGTGCATTCCCTCTAAATGGTGATGCCAGTGCATTCCCTATGGTGATCTAAATGATGGTGACAGTGCATTCCCTCTAAAAGGTGATGACAGTGCATTCCCTATGGTGATCTAGATGATGGTGATCTATATGGTGATGACAGTGCATTCCCTCTAAATTGTGATGACAGTGCATTCCCTATGTTGATCTAAATGATGGTGACAGTGCATCCCCTCTAAATGGTGATGACAGTGCATTCCCTATGGTGATCTAAATGGTGATGACAGTGCATTCCCTATGGTGATCTAGATGATGGTGACAGTGCATTCCCTCTAAATGGTGATGACAGTGCATTCCCTATGGTGATCTAAATGATGGTGACAGTGCATTCCCTATTGTGATCTAAATAGTGATGACAGTGCATTAGCTATAGTGATCTAAATGGTGGTGATAGTGCATTCCCTACGGTGATCTACATGGTGGTCATAGTGCATTCCCTATGGTGATCTAAATGATGGTGACAGTGCATTCCCTCTAAATGGTGATGACAGTGCATTCCCTATGGTGATCTAAATGGTGATGACAGTGCATTCCCTATGGTGATCTAAATGGTGGTGGCAGTGTATTCCCTATGGTGATCTAAATGGTGATGACAGTGCATTCCATATGGTGATCTAAATGATGGTGACAGTGCATTCCCTCTAAATGGTGATGACAGGGCATTCCCTATGGTAATCTAAATGATGGTGACAGTGCATACCCTATGGTGATCTAACTGATGATGACAGTGCATTACCTATGGTGATCTAAATGATGGTGACAGTGCATTCCCTCTAAATGATGATGACAGTGCATTCCCTATGGTGATCTAAGTGATGGTGACAGTGCATTCCCTCTAAATGGTGATGACAATCCATTCCCTATGGTGATCTAAAGGGTGGTGGCAGTGTATTCCCTATGGTGGTCCAAATGGTGCTGACAGCACATTCCCTCTAAATGGTGGTGACAGTGCATTCCCTATGGTGATCTAAACAGTGGTTACAGTGCATTCCCTATGGTGATCTAAATGGTGGTGACAGTGCATTCCCTCTAAATGGTGGTGACAGTGCATTCCCTAGGGTGATCTAAATGGTGCTGATGCTGACAGTGCATTCCCTATGGTGATCTAAATGGTAGTGATAGCACATTCCCTATGCTGATATCCATTGCAATTCCTGCCGACCTACCACCAGGCTAGACAACACTGATTTTAGAATGCAGCCGTCCTATATCAATCTCTGCTTGGTATGTAGATAGATATGTATGGTCAGCCGATGAAAGTATATTGCCATTTTAGTTCCTGCTTATCAAAATGCCTCTGGTTTCTCTGAAGGCTATCATACTTTAATATGTTCTTTATTGCATTGATATGGGGTTTGCGGCCCTCTGACATTTGGAATGCCACTCAGCCTCTATTTTGTCTCAGTGATTGTGCATACATATATTTAATTATAGTCTGAGTGTGTAGGTGCAGTGATTTCATATACGGACGTTCAGTTGAAATTTTTCCGCTAACGCAAGAAGACTATTATGTTGCTAGCACATCATTAAATTAATATGAATAAGCAATGCTTAGGACCTACCCCGCTTGGTGTTTCCATGGAATATAAACTGGTCCCTGGGAACTAAGAAGGGAGTGGGGACCAGGATATTAGTGTCTCTCAGTCGTTTTTGTAATTTTTCTTTTTAAAACTTTCTCTTTTTGGGCCTTATTGTTGCTTTAGGTTCAAAATTAGGGCTTATTTTTTCTATATTTATATATATATATATATATATATATATTTCCGATGTAGCATTATAGCAATGGTAAACTATGATCTTGACCTATGCTGTAGTGTAATTTTCATAGCCATGCACTTAGGATTTGCATTTTCTTAAACAAATTAAAGTTGCCATATCCACTCTGACACTTAAAGAACTCTATATAATTTAAAAAGAGGAGAAATTAATAACATACTAATTTAACAGATAGTGTGTTAATTTAAATTCCAAATTACTATTTGTGTCATGCTGTTCACCAGCGGACACAATATATACGCACAGATTTGTCCAGAACCAGTTTCAGCAGTTTTGTAGAAACAGCTGGTCAGTTTCAGTAGTTCCACAGAAACAGTTGTTTCCAAGTTCTGAATTCTGGTCAATTAATTTCCCCTCTCTATGACTATGGGTGTTGTTTACACATGTTAGTCATTAGCCTCCTCCCTGGATATGTCGATATAATTGTTGTTAGTGGAGATGTACAGAGATATTATGTTATTCACTATGGAACTATTTTCTAGTGACTTTGTATGGCACCAGTGCTATTCGCTTCACTCGAAAGCCGAAAGCCGAAAGCTTTTGTTTTGTTTTTGTTTTTTTATCCTGGCAACATCTAAGGTTACATCAGGATGCGTACCAACTTGTGACATTGCTCACTCATGGCGACTTTATAGTGTTGCCTCAATGGAAGAGCAGGTTGCCAGCACCATGACCTGATTTCCCACTCAGTCAAATTATCCTGATACTGAGGTAACCAGTCTTTGCCATATCCTAGTAATGACGAGCACCAGGCTAGGAAGCAACAAGGGTGAATTTTGTAAGTCATCGGGTTGACTTGACCGGGATTCGAACTCCTGACCTTCCGTATGGGAAGCCTGCACTCTAGCAATTCGGCCACCAAGTCCGGTCGAAAGCAGGAAGCACCATGCTACAAGTGCTAGCAATGTGGCCTGTGTGGAATAAATAAATAAATAAATAAATGACTAGTCACGTGGTTAGTCGTTGGGGGCAGACGCTCACACAATGTAGTCATAGAAACATTCTGACCCGATGGCTGGCGGGTTAGAGCACTCGCTTTCCATGTGTGAGGTCATTGGATCAATCCTCGTCTGAGTCAAAACAAAGACATACAAACTTATTATTTGTCACAATCAATCCCTTGCTGAGTCAAACCAAAGACTTACAAACTTATTATAAGTCAGGATCAATCCCCGGATCAGTCAAACCAAAGACATACAAACTTATTATGTCAGGATCAATCCCTGGTTGAGTCAAACCAAAGACATACAAACTTATTATATGTCAGGATCAATCCTCGTCTGAGTCAAACCAAAGACATACAAACTTATTATATGTCAGGATCAATCCTCGTCTGAGTCAAACCAAAGACATACAAACTTATTATATGTCAGGATCAATCCTCGTCTGAGTCAAACCAAAGACATACAAACTTATTATGTCAGGATCAATCCCTGGTTGAGTCAAACCAAAGACATACAAACTTATTATATGTCAGGATCAATCCTCGTCTGAGTCAAACCAAAGACATACAAACTTATTATATGTCAGGATCAATCCTCGTCTGAGTCAAACCAAAGACATACAAACTTATTATATGTCAGGATCAATCCTCGTCTGAGTCAAACCAAAGACATACAAACTTATTATGTCAGGATCAATCCCTGGTTGAGTCAAACCAAAGACATACAAACTTATTATATGTCAGGATCAATCCCCGGCTCAGTTAAAGCTGCATAGTCCAATGAAATATCAAATTTTCAAAACCAAACCAATTATCTAGTTTTGATTTTATATATCTAACTTAGATACTGATGCACTTATTAAGCATTTGTTTCTGCGTAGAAGGCAATTGTGAGTCAATTTAACAGAACCTGTTACTGCAGAAGTCTATGGTGGCAGAATTTTGGCAAGCTTGCCAAAACTAATTTTCCATGTTTGCACTCAAAATATCTCAAAAGTTTACCATTTAAAATAAAAGTAACTTTGAACTAATGTAAAGTAGATACTAATGATTGATCTAATATATTTATCTCAGAAAAAATACAGAGATTCTAAACCATCGGACTATGCAACTTTAAGCCAAAGACTTACAAACATAACATATGTCAGGATCAATCTCCGGCTGAGTCAAACCTAAGACATACAAACTTATTATGTCACGATCAATCCCCGGCTGATTCAAACCAAAGAGAAGGCTTACAAACTTAATAATAATATATGTCAGGATCAATCCCCGGCTGAGTCAAACCAAAGATAAGGCTTGCAAACTTAATATATGTCTCCAGCTTGCCTGGATAAGGCACGGACTGTTCGGCTCAGTTTCAGGATAATGATAATTTGACTGAGTGGGATATCGGAAAATGGTACTGGTGGCACGATGTCCTAGTGGGGCAACACTATAAAATCGCCATGAATGCGCAGTCGGTCAGGTCAGCATGCCCGTCCTGACATGACATTCGGTGATACTAGGACGTAAAACACCAATAAATAAACAAAGCAGCAATCAGAGCACATTACATAAGGGGGTTATTAACAAATCATGAGGTAGGTTGTTGTAACAGTAGATGACATTTGTAAAATTTTCCAATATTATGACATATGAGGGATATATGAACTCTACTATAATAAATTGCAACTTGTCTATAAAAAGGTAAATGGTAATAAATAAAACCAAAGGCATGTGAGGGATATGTGGAGTTGGTAAGCTATTATTCATAAAGATAGAAATTGCATAGTAAAATAGTATAGAAGAAGAGTGTCACTTCTTAGGTGTACAGTCTTTGAGAAGTTGCCTCACATACCCCCTCCCCTCAAGAGCTATTTATGGATCTCTGCCCCAGAGATAGACCTAACCATGCCTTGGCAACAGGGATATTGAACCCTCATTGGTGGTTAGAGGAATGCCTGTTAGTGATTGGAAGATTGGATCATGTGATCACCACCATCTTGGATTCTAAAAGCTATATATATAATAAACTAAGCAAGCTCCTTCTGGTTCCTTCTGCACACTCTATCTCTTGCCTTCCTTCTCTACACTTGCCTGTAGTGATTTCCTATTTAACCCGCCTACACAACCACAGCTACCGGCCGTCACACTTTACAATTTGATTGCATAATCATAGCATACCAATGTGTGAATTGACCTTGCATTTAAAGTTGCATAGTCTGATGGATTTGAGTTTCTGTAATTTTCTGAGATAAATATATTAGGTTGGTCATTTTAAGTGTAGTGGTCTGCACTGACCTCTCAGGCAAGTAACCACATAGACAGGTAGGTATGGGGAGTGTGTTGATATCAGGGAGCCTAGGTGGTGTAATGGTTAGCACACTGGCCCGGAATGCAAAGAGATGTGGGTTTGAGTCCCACTCTAGGCACAATATTTCCCATTTTCGTCGCCCCCACGACACTGGTTGCCGTGATCAGGATCCTGGACAAGCTTTGCGCTGTATGGTTGTTGAACCTACCCTGTGTATGTATGTGTTAGTGCATTGCCTGTATGTATGTAATTGTAAGCATTACAAGACTTACAATTCCACGGGGACGAGTGTAGTGGTCTGCACTGACCTCTCAGGCAAGTAACCACATAGACAGGTAGGCGTGGGGAGTGTATTGATATCAGGGAGCCTAGGTGGTGTAATGGTTAGCACACTGGCCCGGAATGCAAAGAGATATGGGTTCGAGTCCCACTCTAGGCGCAATATTTCCCATTTTCATCACCCCCATGACATAATCTACCTTACTTTAGTTTGAAATAACTTTGATTTTAAATGGATACATTTTGAGATATCTAAAGTGCACCTATGCTAAATTCATTTTGGCAAGCACGCCAAAACTCTGACACTATATGTTTCTGCAGTAACAGATTATATTTAGTTGCCTCAGTATGCCCTTCAATGTGGTGACAAATGTTTAATAAGTGCACCATTACCCAAGTTTAATATGTAGAATCAAATGAAGAGTTCCGGCGCAAAACCACGTAAACGCCACTGGAAAATTGTAGCCTAAATGAATAAGCTAAATAATGAATAAGCTAAATAAAGCTAAATGAATAAGCTAAACAAATAATTTGCAATTCTCACTTATTCCACTTTTCATAGGATACCATGGTTAGGGAACAATGACAAAAAAGTTGGAATATAACAAAAATAATTGTTTGAAGGTTTGATTGCAATGTTTATCTCCATTTCTGGATTGGCGTTTATGTGGTTTTGCGCCTGAACTCTTCAAATCTAGATAATTATTTAGGTTTTCAAAATGTGATGTTTTCATCGGACTGTGCAGCTTTAAGAATGCAACATTATGTAACTGGAGTGTTGGACCCTACTCACTGGCATTTGTGCAGATTAGTGCATTTAAACAAATACAATTTGTGCCCCCCCTCCCTCCGTATCATTTTCAGGTTGGTTGTGTGAATATTGATATACAATATAACCCCGTTAAACCAAGCTCGGTTAAACCAAATGATCGGTTAATCCAAACTTTTTTCAGCGGCCCGGCAAAATACTACCAGTTATCATATAAAGAAGTTGGTTAAACCAAAGTTTGTTAATCCAAATTATCGGTTAATCCAAACAAAATTGTCAGACCCCAGGCCACTCCGGTATGGTTAAATCAAACTTTCATGTGGTTATAAGGTCATCTGAGACCCCACTGACATTTTTATATGATAAATGGTAGTATTTTGCCAGGCCACCGAAAAAGTTTGGATTAACCGATCGTTTGGTTTAACTGAGCTTGGTTTAATGGGGTTATACTGTACATAGATAAAAAAAACAATAATCAAAGTGTCCACATACATTATACATTACATGTGCAATACACATTTACTCAAAGTCAAAGCTAAAGCCAAAGCTTGGTTAAACCTATGATCGGTTAATCCAAACAAATTGCTAGGGTCCCTTTGAGTTTGGTTTAACGGGGTTATACTGTACAGTAAAACGTCGCTAAATCGACCGAGCTTGGGACCGATTTTAAGAGGACCATTTAGGGAGGTGGTCAGTTCATGGCGTTAGAATATGGTTACAATGTTATTGTTGGGAATAAAGCGATCGATATAGGGGAATGGTCGATGTCTGGAGGTGGTCGGTTATGTAGTAGTCACACTACGACGACAAGGGGCGACGACAGCCCAGCGACAGCGACTTCTGGTCTGTCGTCGAGTGTCGTCGGGTGTCGCGGAGGTGCCGCGGAGGTGTCGCCGCGACACCTCCGCGTCACCTCCGTTTTCTCTACTGTCGTCGACTGTCGCCTGATTGTCGTCGGCGTTTTGGACATGTTGAAAAACTTCGACGACAGGCGACGACAGGCGATGTCGCTCGCCTGTCGATACGGTGTCGCTACGGTGTCGCTACAGTGTCGATACGGTGTCGTCTTTGCCGTTAAGGTGTCGTCTTTGTCGTTAAGCTGTCGTCGCTTCTCTCTCCATAGCAGCTGTATGTGTGTCTCTGTGTCTATGTGTGTGTCTCTGTGTGTGTCTCTGTGTGTGTCTCTGTGTGTGTCTCTGTGTCGCTATGTGTGTGTCTCTGTGTTTGTATCTCTGTGTATGTGTGTCTGTGTGTGTGTCTCTGTGTCTCTATGTGTCTCTATGTGTGTGTCTCTGTGTGTGCATATCTGTGTCTGTGTGTGTCTCTGTGTCTGTGTGTGTCTCTGTGTGTATCTGTATCTGTGTGTGTGTCTGTGGGTATGTGTGTGTCTGTGTGTGTGTCTGTGTCTGTGTGTGTATCTGTGTTTCTGTGTGTGTCTGTGTGTGTGTCTCTGTGTGTCTATGTGTGTGTCTGTGTGTGTGTGTCTGTGTGTGTGTATGTGTGTGTCTCTGTGTGTGTCTCTGTATGTGTCTCTGTGTCTGTGTGTGTCTGTGTGTGTGTGTCTCTGTGTTGTGTCTCTGTGTGTGTCTGTGTCTCTGTGTCTTTGTGTCTCTGTTGCCGTGTGTGTGTCTGTGTGTGTATCTCTGTGTCTGTGTGTGTGTCTCTGTGTTTCTGTGTGTGTGTCTGTGTGTGTGTCTGTGTGTGTCTCTGGGTGTGTGTGTCTGTGTGTGTGTATCTCTGTGTCTGTGTGTGTGTCTGTGTGTGTGTCTGTGTGTGTATCTGTGTATCATTCACACTCACACTCACACTCACACTCACTATCACACTCACACTCACTATCACACTCACACTCACTATCACACTCACACTCACACTCACTATCACACTCACACTCACTATCACACTCACACACACTCACTATCACACTCACACTCACTATCACACTCACACTCACTATCACACTCACTATCACACTCACACTCACACTCACTATCACACTCACACTCACTATCACACTCACACTCACATTCACTATCACACTCACACTCACACTCACACTCAAACTCACACTCACTATCACACTCACACTCACACTCACTATCAGACTCACACTCTCACTCTCACTCACATCCACAGCCACATCCACACCCACACTCAGACTCACACCCACACCCACACTCACACTCACTCTGTGTGTGTGTGTCTCTGTGTCTTGGTGTCTCTGTTGCAGACACACAGAGACACACACACAGAGACACACACACAGACACACACAGACACAGAGACACAGACACACACATAGAGACACACAGAGACAGAGTCACACACACACAGATACACACACACAGATACACACACAGAGACACACACACAGAAACACAGAGACACACACACAGAGACACACACAGAGACACACACAGACACAGAGACACAGACACACACATAGAGACACACACAGAGACACACACAGACACAGAGTCACACACACAGACACACACAGAGACACACACAGAGACACAGAGACACACATAGAGACACACACAGAGACACAGAGTCACACACACACAGACACACACACAGACACTGTCGTCCCGCTGTCGTCCCGATGTCGTCGGGCTGTCGTCCGGATGTCGTCCGATTGTCGTCCAACTTAGCCCAAATTTGCATATGTTGTCCGGATTTCACAAAATCCCAGTCGCCGGGCTGTCGTCACCCCCTTGTCATCGTAGTGTGACAGCCACATTAGAGAAGTTTACTGTACAGTATCAACTCTCTAAATCGACCGACTTTGGGACCGATTTTAAGTGGTCCATTTAGGGAGGTGGTCAGTTTAGGGAGGTAGAATATGGTTAAAATGGTATTGTTGGGACCCAAATAAATCGATCGATATAGGGGAGTGGTCGATTTGTGGAGGTGATCGGCTAAGGAGGTTTTACTGTATATTATATATTAAATATCTATCTTTTGTGTCATCTCTTTTATACCCCTGTCACACTACGATGTAACGAGCAAACGTAAGCCTGACGTGATCACGTTTCGTCATTACGTTGTCGTATGTTGGGTTACGTTGTGATGATGTCAGAAGGACGTTAGACTGACGTCGAGCTACATCACGTTACGTCGTATTACGTCGGCGCGCTTCAAAGTTTTTAACCTGTTCAAAACTTTCGACGTAACTCGAATGTAAGAGTTTACGTTCGCCGTACATTCTGTACACGTTCAGCGAATGTCAATGATGTTAAACGGACGTTAGTCAAATGCTGCTCACTACGTTGAACTACGTTCCACTATGTTGACCCACATTAAACCCAGTGGAAATGTCCACGTGGCATAATGGGAACATCAGGAGAACTTCAGGAGAACGTATGTTCAATGTACATTCAACGTTTCACCACCGTCTCATGACGTATGTAGCGTCACGTAACATTCTTCTGGCGATGGAATAACGTTCATAACCTTCCGTGAGCGTAATGATGTTGTCCTCTCTCGTTGAATGACACTATCACTACGCTTTACCGCCATTACTCTCTCATCCACTATGCTGCATCCACGTTCAACTTGTGCCCAAATTTGTATACTACACCAAGAAGTTCGACGTTTTTCACGTTCTCCCTATGTTGACCTTGTTACGTCGTAGTGTGACAGGGCCTTAAAGTAACTTAATGAAATGTCATTGGATTTCTGCATAATTTGTTGAGAATTATATTAGGAAGGTAATGATAACCTACCTTTCTTTAGTTTGAAGTAATTAATATTTTAAATGGTTACTTTGAGTAGTTTCTTAACAGAAAATTGTTGGCGTGCACATGAGAATGTCAGGCATAGGCTTCCGTAGTGACTGCTTCTATTAAATTCATTAATATTCCTTCTATGTTGTAATAAGTTTTTACACTTGCATAGTCTGATGGTTTTGAGTTTTTGTAATTTTTTAGATAAATATATTAGGTTGGTAATTATAATCTACGTTACTTTAAATCAGTTAACTTGCAATATATATTTCAACTGTAGACATGCAAATTTAATTTTGCCATGATTGTCAAACCCCTACTCCATAGGCCTCAGCAGTTACAAGTTTTGTTAATTTGACTCAGAATGCCCTTCTCTGAGGGACCAACTGCTTAAAGCTGCATAGTCCGATGAAATATCAAATTTAAAAAAACAACCAATTATCTAGATTTGATGTTACATATCTAACTTAGATACTGATGCACTTATTAAGCATTTGTTTCTGCGTAGAAGGCAATACTGAGTCAATATAACAGAACCTGTTACTACAGAAGTCTATGGTGTTGGAGTTTTGGCAAACATGCCAAAACTAATTTTCTATGTTTGTACTCAAAATATCTCAAAGGTTTACCATTTAAAATAAAAGTAACTTTGAACTAATGGAAAGTAGATACTAGTGATCGATCTGATATATTTATCTCAGAAAAAATACAGAAATTCAAAACCATCGGACTATGCAACTTCAATAAGTGCACCTATCTAAGTTGGGTAAAATCCAGATAAGTGTTTTGCTTTTATAAATGTGGTGCTTTAATCGGACTATGCACCTTTAATAAGTGCAACAGGATCTGAGTAAGATATCTAGGCACAAATCGAGGTAAGTGGTTTGGTTTTTCGAAAAGCTCATGCTTTCATCGGATCATGCAGAGTTTGAGAATCTTAAACAGATTCTACAAATGTCGCTAATTTGTCAACGCAAACCGATTTGTAAAAAAGTTAATGTCTTCCACAATGTGTGACGTAATCTGGTGCGACCCCCCCCCCCCTCCCCCCCTCCCCTAGCGGGAAGTGCAGCGCCCGTAATGTGAGTCTGTCGCACGAGCAGACGACATTTGCACAGGAAGTCCGGCTTCCGACGCGCGCCGACGGGTCCATTTCCCGCCATTTCCCCCCATCCGACTACAGCGCCCCACTGTGGCGAGCGCGCTCATTAGGCGATGAGCACAAATGGCGGAGGTGGAGGGAGGTGGAGGGAGGTGGGTGGTGGTGGGAGGAGTTGGTGTGGTGGTGGGTGGATGGTGGAGGGGGTGATGGAGGTGGTTGTGTGGTGTTGGGCGCTGGTGGCGGCTGGTGACGGTTGTGTTGGTGATGGTGGTGGTGACAGTCGTGGTGGTGACAGTCGTGGCGGGGGTAGTGGTGGTGGTGGTGACAGTGGTGATGGTGATGGTGGTGGGGGTGGGGGTGGTGATGGTTGTGATGGTGATGGTGGTGGTGGTGGTGACAGACCTAGTGGTGACAGTCATGGTGGGTGGTTGTGGCAGTGGTGACGGTGGTGATGGTGATGATGGTGGGGGCGGTGGGGATGGTGGTGGTGGTGGTGGTGTGTGTGGTGGTGGTGTGTGTGGTGGTGGTGTGTGTGTGGTGGTGGTGGTGTGTGGTGGTGGTGGTGGTGGTGACGCTGGTGATGGTGATGGTGGTGGGGGCGGTGATGGTGACGGTTGTGATGGTGGTCGTGGTGGTGACAGTCGTGGTGGTGACAGTCATGGTGGGTGGTTGTGGCGGTGGTGATGGTGGTGATGGGAATGATGGTGGGGGCGGTGGGGATGGTGGTGGTGTGGGTGGTGGTGTGTGGTGGTGGTGGTGATGGTGGTGGTGGTGATGGTGGTGGGGGCAGTGACGGTTGT
This sequence comes from Branchipolynoe longqiensis, assembly GCA_030323885.1. Classification (NCBI taxonomy): domain Eukaryota; kingdom Metazoa; phylum Annelida; class Polychaeta; order Phyllodocida; family Polynoidae; genus Branchipolynoe; species Branchipolynoe longqiensis. Next base: position 78,342,362 of record CM059197.1, on the reverse strand, counting down.
GATGGTGATGGTGGTGGTGGTGGTGGTGACAGTCATGGTGGTGACAATCATGGCAGGTGGTCGTGGCATTGGTGACGGTGGTGATGGTGATGATGGTGGGGGCGGTGGGGATGGTGGTCGTGGTGGTGGTTGTGGTGGTGGTGGTGGTGTGTGGTGGTGGTGGTGGTGGTGGTGGTGATGATGGGGGCGGTGACGGTTGTGATAGTGATGGTGGTGGTAGTGGTGGTGGTGGTGACAGTCGTGGTGGTGACAGTCATGGCGGGTGGTCATGGCGGTGGTGACGGTGGTGATGGTGATGATGGTGGGGGCGGTGGGGATGGTGGTGGTGGTGGTGGGTGTGGTGGAGGTGGTGGTGTGTGGTGGTGGTGGTGATGGGGGAGGTGACGGTTGTGATGGTGATGGTGGTGGTGGTGGTGGTGACAGTCGTGGTGGTGACAGTCATGGCGGGTGGTCGTGGCGGTGGTGACGGTGGTGATGGTGATGATGGTAGGGGCAGTGGGGATGGTGGTGGTGGTGTGTGTGGTGGCTGTGGTGGTGTGTGGTGGTGGTGACGGTGATGGTGGTGGTGGTCTTACTGACAGTCGTGGTGGTGGTGGTGACGGTGGTGACGGTGGTGACGGTGGTGATGGTGATGATGGTGGGGGCGGTGGGGATGGTGGTGGTCGTGGTGTTTCTGGTGGCGGTGGTGGTGTGTGGTGTTGGTGACGGTGACATTGGTGATGGTGGTGGTGGTGGTGACAGTCGTGGTGGTGACATCGTGGCAGGTGGTCGTGGCCGTGGTGACGGTGGTGATGGTGATGATGGTGGGGGCGGTAGGGATGGTGGTGGTCATGGTGCGTGTGGTGGCGGTGGTGGTGTGTGGTGGTGGTGGTGGTGGAGATGGACATGGAGTAATGTTGCTCATACCATACTGGTCTCATCATACACAGTTATTTTCACATTATACCGCAATGTTCATGAGCAGCTTTCTCTAATGTAAATGGATCACATTCACAAGATTAAGTGATTAATAATTTCCACACTCACACACTCACACACTCACACACTCACACACTCACACAATCACGCGCTCACGCGCTCACGCCTCACGCGATCACACGCTCACGCGATCACGCGATCACGCGCTTACGCGCTCACACACAGGCTCCGCTATTCACCAAGACTGGTTTATATTCAACACTGCTGGCAATCCTGGAATGAGAGCAGTATATAAAGATTAATGTTCATTTAAAGTTGCATAGTCCGATGCTTTGGGGTTTCTGCTATTTTCTGAGATAAATATATTATGCTAATCGCTATAATCTACTTTACTTCACTTTGAAGTAACTTTAATTTTAAATGTCTAAGTTTGGGGATATTTGACGTTAAAACATGCCAAAATAATTTTGGCAAGCATGCCAAAATTCTGACTCCATAGATTTCAGTAGTAATGGGTTCTATTAATTGACTTATTATGCCCTTCTATGCAGCAAGATATGCTTGATAAGTGCACCAGGGTTTAAGTTGAATATGTAAAATCAAATCTAGATAAGTGTTTTGGGTTTTGAAAATTTGATGTTTTCATCAGACTATGCAACTTTAACAGTGTGTGTACCGGTTGTGGCATGGGGGTGGGGGTGATGGGGATAGGGGGGGGGGACCAGATGGGCGTTATGTATTGGTAAAGCACTACGCAAATACAGTAAAGCCTCTCTAACCGACCACCTCCACAGATCGACCATGCACTCCCCTATATCGATCGCTTTATTTTGGGTCACAAGCGATCGTCCATTCAATACCATTGTAACAAATAAAAAAAACTCCCTAAATCGCTCGCCTCCATAAATGGACCATTTAAAGTCGGTCCCATGGTCGATCGATTTAGAGAGGTTTTACTGTACAGGCATCACGTGACCTTGCGAGCAGAGGAAAACTCGTATGGAATACCAGGCATAACCGCGCTAATGGGGAAGCCCGGCTTGAGAGCTATGTAGCATCTGGAAACTAAATAGGAAGGGTGTGGTGGTGCTGGCTACGGAACCTACATTGGCAGTCCTATAAAGTATACCATAGGATGAGGGACTGGATGCGGTGATCAAATCGGTAAGAGCGCAGGCTTCCAATGCGAAAGGTCGAGGAGTTCGAATCACAGCCCTTGTGCACCTGCAGTTTACCTCCAGTTTACCTCCTGGTCATTATTAGATTATATCAGAAATACAGTGCTACGGAGACTGTAACTACAGTTAAACCTCTCTAAATCGACCGACCATGGGACCGACTTTAAATGGTCCATTTAAGGAGGTGGTTGATTTAGAGTTAGAATATCATTGCAATGGTATTGTTGGGACCCAAATAAAGCGATCGATATAGGGGAATGGTCGATCTGTGGAGGTGGTTGGTTAGAGAGGTTTTACTGTATGTGTAAGCGCGTGTCACCACCAGGACTGTCATCACCACCACCACCACCACCACCTCCTTTAAAGTTGCATAGTGCGATGAAAACATCAAGTCTTCAAAACCAAGGCACTTATTTGATTCTACATATTCAACTTAGATATTGGTGCACTTATTAAGCATTTGTTGCTGCATAGAACATCGTAATAAGTCAATTTATTAGAACCTGTTACTACTGAAGTCTATGGTGTCAGAGTTTTGGTAAGCTTACCAAAATTAATTTGGCATGTTTTGACATCAAATAGCTCCAAATTTAGCCATTTAAATTAAAAGTTACTTCAAACTAACGTAACGTAGATCATAACGATCAGCATAATGTATTTATCTGAGAAAATGGGAGAAACTCAAAAGTATCGGACTATGCAACTTTAATCGGTAAACTCTTAAAGTTGCATAGTATGATGGTTTTGAGTTTCTGACATTTTCTGAGATAAATACATTAGGCCGATCAGTATAATGTACCTTACTTTAGTTGGAAGTAACTTTTATTTTAAATGCCTAACTTTTGAGATATTTGAAGTGCAACCATGCACAATTAGTTTTGGAATGCTTTCCAAAATACCGACACCATAGCCTTCTGCAGTAACAGATTCTATTCAAATACCTCAGTATTCCCTTCTGTACAGTGACAAATGTTTAATAAGTGCACCAGTATCTCAGTTAGATATGTAGGATCAAATCTAGAAAATTGCTTTGGTTTTGAAAATTTGATGTAGTCATCAGCCTATGCGGCTTCAAACAAAACTTAAGAGAGTAAGACTAAGAACTCTAAATGAGAGCCCTCCTATAGAGGATATGCACTGACATCACGCTAAACTGAAGTGCGGCCATTGTGGAGATACAACCACAATAACAAACCCAACAAACTCAATGCATTGTCAATGGCAGTGAGCAATCTTCATACAGAAAAAGTTAAATATCTCTAAAATCACACCACCTAGACACAAACCCCTTGGAATACATATAGAAAACATGTGTAGCAAAATGACTATATTAAATTGATAAGGTTAGGCTTCTGCATTTCTATTAATTTTGAATAAAACTGACGTTTTGCACTGCGCGTAATGCCAAACTCAATGCATTGTCAATGGCCATGAGCAATCTTCATACAGAAAAAGTGAAATATCTCTAAAACCACACCACCTGATCACAAACTGCTTGGAATACATATAGAAAACATCTTTAACAAAGAGATTATACTAAATTTATACAGTTAGGGTTCTGCATTTCTATTAATTTTGAATAAAACTGAAAGAATGATCTACTATGTTACTGCAACCGGCAGGTTGTTTACTGGTTGATATCGCAACAATGGCCGCACATCCGGTTGATAACGGCACGGGAATACCCTCTATTGAGCGTAGCGTATTTTATGCCCGCCCCCTTTTAAGTTTAGGCCTCAAACACAACCATTCCACCACGAGTCGTCAAGGAAACGGCATGGCGTCGTCACATTCGTGAACGGCGTACCCTGCCGAGTCCTCGTTCGTGTCCAATCATTGCTCACATTCCACACAGTCACATGACAGATGCGCGCATGTGTCAACCTGCCTGCGCACAGGCGCACTGGCGCGCATGCGCACTGCGCAATCGGTGTAATATATTATATATGGGTCGTTTCATGGTAAATGCGGCCAATGTATTTTCCCCTATGTAATGGTGGAAAACAATTATTGAAAGAGTGGAGGAGTTATTTTCTTTATAGAATTGGTATTCTTACACTTTGGAGGGATAGATATGAAAAAGTTAAGGCCTAATGTGACATAGTAAACCAATGTTCATTTAAAAAGTATGGTGTTTTAAAGGCATGAATATGTTACGTGGAGAATGTGGACTTTTGTACAGCCTACTACTACTACTAGACCTTTAGTTTACATAGAATATTATCTTTTACTTTAAACACTAATAAAAGGACACTCCCACTTGAAATAAATGTCCATCTTGCCTGCATATCCTTGTATCTTTTTCTAATATTCCATATTCATTAAACTGGTTCTGGACGTGACTGTGGTGTCCCCCGCTTTTCCCTTGCTCGTCATGTCAGGGAATATGCTATTCTGTGAATACCAGAGCTTCAGTAAGAAAACATTTGTCATGTGTGTGGGTATGTGGGTGTGGGTATGTGGGTGTGGGTATGTGGTTAATTGGTTATGTGGGTGGGTGGATGTGGGTGTGGATATGTGTGTTGGTGTGGGTGTGGGTGTGGGTGTGGGGGTGGGTATGTGTGTGTGGGTATGTGTGTGTGGATATGTGTGTGTGGATATGTGTGTGTGGGTATGTGTGTGTGGGTATGTGTGTGGGTATGTGGGTGGGGGTATGTGGGTGGGTGGATATGTGTGGATATATGTGGGTGTGGGTGTGTTGGGTATGTGTGTGTGGGTATGTGGGTGGGTGGATGTGGGTGTGGATCTATGTGTGGGTGGGTGGGTGTGGGTGTGTGGGTATGTGTGCGTGGGTATGTGGGTGTGTGGATGTGTGGGTGGATATGTGTGTGTGGGTGTGTGGGTATGTGGGTGTTTCGGTATGTGGGTGTAACTGTAAGCTAAGATCCTCATAAGAAGTGAGGGTAAGGGGTGCTAAAGGGGCTGCGTAGAGGTGGGCACGTTAAACCGTTATGCCGCTAACTGGTGTTATTGGGCTCATTACGGACGGAATGGTGACGTACTGGGAACCTGGCTGCAACGTGCTGCATACTCATCAGCAGGCAGTGTGCTGGCAACCAGGCATACATCACCACCACCCAATAACAACCCGCCAGGGGGCGTCGTCAGCGCGAGAGGATATGCGGGGGAGTGTGGGTGTGGGTGTGTGGGGTGTGGATGTGTGTGGGGTGTGGGGTGTGTGGGGTGTGGGGGTGTGGGGTGTGGGGTGTGGGGTGTGGGGTGTGAGGTGTGGGGTGTGGGATGTGCATGGTATCGGTAGGTGAGTGTGGCTGTGGGTGGTGGGTTGTTTGTGGATGTGTGTGGGGAGGGTGTGTGTGGGTGGGGGGTATTGTGGGGGGAGGGTGTGTGTATAGGTGAGGGTAGGTGGGTGTGTGGATGTTGTGTGGGTGTGCTGGGTGTGGGTAGGTATGTGAGTGTGGGTGTTGGTGGTGTGTTGTTCGTGTATGTGTGTGGGGAGGGTGTTTGGGGAGGTGTTTGTGGATGGGGAGGGTGTGGGGGTGGTGGTAGGGGTGGATTGGGAGAGGAGGGTGGGGGTGTGTAGCTGAGTGTATGTGGGTGTGTTGTGTGGGTGTGCAGGTTATGGGTAGGTGTTGGTGTGGTGTGGGTGGGTGGGTGGTGTGGTTTGGTTGTGGATGTGGGTGGAGAGGGTCTGAGTGTGTAGGTGTGGGTATGTGGGTGTGTTGTGTGGGTGTGCAGGTTATGGGTAGGTGTTGGTGTGGTGTGGGTGGGTGGGTGGTGTGGTTTGGTTGTGGATGTGGGTGGAGAGGGTCTGAGTGTGTAGGTGTGGGTATGTGGGTGTGTTGTGTGGGTGTGCAGGTTATGGGTACGTGTTGGTGTGGTGTGGGTGGGTGGGTGATGTGGTTTGGTTGTGGATGTGGGTGGAGAGGGTCTGAGTGTGTAGGTGTGGGTATGTGGGTATGTACATGGTTGGTTGGGTGTTGGAGTTTTACCTCCTGGCAACATCTAAGGTCATCTCAGGTACCGACTTGTGTACACGCTCATGGTAATTTAATAGTGCTGCCCCACTGGGAAATCAGGCTGCCAGCACCATGGCCCGATATCCCACTCAGTCACATTATCCTGACACTGAGCTAACCAGTGCCCTATCCTATTAATGCCGAGCATCAGACTAGGGGGAAGTGACAAGTATCAATTTGATAAGTCATTGGTTTGACTCGACCGGGAATTGAACTCCTGATCTCCCGCATGGGAGGCCTGCGCTCTACCGATTATGCCACTGCGCCCGGATCTTTCTGGAGTGTGTATAATGGGAGAAGTGTATAAGTTCTAGTGTGTTGGGGCTTTACATACTGGCAACATCTGAGGTCATATCAGGACGGGTCCCGACTTGTGATTGGTCACGCTCATGGCAACTTTATAGTGCTGCCCCATTGGGAGACCAGGCCACCAGCACCATGATCTGATCATCCACTCAGTCACATTATCCTGACACTACGCCACGCAATTCTTGCCCTATCCTATTAATACCGAGCGCCAGGCTAGGAAGTGACAAGTATCAATTTTTACGTCATTGGTTTGACTCAACCAACTGTTCGAATCCCACGATCTACCAAAGCGGGAGACGGACGCTCAACTCATTTGGCCATCCCATCTGGTCCCATGAAAAATTGGTATGGTGACAACTGACACTAAAACTACAAACGAGTGTATGTGACATAATGAGTCAGGGTGACACTGAGAGTGTGTGTGATAGTACTGATACTGTGTTGGTGACATGGTCATTGTGCGTGACAGTGATTGTGTGTGGGTGCCCCTGTAAGTGTCAGTTGCACTATGTGTGACACTATGTGTGTGTGGGTGACCCCCTGACTGTCAGTGAGTGACATTAGTCTACTGACAATTTAAATGTAATGAGTGTGACACTGACTGTGGGTGACACTGTAATGAGTGTGACACTGACCGTGAGTGACGCTGAAGTGAATATGACCCCCGACGCTGTGACACTGTAATGAGTGTGACACTGACTCTGGGTGACACTGTAGTGAGTGTGACACTAACCATGAGTGACATTGAAGTGAGTGTGATCCCTGACTCTATGACACTGTAATGATTGTGGCACTGACTGTAGTGTGACACTGAAGTGAGTGTGACAGTGCCACTGACTGTGGGTGACACTGTAGTGAGTGTGATACTGAATGTGGGTGACTCTGTAAGTGAATGTGACACTGAATGTGGGTGACACTGTAGTGAGTGTGACACTGATTATGGGTGACACTGCAGTGAGTGTGAAACTGACTGTGGGTGATACTTTAGCGAGTGTGACCATCTGACTCTGTGATAATGTAGTGAGTGTGACACTGACTGTGGGTGACACTGAAGTGAGTGTTACCATCTGACTCTGTGACAATGTAGTGAGTGTGACCCTCTGACTCTGTGACACTGTAGTGAGTGTGACACACTGAGTAACTCTGACACTTCGCTGTGTGACCCGAGCACTGTCTGTGACACTATCGTGAGTGTGACCCACTGAGTGTCCATGACACTGCACTGAGTGTACATGACTGTGAATATGTGTGACATTGGAGAGCACCTCTCTCACAGTGAGTGTACAGGACTGTGAATATGTGTGGCATTGGAGAGCATCTCTCTCACAGTGAGTGTACAGGACTGTGAATATGTGTGACATTGGAGAGCATCTCTCTCACAGTGAGTGCACAGGACTGTGAATATGTGTGACATTGGAGAGCATCTCTCTCACAGTGAGTGTACAGGACTGTGAACATGTGTGACATTGGAGAGCATCTCTCTCACAGTGAGTGTAAAGGACTGTGAACATGTGTGACATTGGAGAGCATCTCTCTCACAGTGAGTGTACATGACTGTGAATATGTGTGACATTGGAGAGCATCTCTCTCACAGTGAGTGTACAGGACTGTGAACATGTGTGACATTGGAGAGCATCTCTCTCACAGTGAGTGTACATGACTGTGAATATGTGTGACATTGGAGAGCATCTCTCTCACAGTGAGTGTACAGGACTGTGAACATGTGTGACATTGCAGAGCATCTCTCTCACAGTGAGTATGCAGGAATAACTTAGTTTTATTTAACAACGCCTCTAGAGGACATTGATTTTTATCATTGGCTATTGGACGTCAACCCCTTTTTGGAGGCTACTCTTTCCGATAAGCAGCAAGGGGTCTTTATATACCCTTTCCCACATACAGGACAGCACATACCAAAGCCTTTGATGAACCAGTCATGGACCACTGGTTGGAACGGAAAATAGCCCAATCTGAAAATGTGTCCACTGAGCAGGATCGATCAGATGATCCAAACCTTCACAGGTGAAGTGAGTATGCAGGAGGCGACGTGCTGTGTGTGTCTCCCCGTGTGTGTCTCCCTGTGTCTCCCTGTGTGTGTCTCCCTGTGTGTGTTCATGTGATCATGGTTGGTTGTTGGAGTTTTACATCCTGGCAACATCTTGTGCGTGTGCGTGTGCGTGTGCGTGTGCGTGTGCGTGTGCGTGTGCGTGTGCGTGTGCGTGTGCGTGTGCGTGTGCGTGTGCGTGTGCGTGTGCGTGTGCGTGTGCGTGTGCGTGTGCGTGTGCGTGTGCGTGTGCGTGTGCGTGTGCGTATGTGTGTGTGCGTATGTGTGCGTATGTGTGCATGTGCGTATGTGTGCGTGTGCGCGTGCGTGTGCGTGTGCGTGTGCGTAATGGCGGGGGACGAGTACACCGCGAGTGGTGCGGGTGGAGGCCGAGTTAGTGATGAGAGAGAGTGGATGTTGAGCCCGGTGATTGATGTCCCCTTCTCCTGGTCTCCTCCTGGGCGGAGCCGGCATTACCAGTCTCCGCCCCATCTGCCTCCGTCCGCAGCCCCCCCCCCCCCCCCTCTGTCTACCAAGTATCTACCAACATTATCCACCAAGCTCCGCTCTGCACGAAGCCAGATGGAAAACAACGTGAATTCTCTCTGACGTGACCACATAGCCGATTTACTAATGCATATATCGGGAATGCATATATATAAATATATATACTTATATGCATACATGCATACATGCATATACATACATGATACAGGTATGCATACATATAATATATAATATATAATATATAATATATAATATATAATATATAATATATAATATATAATATATAATATATATTATTTATAATAGATATATTTGATATGTATGATAATATTGATATGTAAGATATTCATAATATATTTAATAAATATAATATATTTAATATATATAATAATATGCATAATATGTATAATATATATAATATATATGTATAATATATATGATATATATAATATACATAATACATATTTTATATATAATATACATTATATATATTACGAATTTCCCAATGAGCCACAGCCGTATGAATAACTATGTTGACAGAGACATGAGGTATATATATATATATATATATATATATGTTGGCGAATGGTAATTAAAGGACATATTTTTGTTGCTAAAACTAAAAGAGAGCTCCATTCACTAACTTAGTAAATCACGGCGTGGCTCCTTCCCTGTTTGCCGTTCATCATCTTTAAGACCGCACCGCCCGCCGAGCGGCCAGAACGGCTCCTCCCACTGATGAGCTCGGCCCGAGCGGCTCCCAGAGTTACTCCGAGCCAGCCCGTGCCGCGCTGCGTGGTTTCCCGCCGCACCGTCAGGTGGCGGCACCCGCGGCTCCCGCCGAAAAAGCTGTCAACTGAGGAAGACGAATGTCGTCTGCTCTCAGCACGCGCGCAATCTCAGCTCTGCCACCCGGCCCCATTACATGGGTCACGTGACGGGTGACAGATCCACCGCCTCCTGACCTCTGACCTCGCGCGATGGCCGGTTGTCCGCTTGTTTAAAAGTGTATGTGCGTGTGTGTGCGTGTGTGTGTGGAGGGTGTGTGTGGGTACTCGTCATTTCATCGCTTTGCTGTATCAATTTCTGCTTATTATCGCTCAAAATATTCAGTTGATTAAAGCTGCATAGTCTGATGAAAACATAAAATTTTAAAAACTAAAACAATTTAGATTTGATTCTACATATCTAACTTAGATTCTGGTGCACTTATTAAACATTTGTCATCACATATAAGGGGACACTGAGCCAATTAAGAGAACCTGTTACTGCAGAAGGCTCTGGTGATAAAGTTTTGACAAGCTTGCCAAAATTAATTTAGCATATTTCCAATTCAGATATCTCCAAAGTTAACAATTTAAAAAAAATGTTACTTCAACCTAATGTAAGGTACATTATAATGAACAAACTTAATATGTTCAACTCAGAAAATGAGAGAAACTCAAAACCATCTGACTATGCAACTTTAACAAATACAGTTATATTTTTGTATTTGTCCGCTTAGTTGTCGCTGTTGTTGCTCTTGCTTTATTATCGCCCATCGCCATTACGTGAGCTGGTTCTACTTTACGTCTGCCGCCGCCACCGCCGCCATCGCCGCCGCCGTCTCACTTGGCGCGAAAAACCCCGCTAGGATTCACGTGGCGCCACCTGGTGGTTGTCGGCGGTACCACAGCGTGATGGACGACGCGTGACGTTGATGAGACGGTGAGCGATATTAGGGGAGCTGGGCCCCCTCCGCTCGCCGGGTGAGGAGGGTAGGCCCGTGCCAGGCGGCGAGCCTAGTTAGGCTTCTTAATGCGCATCGTTGTTGAAAGGGGAAACATTTTTTCTCGATCGTCCTTACCCGCCCATGACGATAGACACACCTGCGAGCCGTTCTTATAAAATAAAGCAAAAACATTAACAATGTAATGTGGAAATCAAAGATGTGTTACCCAGTTTCTAAGAATGACCCATATGTGATGTATAACGTAGTCTGGTAGTATGCGAGTATAAAAATACAAAGGGAATTGTGTCCATTATATATTATACTGTTAGTGTTATATTATTATATTATTTGATTACCATTGTTTTTCTCCGTAAGACTCTGCACTTGACTGGTGGCACTGCCTGCGCCCACCTCCCCTCCATCAGGTGTCGACAAGTGTCAGTCGCACCGAAGGATATATATATATACATATAAATGTATATATGCATATACATACATAATTCTCGGGCACGAGTGAAAATGTGCATGCCCGCAGTCAGGGTTTGGGCCGGTGGTGGCGCCACCGGTCCCAGGATGTAACTTGTAAGGAACCGAGCAAATAGAGATAGAATGCGAGTAGTGATTGGTAATAAAATGGGTAATAATGGATAATAACATTAAATTCCCTTCCACGCCTATATACTCGCATAATGCTCATACATCACATATGCACACACATATATATATAGACGTCTAGACATATATATTTTTATTCACAATTTCCATACACAGTTCACAAACCTAAATTAAGATGTTGACAATAATATAAATTATAGGAACAGTGTAAACATTAATGGTTGTTTTATACATGTATTCGGGTCAGCGGGGGGGGGGTCTCAGAATGAGTACGACTAAAAGTGCTGGTTGCCTTTTTGTGTGGGAGGAATGGTTAGAACCCTGACAGAGTCAAACTAATGACTTAGAAAATCGATACGTGTCTCACCGCAGCCTGGGACTTGACAAAAAAGTTGCACAGTCCGATGGTTTTGAATTTCGGTATTTCTTCTGAGATAAATATATTAGATCGATCACTAGTATCTACTTTACATTAGTTCAAAGTTACTTTTATTTTAAGATTTTTTAGATATTTTGAGTGCAAACATGGAAAATTAGTTTTGGCAAGCTTGCCAAAACTCTGACACCATAGACTTCTGAAGTAACAGGTTCTTCTGTTCAATTGACTCAGTATTGCCTTCTATGCAGAAACAAATGCTTAATAAGTGCATCAGTATCTAAGTATATATGGCAAATAAAATCTAGATAATTGGTTTGGTTTTGAAAATTTGATATTTCATCGGACTATGCAGCTTTAATAGAATAGGGAAAGTGCTGGTGTATGCACAACACCAGCGTAATGTGACCGAGTGAAATATCTGGTTGGGGTGTGTGGTCTGCCAGTGAGGCAGCACTATGAAGTCATTATTAACAGTACTAATATTTGTGCACTTTAACAAGTCAGCAGGGACCCGTCCTGATGTGACGATTGACGTCGTTATGACTTAAAACCGTAACAAACATATATGTAAACATATATCATATGTATGTCTGATGTATAAGCATTATAGAAGTATAATTAATCGGAAGCTTTCACTCCTTATTATATTCTAAGTCATCTACTGTACTGATCTGTTATTAATTGTTCACCAACTATGCAACCGAGCCGATCCTGTTGTCCCCTGCTTGCAAACGCTGTAACTTGTCTGGCCGCGCTCAGTCACTCTTTAAAAATTGTGGGCAGTTACTGAGTGCGTCAGAAACAAGTTGCAATGCATCTTGAATCTGTTCACCTAACACCAAACATGCGAATACAATTTATTGCATTTGTGTATGTGGCATAGGTTTGTTTGGTTGTTGTTGTTTTAAGTCCTAGCAACATCTAAGGTCATATCAGGACGGGTACCAACTTGTGACAGCGCGCACTCATGGTGACTTTATAGTGCTGTCCCACTGGGAAACCAGGCCGCTAGCACCATGACCTGGCAATGTGGTATCCCACTCAGTCACATTATCCTAACACTGAGCACACCAGTCCTTGCCCTGTCCTAATAATGCCGAGTGCCTGGCTAGGAAGTAACAAGTATCAATTTTTAAGTAATTGGTTTGACTCGACCAGTGTTCGAACCCATGACCCAATGGTCTACCAGCGCGGGACACGGACGCTCTAACTCATTCAAGTTGCATAGGCCTATAGTCCGATGGTTTTGACTTTCTGCTATTTTCTGATCTAAATACATTAGATTGAACATTCATTTATAGTGTACTTGAATTTAGTTTGAAGTAATTTGTCATTTAAATGGCTAACTTTGGAAATATTTGAAGTGCAAACATGCCAAATTAAATTTGGCAAGCACGCCAAATGTCTAATACCATCTGTTTCAGCATTAACATGCTCTATTAAATTGTCTTAATATTCCCTTTGATGCAACATTAAATGCATAATAAATGCACAAGAATCTGAGTTTGGTATGTAGGATCAAATACAGGTGAGTATTTTGGATTAGAATTTGTTGTTGTTGCTTTCATCGGAATATGCAGATTTAAGACACAAAAGTGAAACCATTAAACTGTCTATTTCCGAAATGCAAATTGGTACTGGTTCACCAGTCAGACGAAAAAAAAGGAAAGGTGCAGAAAATGAATGAAAATATATGCGAATTGTTACGGAAGGGGAGCCGCTGGGCAGGAAATGAATGAAAATAGATGCGAATTGTTACAGAAGAGGAGCCTCTGGGCAGGAGATGAATGAAAATAGATGCGAATTGTTACAGAAGGGGCGCAACAGATGGAAGAAACATGGTTGTGGTGATGAGCGGATGTCCACTGTACCCTGGGGGTGGGGGTGGGGGGTGGACACTGTACCTAACAGACGTCTACGCCCAGTTTGACATCTGTCAGTGTATGTGTGTGTTGGGGGGGGGGGGGTCGCGGGTGGGGGGGGGGGGTGACGGGGTTTTCTGCTGCTGAGCTCGTTGCCTATTGTTCAGTGTTGTCCACATTTTTATCTATTTTATTCAGAAATGTATTCCCCATCCCCCCTACCCTTCTGCACCGACCACGCTGTTCTTACCATTATGTAATAAGATATTAACATAATACTTAGTTCTAATGGATAGCTTGACCCCTAAAACCTAGGTATAGAGACAAAAATCCTATGATGAACAGGTAGGGAGTTATGGTCATTAATAGGTAATGCGGCCATCTTGGACGCCATCTTGAATTTCTCAAATTGCTCAAGGGTGACAACATGTCGTCAATCAGTTGCTGAAAATAGAGACCCTTGGCTACCAAAATCAACAGTAAAAAAAAACTTAATACAACAATGCAAGGTTAAGCGAAACAATGGCAATTGGCTCCCAGACTATATGTGACCTTTGTAACAATGGTTCATTTTGTCGGAATCTAGTTTTTTAATTCTGGCGTTAAAAAAAAAAATACACACAAATAAAAAATTTGTTGCCTTTTTTTATTTTTTATTTTTTAGCAATCACTGTACAGTCCAATGAAAGCATACCATTTAGAAAAAACCGAAAATCGTTATCTAGATTTGACCCAACCTAATTCAATACTGATGCACTCATTGGACATTTTATGGCTGCATATGAGACATATTAAGTCAGTTTAAAGTCGCCTGGTATACCTCACCCAGAAATAAACGAATCCAGCATCAAAAGCTCTCCAAACATATCTTTGCTTAGTTTTTTTCAGTTCATGCAACTGAACATGTGGGAGGAGAGTGTTGAGGTCTGTGGTGTATGAATGACATCATGGGTGGGATTCCCTCATCACATGATCTAGAGGGGTTCCCCACACAGGTATGCATGGCAACCACCAAGTTGGCAGCCACAGAAAACTCTCAATTCAACCGTTGAAGTCTATTAATCTACATGATTTAATCAATTATTCACACAAAAAGTAGTTGGTTATAAGAAATAAATATTTGAACTTTATATTTAGCATTTTAGAATACAAATTCTAACATTTATCTCTATATGGTTGTATAACATTAGTAAAAGCCTTTTCATTGTTGCTGGACTAACTACACCACGACAGAAGCAACCAATTTCAGCGCTCTCCCCCCATGTATACAGTTGCAAAGGTATGCTTGGAGAGCGTTTGTCGGAGTACAGTTTGTGTCTCAGCAGCCTATACCGGGTCCGTTTAATATTGTAGAAACTGTTGAGGTCTATGGCGTCCAGCATTTGGCCAAACATGCACAACTTTGCTTTGCATTGTTTTTTTCTTTTTTTTGGTCCATTAGTTATTTAAGCAGGGCAAATTTCAGTCATAGACGACTGGTCTTCCTCATTCCACTGCTGGTCGATAGAAAGCCCGAGACTACACTTTTACCGACCCAATGGATTTTTAACCTCCCACACCACATAGAAATGGTGTGAGAGCAACCGGCCTTTGATGACGCTGTAAGTTATACACAGCGGTGGAAATCCAAATTGGCAGAGTTGGGGGCACGGGGAATCGAACCGTTGACCCTCAGATTAAGAGTCTGACCTAGAAAAAAGTCAGACACTCTAACCACTCCGCCACCTCACTTCAAATATCTGTGAATTGAACCCTGCACTAAAATAAAGCTGCTTTAAGCTAAAGTAACGTAAAATGTGATGACCAACTTAGGTTAGTGCAAACTACTACACTATATTATCACATCAGGGGTATAATGACGTAACAATTTATACTTGTCGCTTCCTAGCCAGGCACTCGGCATTATTAGGATAGGGCAAGGAGCAGCGGAATGAGGAAGACCAATTGTCCGCGATTGAAATTTACCCTGCTTAATCAACTAAGGGCCTAACCAAAAAAGGAGCCACATAGACAGGTATGCGTGGATAGGATGGTAACATCAGGGAACCTAGGTGGTGTAATGGTTAGCACACTGGCACGGAATACAAGAGATGTGGGTTCGATTCCTGCTCTAGGCGCAATATTTCCCATTTTCATCACGCCCATGATATTGGGTCTGTGACCAGGATCCTGTACAAGGTATATGCTTTATGGTCGTTGAACCTACACTGTGTACGTATATATATATATATATATATATACAATAAAACCTCTCTAATAAATCGACCGACCATGGGACCGATATTAAGTGTTCCATTCAGGGAGGTGGTCTGGTTAGGGAGGTTTTATTTTATAGTTACAATGCTATTGTATGGGTGATCGTTTAGGACCCAAATGCATCGATCGATCGGCCTATTTAGGGGAGTGGTCGATCTGTGGAGGTGGTCGCTTAGAGAGGTTTTACGGTCTATATATTTAATTGTGAGCATTACAAGGACTTATGGACATAAGCCATTTAAAAGACTTACAAATCCAGGGGGAGAAGTGTAGTACAACTTACTACAGTACAACCCCGTTAATCCAAGCTCAGTTAAACCAAACGATCGGTTAATCCAAACTTTTTTCGGCGGCCCAGCAAAATACTACCATTTATCATATAAAAAAGTTGGTTATACCAAAGTCGGTTAATCCAAAGTATCGGTTAACCAAACAAAATTGTCGGCCCCAGGCCACTTCCGGTACAGTTAAACCAAACCTTCATGTCTTTATAAGGTCATCTGAGACTTTTTTATATGATAAATGGTAGTATTTTGCCAGGTCGCCGAAACAAGTTTGGATTAACCGATCGTTTGATTTAACCGAGTTTGGTTTAATGGGGTTAAACTGTATATACATAGAAAAAACAATAATCATAGTGTTCACATACATTGTACAGTCATAATGCCCCCCCCCCCATTTTTGCCAAAGCCAGGTCAAAGTCAAAGCTTGGTTAAACCAATGATCGGTTAATCCAAACAAATTTCTAGGGTCCCTTCAAGTTTGGTTCAACGAGGATATACTGTAGTACTAGTAGTCTGCACTGATCTCTCAGGCAAAGTGAGCTATGTAGGATCATATGTAGGCAAATGCTATGTTTCGAAAATGTGATGCTTTCATCGGACTATGCAGCTTTAAAATGTTTAAAGCTGCAGCCTGATCATGAAAACATCAAATTTTCAAAACCAAAACACTGACCTAGGCTTGATCCTATATAACCAACTTACATGCTCGTGAACTTATTAAGCATTTGTTGCTGCAAATACGTGCACACTAAGTACATTTAATAGAAGTTGTTACTGCTGAAACCTATGGTGTCAGAATTTTGCCGTGCTTGCCAAGATTAATTTGGCATGGTTTTACTTCAAATACATATATCCATGGTTAGCTATTTAAAATGAAAGCTATCTCGAACTAAAGGACAGTACAATATAATAAGCCATCGGACTCTGCTCCAGTTCGGCCCCGCCCTCCGCCCGGCCCCCCACCCGCCCCGCCGTTCACCCCTCCGCTCCGCCCTCCGCTCCGCCCTCCGCCCGCCCTCCGCCCCGCCCTCCGCCCCGCCCCGCACTCCGCCCTCCGCCCCGCCCTCCGCCCCGACCCGCCCCGCCCCTCCCAGCCCGGCCACGCCCTGCGCCCCGCCCCGCCCTCCGCCCCCTCTCCGCCCTCCGCCCCGCCCTCCACCCCGCCCCGCCCCGCCCAGCCCTCCGCCCCCGCCCCCCCGCCCCGCCCCCCGCCCCCGCCCCGCCCCGCCCCGCCCCCGCCCCGCCCCCCCCGCCCCGCCCCCGCCCCGCCCCGCCCCCCCCCGCCCCGCCCCGCCCCCCCCTGCGCCCCGCCCGCCCCCGCCCCGCCCCCGCCCTGCGCCCCGCCCTGCCCCCGCCTCCCGCCCCCGCGCCCGCCCGCCCCCGCCCCCCCGCGCCCCGACTGCGCCCCACCCGCCCCCCCGCCCCCCACCTCCTCAATCAACCACCACGTCACAGTTAGTCACGTCGGACACCCGAGATTCGACTAGATTACGCGAGGGTTTCTCTTTTCATGTCGATAGGCCTACACATGTCCGCATTGTGGGAAGCCACGGGGCGGGACGGCACCCATCGTCGTGCTGGCCTGCCGGGCCGCGACCCCACCCGGAAGATAACACCCTCCTACCCCGGCTCCCGGCCCGTCCACAGCCAGTCCCCGGCCCCGGCCCCGGTCAGCCCGGCCCTTGCCCCGCCCCGGCGGGCCCCGCTCTTACCCCGGTATCCTCGTCCCGCTCCTTCCTGCCCTTCCCTGCTTCGCCTCACCTCGTCCCACCTCGTCTGTGATGTCTCTCCCGCCTCTTCCCGCCTCTTCCCGCCCCACCACCCTTCACCCCGCCACGCCCCACCACACCCCACCCCGCCCCGCCCCACCCAGCCCCGACTCGTCCCGCCCCGACACGCCCCGCCCCGCCCCACCACACCTCACCACAACACACTCCGCCACACCACACTACACCACACCACACCACACCACACCACACCAAACCACACCACACCACACCACGCCCCCCCCCCCCCCCCCCCCCCCCCGCCCCGCCCCGCCCCGCCCCGCCCCCCCCGCCCCCCCCGCCCCGCCCGCCCCGCCTCACCCACCACGTCCCTCTATACGTGGTGCCGCGATTAGGTGGCGTCACGTGGTGCGTGACGTAGCGGCCACGTCATGTGACCTGCAGGCAGTGACATACATGTGAGGAGACACAGGGAGAGCTGTCTTGTACATAGCTCGAGTGACCTCCAGCAAGGCTGCCCACCGAGGGGTGTGGAAAGGGCAGGGCGTGCCATCACCTCTGCCAATTTGGATTTCCACTGGTGTGTATAACTTACAGTGGCATCAAAGACCCGTTGCTTTCAGTTCCATACCATGTAAGTGGTGTGGGAGGTTAAACATCCTTTGGGTCGGTACAATTATAGGCTCACGTTTTCTTTTGACCAACTGTCTAATGGTGAAAACTAGTTTATTCAGACTTATCCATGATAGGCATTATAAATCTTCAAGAAAAAAGAACAACAAATATGGTACGATCGGGTAGTGGAGGCTCGGGTGAGGTTTGCGCGCATGGAGCCAAGCCCACTGTGAGCATCCACCTAGCGAGAATGAGCACCACTATCGCGATCACTCCCCGTGGAAATTTTGACCATAGGAAATAAATGGTAGGTTGGAAATGCTGGCCAGCCAGAGGTAACGTTGTCAACCAATATTGTGTGTCTGTGTTATGTGTTACGGAGTGTCAAATAATATGAAAAGAATACCTACCACAAGGTCATTACAGCTGACTACTTTTATTCTTAAATTTAAAGATGCATAGTTAAGGCCCTGTCACACTATGACGTAACAACGTCAGCGTAGGGAGAACGTGAAAAACGTCGAACTTCTCGGCGTAGTATGCAAATTTGGGCACAAGTTGAACATGGATGCAGCATAGTTGACGAGAGCATAACGTCGGTAAAGGGTAGTGATAGCATCATTCAACGAGAGAGGACAACCTAATGACGCTCACGGAGTGTTATGTATGTTATTCCATCGCCAGAACTACGTTGCGTTACATTACGTGACGCTACATACATCATGACACGATGGCGAAACACTGAATGTATGTTGGATCTACGTTTGGCGTACGTTCTCCTGACATTCTCCTGACGTTCCCATTACGCCATGTGGATGTTTCCACCGGCTTTAATGTGGGTCAACGTAGTGGAACATAGTGGAACATAGTGAGCAGCGTTTGACTAACATCCGTCTAACGTCATTGACGTTCGCCGAATGTGTACAGAACGTACAGCAAACGTAAACCCTTACGTTCGAGTTACGTCGAAAGTTTTGAACAGGTTCAAAACCTTGACATGCGCCAACGTAACACGATGTAACGTGGGGTAGCTCCATGTCAGTCTAACGTCATTCTGACGTCATCATAACATAACCCAATGTACATCAACGTAATGACGAAACGTGAGCATGTCAGACTTACGTTGGCTCATTACGTCGTAGTGTGACAGGGGTATAAGGTGACACTGCATCAACTAATCGAAAAGCAAACACTTATTTAGATTTGACCCTATATATCCGATTTAAATATTGGTGCAAATATTAAATATGTGTTCCCATATATAAGGGCACACATATTAAGTCAATTTAAGAATATAATCTGTTACATCTGAAGTCTTATGGAGTCAGACGTTTTGGACAAGCACATCCAAATTAAAGCTGCATAGTCCGATGAAATATCAAATTTTCAAAACCAAAATAATTATCTAGATTTGATTCTACATATCTAACTTAGATACTGATGCAATTGTTAAACATTTATTTCTGCATTTAAGGGAATATTGAGTCAATTTAATAGAAGTTTTAGACCCTGTAACTGCAGAACTCTGTGGTCTCCCAAGTTTTGGCAAGTTTGCTGAAACTAATTTCCCATGTTTGCACTTCAAATATCCTAAGAGTATGCCATTTAAAATAAAAGTAACTTTCAACTAATGTAAAGTAGATACTAATGATCAATCTAATGCATTTATCTCAGAAAATATACAGAGATTCAAAACCATCGGACTATGCAACTTTAAGTTAGCATGTTACGGCTTGAAATGTCTCCCAAGTTAAAATTGCATAGTCCGATGAAATCATCAAATTTGCGAAAGCAAACCACTTGCATATACATCCAACTTGGATACTGATGCACTTATTAAAGTTGCATAGTCCGATGCTTTGTATGATGGTATGCAGGTATTGCGATACCTCATGGAGTTTGATGCCCCTGCCCTGCAGAGTTGTAAACCACTGCCTTGGGGTACAGGTTCTTGACAGAACCGAATGCTAAGGGAGCAAACCCTAAACAGAAAACCATGTCACTGTGGAAGCATCAAGGGCGGTTGATGTATGGAACTCCCAACATCTCCCGACCAGCCACTGCAGGGACAAATAGTTTTGCGCCTGTCTGGCCATGGTCTTGCCGGTGTGAAACCTCTGTTTGCTCCCCGAGAGAGTGCCGCTGGTAACTTGCAAAAGCTAGCAGCACTTCAACACTTTTGCAGGCACCTTTCATGAAATGAAGATCTTCTGATCAAAGAGAATCTCCGGTGGACTGGACACCTCATGAGGATGTCATCAGACAGGCTACCAAAGCAGATCCTCTACTCTCAACTGTCTTCTGGTTACAGAAAGAGAGGGTACCCTCATCTCCAGTTCAAGGATGCCATCAAGAGAAACCTGAAGCTGAGAGACATTAAGACCGACTCATGGACATCACTCTCTCAGCAGAGAGTTAAATGGAGAGCGGCAGTCAAGTAATGAAAGCAGTATTTGTCGCATCGTGACCGACAGCATGATGATGATGAGTCTGATGGGTTTGAGTTTCTGACATTTTCTGAGATAAATATATAAATTGATCGTTATAATCTATCTTACTTTAGTTTGAAGTAACATTTATTTTAAATGGCTAACTTTTGAGATATTTGAAGTGTAAGCATGCAAAATTAATTTTGGCAAGCAGGCCAAAACTCTGACACCATATGCTTCTACAGTAAGAAGTTATATTAAATTGACTCGATCGTCCTTTCTATGTAGTGACAAATGTTTAAGAAATACACCATTATTTCAAGTTGCATAATCCGATGGTATTTAGGTTTATGAGATTTTCTGAGATAAATACATTAGGTTGATCGTTATAATGTAACTTACTTTAGCTTGAAGTCACTTTTATTTTAAGTGGGTAACTTTTGAGATATTTGAAGTGGAACCATGCTAAATTAATTTTGGCAAGCTTGTCAAAACTCTGACATCATAGCCCTCTGTAGTAACAGGTTCTATTCAATTGCCTCATTATTCCCATCTGTGTGGTGACAAATGTTTAATAAGTGCACCAGTATCGAAGGTAGATATGTATTATCCAACTTAGATAATGATTTTTGTTTTATAAATTCGGTGTTGTCATCAGACTATGCAGCTCTAAGCTAGATATGTAGAATCAAATCTAGATAATTCTTTTGGTTTTGAAAATTTGATGTTTTCATCTGACTATGCAGCTTTAAGCATTTGTTGCTACATAAACGGGCATAACATATCATTTTAATAGAACCTGTTACTGTTGAAGTCTATGGGGTTAGAGTTTTTACAAGCATGTCACTATTAATCTTGCATCTTTTCACTTCAAATATCTCCCAAGTTTGTCATTTTAAATAAAAGTTACTTCAAACTAAAGTAAGGTGGATTGTATTGAGCAACCTCCTATATTTATCTAAGAAAAATTACAGAAACGCAAAGCCATCGGACTATGCAACTTTAATCACTTCAAATCAATGTTACTTCAGACTATGCAGCTTTAAGCAGGAGGTACGTGTCCCTGAGCTTCCGGCATTGAATCAGTTGGCGACTAGTAAATAGGTTTTATGAAAATTACTGATATTTCCTTAACCACAATTTCTTTTCTGATTCACTTAACTCTCTCCTTGATCACCATCATATACTGTATCCTTGAATATATAATTACTAACATTTATGGACAAATCAGTGGTGGTATTTACTAGATACCAACCTATTACTTGTGATTAAATCCGCTGATTTGCATATTTAATATATATATATATATATATATATATATGGGATATATAATTAATTATATGAGTATAAAATGGGCGGAGTAGGCTTGTGCGATTTATTATATTATTATTCGCCATTCTATATATTTGTGCAATTCTGGACCGATCTGCCATGTACTCCGGGCCTGTTCAGGTCAAGGATAGTTTGGCGCCATCCTATGCCTAGTCATATGCCAGTCGGTCGGCACCGGCATCACATGAGCTCAATTTCAAAACTTGTTATGAGGTAGGCCTATCTATTGCTCGGCCAAGGGCCTCGGTTAAATAAACTAGGCTCCCCACCTCTCCTCGTTCTGTTGTTCCTTACTAGGGTGTAGCCCACCTTTTATATATGTATATGTATTTGAAAATAAATTTTGTGCAGTGTGTGTGGCGCGAGGAGGGCCCCGCACACCAATTACCCCGACTGCTTGGGGGTGGGGGGGGGGGGGGGTGGAACCACCAATGCTCCAAGGAGGAATAGATACATGCAGTATATGTTCCCCTTGCATTTATACTCGTATAAATAGTAGCTAGGGAAAGACAACAAGAAGACACGACTGGGTTGAGTGAGTTTACTGTCCTCTGGCACAGGAAATTGGCCATACCGTAATCATAACATTTTTTTTATAAAAATTACACACGGACTGCCGAAGCTCAGTGGCTGAATGATCACCCGTGACGCGGGTTGCGGCCAGCGCCATCCAACCGGAACGCAGAAACTTGCGCAGAGCGGGTGGGAAACGGGATCGGCGAAATACAATATATAATAATAATACATATTAGTAAATTGGGTAAAAACATAATAATAATAACGATTAAATATATAGAGAGGGATTAACTATTCCTCCGCACCTTTATATTCGTATAATATTTATACCTCAAATAAATTATAATGCATTATACATCCCATATATATCTTCTTTTTTTTTGTTAAAGGGAAGAAGCAAAAAATGTTTGAAGAACATTCTAGAACTATGCAATACCATATAATGCTGATTCGCTGAATGCATGATACATTTATTGGACTGGAATTGTACACAGTTACTACCACAGCTGATATTTCACTTATAATATTTATAATACTTTTAGTATCAAACAGGATTTGCATGCAGTTACTATTACAACTGATAATTTCATTTATGAGTAGACTTTTATGTATCAATGAAGTGTATTGTATGGCCGGAAGACCAGTGCTCTGGTACTGACAAGAGATATTATTCAATGAATAAAATACATTTTAAATTTTTTTTAACTAAATTATTTTGTTTAATCCCAGAAACGAAGCTGTGAGTTAACATCATGCTGCATCCGACCTCACCTAGGGAACTTTCTGTTATTTGCCAAACTTTGAATTGTTTTCATTTGATTCGCTTTGTGTTATCCAGGTGCCAAGGGACCAGCCCCCCTGATCTCCCGCGTCGAATCGATGGGCGGCCAATGGATTAGCTTCGTATCCGGATTAGTCTGAGCCTATCCATAATGAAGCCCGGGCATGCAGGGAGGCTGACTCGGTAAGAGCGATGGCTGGCATCCCGCGTGGGAGGTCGTGGGTTTACGTCCTAGCAACATCTAAGGTCATATCAGGACGGGTACCGACTTGTGACAGTATGCACTCATGGCGGTTTTATAGTGCTGCCCCACTGGGAAATCAGGCCGCCGGCAACATGACCCCGATATCCCACTCAGCTACATTATCCTGACACCGAGCTAACCAGTCCTTGCCCTATCATAATAATGCTGAGCACCAGGTGAGGAAGCGACGAGTATACATTTTTAAGTCATTGGTTTGACTCGACCGGGAACCAAACTTGCAAACTCCTGATCTTCCGCACGCGAGGCCTGTGCTCAACCGATTCGGCCACCGCGCCTGGTCGTGGTTAGAACCCTGACCGAGTCAAAGCAATGACTTACAAAATTGATATGCATCGGTGCCTACCTTGGTGCTGGGTGTTAATAGGATAAGGCAAGGACTGGTTTGGTCGGTAGCACTATCAGGATAATCTGACTGAGTGGGATGCCAGGTTATGGTCCCAGTGGCCTGGTATCTCCTATAGTGGGGCAGCAATATAATGTCACTATGAGTGTGTACTGTTACAAGACAGTACCGGTCCTGATGTGACATTTGATGTTGCTAGGATGTAAAACCTCAATTAACAAGCACATTCATAATCACACAGACATACACGCGCGCACATACTCTGTCAGTATTGCGCATGCGCATGCGCAGTTAATGTTAATTATGTCGCTGCTGCCTCCCGCTGTCAACACACCTGGGCATTAACCCCCCCCCCCCCCCCCCCCCCCCACCCCCACCCCCACCCCACTCACACTGCCGCCCCCACCTCCGCCCGCACACTTTCTATTGTAATTATGGTTGTTGTTATTGAGCCAGCAAACAAAAGTATTTATACTTTTAATCAGCTACGATTTATATATGCAATTTTAAAGCCGCTGAAAATATAAATGAAAAAAGGATCCTACATAATCATTAAGCTACATATTCCGACGAAAACATCAAATTTCGAAGTCAAACAGTCATTCTAGATTTGAATTTACATAGCTAATTTACATATCAGCACACATATTAAAGTTGCATAGTCTGATGGTTTTGAATTTTGGTATTTTTTCTGAGGTAAATATATTAGATCGATCACTAGTATCTACTTTACATTATTTCAAAGTTACTTTTATTTTAAATGGCAAACTGTTGAGATATTTTGAGTGCAAACATGGAAAGTTAGTTTTGGCAAGCTTGCCAAAACTCTGACACCATAGACTTCTGAAGTAACAGGTTCTGTTAAATTTACTCAGTATTGCCTTCTACGCAGAAACAAATGCTTAATAAGTGCATCAGTATCTAAGTTAGATTTGACAAATCAAATTTAGATAATTGGTTTGGTTATGAATATTTGATATTTCATCGGACTATGCAGCTTTAAGCATTTGTTGCTGCATAAAACAAGTTTGTTTTATTTAACAACACCTCTAGAGCACATTGATTTTTATCATCGGCTATTGGACGTCGAACATATGGTAATTCTGACATATTTCTTTGGAGGAAACCCGCTGCTGCTACATAGGCTACTCTTTCCGATAAGCAGACCTGTGTTGCTGCATAGAAAGTGATGCAAAGTCAATTTATTAGAACCTGTTACTCCTAGAGGATATGCTAATGAGTTTGTATGTGTACACTAACATTAGTTTAGTATAGTTGGACACTTCAAACTAATGTAAGGTGAATTATACTTCCGGTAAGGTTAAACCAAACTTTCATGTGGTTATAAGGTCATCTGAGACTTTTTTTAATATGATAAATGGTTTTATTTTGCCGGGCCGCCGAAAAAAGTTTGGATTAACCAATCGTTTGGTTTAACCGATATTACATTCATAATGCACCCGCGTTTTTGCCAAAAGCAAGTCAAACTCGAAGCCAAAGCTCGGTTAAACCAATGATCGGTTAATCTTAACAAATTTCTAGGGTCCCTTCAAGTTTGGTTTAATGGGGTTATACTGTAGTTGGAGATTAGTTAAAATTTGAATTGATTGAGATTCTCAGGGTGAGTGGGAGGGGTAACATTTTCCAGGCATTTCCCATCAGTATGGATTGTCCTGGTGTAGTGTACTAGGGTATGCAGGTATTGCAGGTATTGCAGATATTGCAATACCTCAGGGAGTGTGACGCCCCTGCCCTGCAGAGTTGTAAACCACTGCCTTGTGGTACAGGCTCTTGACAGAACCGAAGGCTAAGGGAGTGAAGCCTAAACAGAAAACCATGTCACTGTGGCAGCATTAAGGGCGGTTGATGTATGGAACTCCCAACATCTCCCGACCAGCCACTGCAGGGACAAATAGTTTTGCGCCTGTCTGGACATGTTCTTGCCGGTGTGAAGCCTCTATTTGCTCCCCGAGAGAGTGCCGCTGGTAACTTGCAAAAGCCAGCAGCACTTCAACACTTTTGCAGGCAGCTTTCATGAAATGTCAAACCTGAAGCTGAGAGATATTAAGACCGACTCATGGACATCACTCTCACAGCAGAGAGCTAAATGGAGAGCAGCAGTCAAGTAATGAAAGCAGTTTTGTCGCATCGCGACCGGCAGCATGATGATGATGATGATGAGTGTACTAGTAGTACTCTGAGAGGCACTAATATTGGTTGGTTGTTGGAGTTTTATGTCCTGGCAACATCTAAGGTCAGATCAGGATGGATACCGACTTGTGACAGTGTGCACTCGTGGCGACTTTATAGTTCTGCCCCACTGGGAAATCAGGCTGCCAGCACCCTGACTCGATATCACACTCAGTCACATTATCCTGACACTGAGCTAACCAGTCCTTGCTCTATCCTATTAATGCCGTACGCCGGGCTAGGAAGCGACAAGTATCAATTTTACTTGTCGCTGACTAGCCTGGCGTTCAGCATCAAGAATGGAGGCATCACTTTCTATGCAGCAACAGATGCCTAATATGTGCGCTGATATGTAAACCCCAAGAAACAAACAAGCAAACAAACCAACTGTCCACCCCACCCACACACATGTACTAACACACCTATATACACCCCACCCCTACAATACCCCCACCCACCCACAAGCATACCCTCCCACCCAGACATCCACACACCCACCGTCACATCCCCACATGCCCCCACATGCCCCCACCCACCCCGACACGAGGCCTGCGTTTCTCTGGCCCTTAGCCTCCCACTGAGACTTCCCCGCTGCGTCTTCAGAGGAAGCCAATTTGAGGGGAATCTCCACTGGCCGGGTTGCAACGGGTACCTGGTACGGCCTCCCTTCAGTTTCACCGTTTTTGCGCGGCGCTGGCTGACGGGAACCGGAAGGAAACGCTGAGAAACCTGCGGTGTTCATTGCTGGAACTTAGAATCATCTGTGTGTGTGTCTGTGTGTGTTGGGAATAGAATTATAGTTGTGTTAATAGCTTTCATGAAATAGTGATATTTGTGATTGCATTTTATGTTATTTTTTGTTTGTTTTTATCCCAAATGAAAGTATTTATATCCCTACATTGAAAACCACACACAAATTGGTATAGATGTCCTGTATGATATTTACATTAAAATATAGTTGGTGCAAGACCATGAAGGAGATCCGGAGTTTGGTTCCCGGTCGAGTCAAACTAATAGCTTGTCAAATTTATACTTGTCGCTTCATAGTCTGGCGTTCGGCATTAATAGGATATAGCAAGGACTGGTTAGCTCAGTGTCATAGTAATGTGACTGTGTGGGATATCGGGTCATGGTCCCAGTGGACTGATTTCCCAGTGGGGCAGCACTATAAAGTCGCCATGAGTGTTCACTGTCACACATCAGTACCCGTCCTGGTATGACCTTAGATGTTGCCTGGACGTGAAACTCCAACAACCAACCATGTAGTTCAAAGAAGCGCAAACCAATTGAAAATATCCTTTAATCAGAGTTGTTTTGCTTTACACCATATGTACAGAAATAGTCATGAGCAGGTGAATATTAATTTGTTTAAAAAACAAGTCCTGGATTTATTCATGGCGCTATCGGTAGCTATTGACAGAATACAAGTTACTTCAAACTAAAGTTCACAGCGCTCGGTACATATTGACAGAATACAAGTTACTTCAAACTAAAGTTCACGGCGCTATCGGTAGCTATTGACAGAATACAAGTTACTTCAAACTAAAGTTCATGGTGCTATCGGTACCTATTGACAGAATACAAGTTACTTCAAACTAAAGTTCACGGCGCTATCGGTACCTATTGACAGAATACAAGTTACTTCAAACTAAAGTTCATGGCGCTATCGGTACCTATTGACAGAATACAAGTTACTTCAAACTAAAGTTCATGGCGCTATCGGTACCTATTGACAGAATACAAGTTACTTCAAACTAAAGTTCACGGTGCTATTGGTACCTATTGACAGAATACAAGTTACTTCAAACTAAAGTTCACGGCGCTATCGGTACCTATTGACAGAATACAAGTTACTTCAAACTAAAATAAAGTGGATTGTTAACCTAATAAGTAATATATTTAGTTTAAAAAATGCGAGTATTTCCGGCAGTAGGGACATGTAGGGTGTTTGTGTGTGTGGTGGGGGTGGGGGTGGGGGGGGAGTTCATAATTGGATATGTTTTTTTCCCTACATTTTTTTAATGGGTATTTTCTTCTTAAATAAAGCAGATTTAAAAACGGACGGAAAAATAATACAAATCCTTTGAGAGCAGAGAATACAGAGACTCCTGAACCCTTTGGTCAATCACATGAACCAATCACACGAACCAATCACACACACCCTCCCCCCACCGTCCTTTTCATTATCCTTATCCTTACCAACCCACCACCTCCTTGTCACCCAAACGCCCAGATCACCCCCACTCACCCAAGTCATCCCCACTCAATTCTTGCCAAAACTAATTTGATATGTTTACACTTCAAATATCTCAAAAGTTACTCATTAAAAATAAGAGCTACTCCAAGTTCAAGCTAAAGCATGGTCGATTATAGCAATCAAATTAATACTGACCCACCCAGGGGGGAGGCTAATGACTAACACGTGTATATATACAGAAACAACACCCATAGTCGTAAGCCGTGTTTACACGGGGAATTGTGAAACGTTCTAGACAAGGCGATTTATATGAAGCGTTTTAGATGCGTGTTTACACGGCGGAGTTGGAAAGTGTGTCGGCGCCGGGAACCAGCAGGCGCCTGTAGCCGGCAAGCACTGCTATTTGTTTAGTTTACACACGTCGATTCGACGCCGATGTAGCTGCTATGTTAATATCGCTTGGAATTTAAGGTTAATTTAATTAAATTTCATTATTTGAGTCTGTAATTCTGTTAAATATGATCGCATTCACTAGATTTCGGCGTAATCGGGCCCTAACACTGCCGGGAACCAGCGATTAGTTACTGCTCCCCTGTTGCCGGCACGCACTACTATTTTATACTATCGCCGCCCGGGAACCAGCTGAATCGCTTCAAATAAACCACCTCGGGAGGTGGTATAGATGAACCGTTTCATATGAAGCGATTCAGCCCTAAAACGCCACAGAGCCGCGTCTACACGGCAAATGTGAGTCGATCTAGGCAAGGCGTTTCATATGTGGCGTTTTAAATCGCCCGTGTAAACAGGGCTATAGAGAGGGGACAAGAATTCACCAGAATCCAGAAACCGGAAGCAACTATTTCTGCGGAACTGATATAAACTGGTCCCAGTGCCATCTCTCATGCTTGAATAAAGTACCAGCCATGTACAAGTACTGCGGAAACTGAAGCCACTGGGACCAGTTTATATCAATTCCGCAGAAAATATACATATATTATTATTAATCCATAGAAATATACATGTATATTTTTATGGATTAATCACCAATGTGAGGAGGGGGGTCGGCCTTAAGCGTTGCTTATTCATATTAATCTCAGAAAAATGACAGAAACTCAAAACCATTGGACTATACCACTATAACCCCCACTCAAGCACCCACCTCACCACCACCCACCCACCCATCTCATTCTCCCTATTCTCACCACCTCCCCCACCTCCTCCCCTCCCCCCATACCCCTTACCCCCCTCATGACCGACGCCGTCACCTGTGGGGACGCACAATCACATCCACGGTGGTCCCATCACGTGACCAGCCACCCCCGCCCCCACCTCCCCGAAATGACGCGTCCCCCTGGTGACAGGACGACGCACTAAGTCCCGACCGCCACGCCCTCTGTCAGCTGACAGAAACAACACACCTGTCGATTGCTGGTGAGTGCCTGGATACCAACAAATCACCCACACATTTAAAAAAAAAAAAAATGAAGTAAACTACGATTTAAAAAAAACAACATAAAGTTTCCTTAAGTTCTAACTTAAAGAAATATAGATTTATAAGTTATATGTATTAAAGTTGCATAGTCCGATGGTTTTGAGTTTCAGAAACTTTCATTAGGCTGATCGTTATAATGTATCTTACTTTAGCTTGAAGTAACTTTTATTTTAAGTGGCTAACTTTTGAGATATTTGAAGTGCAGCCATGCAAAATTAATTTTGGCAAGCTTGCCAAAACTTTGACACCATAGCATTCTGCAGTAACATGATCTATTCAATTGCCTCACTATTTCCATCTGTGTGGTGACAAATGTTTAATAAGTGCATCAGTATCTAAGTTCAATATGTAGAATCATATTTAGATCATTGTTTTGGTTTTGAAAATTTGATATTTTTATCGGACTATGCAGCTTTAACATCAGATGAGGGAGAGTGGATGCTGGGGATGGGGGTGCTCTGATCAATAGCAGTGTTCTAACATGAGGAAATGTTTGCAAATGATTGGTAGCACACGCCAACGGACCTGAGCTTGAGTAGGTGGTGTGGATCAAAGGGGATTGCTGTACCAGAGGTAGATGGTTGTTGGAGTTTTACGTCCTGGCAACATCTAAGGTCATATCAGGATGGGTACCGACTTGTGACAGTGCACACTCATGGTGACCTTATAGTGCTGCCCCACTGGCAAATCAGGTCGCCGGCACCATGACCCGATATCCCACTCAGTCACATTATCATGACACTGAGCTAACCAGTCCCTGCCCTATCCTATTAATGCCGAGTGCCAGGCTAGGAAGTAATAAGTATTAATTTTGTTAGTCACTGGTTTGACTCGACCGGGAACTGAACACCCGATCTCCCGCACATAAGGCCCGCGCTCTACCAATTCGACCAACGCGCGTGGTACTGTATCAGATCAGAGACATGAAGCACTGGAGCAGAACCACTCTCTTTGATTAGATGTAGAGCTTAGCTAAGGGTAAACAGTGACGGAAGGAGGAGACCCAGCCGGCTCTTTGTCTTACAACTTACAAGATCACTGGATCTACTTAGTATTAGTAAGTCATTCACTGAGTATACATTTTTCACAGACATTCTCCCATTCTTTACACTACTGATATGGTGTGATTTGAACAGAAGCGGAATTATAGTAAATTTCTAACATGCTTCAAATACTTTAAATTTTAATCTGTGCTAGACATAAACAAAATTTGGGATTATTTCTGAAAAGGAAACTATTGCTACTACATTTGATTCCAGTGGAAGTTGACCTAACAAGCACAGACTGAGGCAGCTCATGCTGGTTGGGTCTTCCTCATTACAGCGCGTGTTATACTTATAAGATTGTGGTGCGGGAGATCGGGAGTTCAGTTCCCAGTCGAGTCAAACCAATGACTTACAAAATTGATACTTGTCGTTTCCTAGCCTGGCACTCGGCATTAATAGGATAAGGAAAGGACTGGTTAGGACAGTGTCAGGATAAGACCTAAGGTATGTCTTGCAACAGATGAAATTAATAGTTATGATAGAAATACGCAACAAACAATTATAGGTAAATGGACCAACACAAATTCAGGTAAATGCCGGATTTTGATTGTCGCCAACTTACAGACAGTTAAAATCTGTAAGCAAGAAACACAAACAAAACCAAAATCATTACTAAGACAAAATTCAAGAGATCTGAATCAAATTGGACTCATGCTGCCCAGCGATGAAAAGAAGTATTTTTTTTCACAAGTGTTTATTCATCTGAACAAGTATAGACCCCTTTCAATGTTTGTAAACATCGCGTACGCGCGCACAGCTTGGCTGCAGAACGAATGCACACTACCACTGAGTTTTCGAGTATGCGCAGTGCAAAACCTCAGTTTTATTCAAAATTAATAGAAATCCAGAACCCCACCCTGGTACGCGCAGTGCGCGCAGTGCAAAACGTCGATTTTATTCAAAATTTATAGAAATCCAGAACTCTACCTCTATCAATTTAATATAATCTTTTTGGTAAATATGTTTTCTATGTGTATTCCAATCAGTTTGTTTCTAGATGTTGTGGTTAGAGATATTTAACTTTTTCTGTATGAAGATTGCTCACCGCTATTGACAATGCATTGATTTTGCCGGTACGTGCAGTGCAAAACGTCGATTTTATTCAAAATATATAGAAATCCAGAACCCTAACCGTATCAATTTAATATAATATTTTTGGTAAACATGTTTTCTATATGTATTCCAATCAGTTTGTTTCTAGGTGTTGTGGTTTTAGAGATATTTAACTTTTTCTGTATGAAGATTGCTCACTGCCATTGACTTTGCAGTGTGACCGGATGTTGTCCTGCAGCCAAGCAGCGCGCGCACTGCCCTAAATACCAGTGTTGACGTCATATGAAATTGGTCAATAGTGTCAGCGCTGGAGCACTGGTCTTCCAGCCGTTTTACATGCACTCTGGAATTTTACACATGGTTTGGGAGAGTATCCTGTGCTGTTTCTGTTCACTGAAGCTGAGACCCAGCACGCCGGTTCACAGCTACAGCTTACATTACATATTTGTTTGTTTCTTGTTGTTTTACGTCCTAGCAACATCTAAGGTCATATCAGGACTTGGGACAGTGCGCACTCATGGCAACTTTTATAGTGCTGCCCCACTGGGACACCAGGCCACCAGCACCATGACCTGATATCCCACTCAGTCACATTATCCTGACACTGACCCAACCAGTCTTTGACCTATCCTAATAATGCTCAGCGCCAGGTTAGGCAGCGACGAGTATCAATTTTTAAGTCATTGGTTTGACTCGACCAGGATTCAAACCCACAAACTCATGGGTTAAGCTCCCCCGATCTCCCAAAACAGGAGACGGATGCTCTACTCATTCGGCCACCCCGTCTGGTCATACATTACAGAAGGTGGATAAAGAGGTAGGTGTTGAATAAGTATGCGACATGGCAGAGGAAGTGATATTTTATCTTATGTAAAATATTTGCTAGGAAGATATCATGGGAATCTACGTTGGAAAGAAATGCATGGCCATATTTCTACCAGGTTTGTTTAGCTGGAGGCATACGGTTGTTGATGCAAAGTGAGTTTAAATAGTTTATAGCGAAGGTGTTCTCTGTGGCAAAGTGGTTAGCGTGTCTGACTTTTTTCTAGGTCAAACTCCTAATCTGAAGGTTGGTGGTTAGATTTCCACTGCCCCCACCTCTGCCAATTTGGATTTCCACCGCTGTGTATAATATAACTTACAGTGTCATCAAAGGCCAGTTGCTCTCATACAATGTCTATGTCTGGTGGGAGGTTAAAAATCCCTTGGGTTGGTAAAAATGTAGGCTTGGGCTTTCTATCGATCAAACTGTCTAATGGTGGAAACAAGTGTATTCAGACTTATCCGTAATAGGTGGTATAAATCTTTTTTGTAAAACAAAGAAAGAAAAAAGAGGAAGATAGGCCTGGGAGGGGCACAAACCCAACTTCTGGCTGTAGATTGTAGCTGCGACTCGGCATGCTGGGTGGCAGCTTCAATTGTTCCTGAAGGACCAGCAGAACTCAAAATACCCATAATAGACTCCATCACCATTCCAGCCGCGCTGTGCATTGTGGGATGCGTAGAAGAAAAACAAACCCATGAGAAGCACATGGCACATGCTAATACACTGGGTGCAGCTATGAAATGTGCTAGTTTCAGCCCAGCTCAGCTCTTGTTTGAAACATAGACCAACTATAAAAAATATATATAATAAATTAAGATATTAATCTTTTATCCAGCATTGCAGTTACATCAATATAATCAGCACATCTTATGCCATGTGCATTTAGATTTAGACAAATCTGGGCACTCAGACTAGTGTTAGAGCCATAGCCAGAGTCAGTTTTACTTATTTTATTAATGTTTTTATTTATATCCTATTGTTAATGACATATGTAGAACTAGAAAATGAGTAGGGTTAATCAGATATTGGTTATATATTTCTCTGAAACAAGTGTATGTTGACACATTTGGCATTTTAATATTTAGAACAAGAATTAATAATGGTGATGTGGATATCAGCCTTAAAGTGACTGATTGTTTTGTGTGGAACTGTATGTCTCTTAGCTCAAAATGTTTAAGTATGGCTAGTTTTGTCTTAGCTATATTCATCAGATCATTATATTGCATGTGTGCATACATGTTTATGCCACATTGTTATGTATTTCTATTCATTTTGAATCAAATCAAAGTTTTGCCCTATGCGTATTGGCAAACTCAATGGCCAGACGCATTTGCTTTGCTGTCAACGCCGTTTTCAGCGCATGCCCAGTCGGAACGGTGATCTCGTCTATACGGAAGATATATTATCAAAGTTGGCTTCGCGCATCACCAAATTAAGAGTTAAGATTTATAACAGTTACAAGCCATAAAAAAGAAGCAAGAAAACCAAAAATTATTACTAAAACAAAATTCAAAAGATTTAAATCAAACTGGATTAGTGCTGCCCAGTGGTGAAAACAAGTATTGACACACTTATCCGTTATGTGCATGGTAAATACATTCATCACAAAAAAAAGGTTTTTGATGTCAGTTAGAATTCATTTGGTTGGGGGGGGGGGGGGAAACGCTCTCAAAATTATTGGGGAATGTAATGCAATAGTGAAAACTGAAGATGAAAAAATGCAGTGTGGTAGGTCTATATTAAATGAGTAGATATTGAAGAAATAGGAGAAATATTATATAGAGAAGGAGAGGAAAAGAACAACGGAGAGAAAGAAAGAGGATGCAACGTATGGACCGAGAAAGGGAGAGAGAAAATGAGACAACAAACATGAGAGAGAGAAAGAAGAAGTGATCTAAAGGAGGGAGAATATGCACACACAGAGAGAGAAAACAGAGACAGAAAGAGAAAGGATGAGAAGATAAGCACAACATCAGAGAGAAAAAACGTGAGAGAAATAATAAACGTGAGAGAAAGGGGGGGGGGGATAAAGAAGACAGAGCAAAGGAGTGAGAACAGAAGGAGAAAGAAAAGAGATGGGAGAAAAGGGTCAGAAAGTGTTTATTGATTGTTGGTGAGTATGTGTAGTGTCGGCAGCAAAGGGCATATTCTCGGCGAGATTGGGAAAAGGAGAGAAGAGAAGGATGAGTAGAAAGAGAGAGATACTCAAGGAGAGAAAAAAAACGAGGGGGGGTGGAGAGAGAAAGTGGGACGTGACGAAATAGGAGCGAGAGAAAAGGGGATATTAAAAAAACCAGTGAGAATGAAGAGAGGAGAGGAGAGCGAATCAAAAGAAATGAGAGAGAAATGACTGAGAAAATTAGAAGGAGAGGAGAGAGAAAGAAGGGAGAGGAAAATGAGAGAGAAATGAGGAGAAGGAAAGTGGTGAGTGGGGACAGAGGAGACAACAAAAAGGTTGGGGGTGTTATAAAGACAACCAGTGAGAAAAAACAGAGGAGAGCGAATCAAGAAAGAGAAAGGAGAGAGAAAGAAGAGGGACAAAAGGGGAGACAAAGAAGGAGAAAGGATTTAGGGAGTGATGAAATGGGAGAGAGAAAATATATATTAAAGTTGCATAGTTTGATGGTTTTGAATTTCTGTATTTTTTCTGAGATAAATATATTAGATCGATCACTAGTATCTACTTTACATTAGTTCAAAATTACTTTTATTTTAAATGGAAGAATTTTGAGATATTTTGAGTGCAATCATGGAAAATTAGTTTTGACAAGCTTCCCCAAACTCTGACCCCATAGACTTCTGCAGTAACAAGTTCTGTTAAATCGTCTCAGTATTGCCTTCTACGCAGAAAGAAATGTGTAATAAGTGCATCAGTATCTAAGTTAGATATGTAAAATCAAATCTAGATAATTGGTTTGGTTTTGAAAATTTGATATTTCATCGGACTCTGCAGCTTTAAGGGAGGGATGAGGAAGAGACGAGAGAAGAACGAGTCAGGAAAGAGAAGAGAAAGAATGTGTATCTGGGGGGTGGGGGGGAGAATTTCAGTCTTCACGATACTCCCGGCCTCTATTCTACCCTTTCCTTTTGTTTTCTCCCGGGCTTACTCCTCCACTTGATCAAGGGAGTTGTTTGCTTGGGTGGGGCCCTTTTCCATTTGTTACTGTCTCCCTTTGTTCTTGCTGCTGAACCCACCTTTTCCCATCCCTTCCTCCTGAAACCATCGGCTATTGGACACGAGTGCACTATTACTGCTGGACTGGAGTGATCCGGATCCACCCTAACGACGCTTCATTAAAATTGTTGTAAAGAGATCCCCCGCTTCTACAACCGTCCCACCCGAAGATTAATCTTCAAGCCAAAGATCGGACCGATTTATCGGTGCCTTTCTATATTACTGCAGTTCTGCAGCCGGTAACCGTCGTAAGGGTACGAACCACCCAAGAGCAGCTGAGGACTCCCGGCTACATTGGACCGCTTTCAGTGGGGCCCATACAGTGCTGCAGATTTGCAGCCGTCAGCGCGCCGACGCGACTGAAAACTCCCCAAAAACCAACCAATACATATCCACCAATATTTAACTTGCATTGATTGACCTTCTGTGAATGTGATGATTTACTTGGCGACTTTACACCGCTACCACGGAGTTATCTATGTATGTAGCCGCTCTTATTAACCGATGCCACCAGAGGGCGCCTCGCTGCCTCTTATCGCCGCCACCAGGCGGCGCCACGTGGCGGGGGCCCGCTCCTCTGGGGGTCCCGTGAAACTCCCAACCCTGTTCATCACACCCGGCGCAACCCCCATCAGCAGGTTTAATTAAATTTACTCCGCCACCCTCTCGTATTTTATATTTTAATTAGAAGTATATGATTAATGGTGGCCTGCTCCCGAGAGGGCCGTTTTTGTGCGCTGTTTTCACACTGGGAGAACTTAATAGAGCTGTCATGTTGTCTGATTAGGCGGAGTTCGTCTGTGTGTGTGTGGGGGGGGGGGGGGGGGGGGGGAGTGGAGGGAGGGAGGGAAGATAGACAAACGGGCTGTTGGTCTGATAAAGTAAATATTCTCTTGTTAAAGCTACACTTGGTCTGAGAAAGTAACGCTTCTGCTGTTAAAGCTAGAGTTTGTCTGAGAAAGTAACGCTTCTCTTGTTAAAGCTACACTTGGTCTGAGAAAGTAACGCTTCTCTTGTTAAAGCTACAGTTTGTCTGAGAAAGTAACGCTTCTCTTGTTAAAGCTACACTTGGTCTGAGAAAGTAAAGCTTCTGCTGTTAAAGCTAGAGTTTGTCTGAGAAAGTAAAGCTTCTGCTGTTAAAGCTACTCTTGGTCTGAGAAAGTCAAGATTCTGCTGTTAAAGCTATAGTTGGTCTGAGAAAGTCAAGATTCTGCTGTTAAAGCTAGAGTTTGTCTGAGAAAGTCAAGATTCTGCTGTTAAAGCTACAGTTGGTCTGTGAAAGTAAAGCTTCTGCTGGTAAAGCTACAATAGGTTTGAGAAAGTAAACCTTCTGTTGTTAAAGCGACACTTGGTTTGAGAAAGTAAAGATTCTGCTGTTAAAGCTAGACTTGGTCTGAGAAAGTAAAGCTTCTGCTGTTAACGCTACAATTGGTCTGAGAAAGTAAAGATTCTGCTGTTAAAGCTACAATAGGTTTGAGAAAGTAAGGATTCTGCTGTTAAAGCTACAGTTGTTCTGAGAAAGTAAAGATTCTGCTGTTAAAGCTACAATAGGTTTGAGAAAGTAAATCTTCTATTGTTAAAGCTACCAAAAAAAATAGGTTTGAGAAAGTACATTTTCTATTGTTAAAGCTACACTTGGTCTGAGAAAGTAAGGATTCTGCTATTAAAGCTACAGTTGGTTTGAGAAAATAAAGCTTCTGCTGTTAAAGCTACAGTTGGTCTGAGAAAGTAAAGCTTCTGTTGTTAAAGCGACACTTGGTTTGAGAAAGTAAAGCTTCTGCAGTTAGAGCTAAAGTTGGTCTGAGAAAGTAAAGCTTCTGCTGGTAAAGCTACAATAGGTTTGAGAAAGTAATGATTCTGTTGTTAAAGCTACACTTGGTTTGAGAAACTAAAGATCCTGCTATTAAATCTACACTTGGTCTGAGAAGGTAAAGATTTTGCTGTTAAAGCTACAGTTGGTCTGTGAAAGTAAAGTTTCTGCTGTTAAAGCTACAATAGGTTTGAGAAAGTAAACCTTCTGTTGTTAAAGCGACACTTGGTTTGAGAAAGTAAAGATTCTGCTGTTAAAGCTAGACTTGGTCTGAGAAAGTAAAGTTTCTGCTGTTAAAGCTACAATAGGTTTGAGAAAGTAAGATCTGTGTTAAAGCGACACTTGGTTTGAGAAAGTAAAGATTCTGATGTTAAAGATTCTGCTGTTAAAGCTACAATAGGTTTGAGAAAGTAAACCTTCTGTTGTTAAAGCGACACTTGGTTTGAGAAAGTAAAGATTCTGCTGTTAAAGCTAGACTTGGTCTGAGAAAGTAAAGTTTCTGCTGTTAAAGCTACAATAGGTTTGAGAAAGTAAACCTTCTGTTGTTAAAGCGACACTTGGTTTGAGAAAGTAAAGATTCTGATGTTAAAGATTCTGATGTTAAAGCTACAGTTGGTCTGAGAAAGTAAAGCTTCTCTTGTTAAAGATACACTTGGTCTGAGAAAGTAAATCTTCTGCTATTAAAGCTATAGTTTGTCTGAGAAAGTCAAGATTCTGCTGTTAAAGCTGCAGTTGGTCTGAGAAAGTAAAGCTTCTGCTGTTAAAGCTACACTTGGTTTGAGAAAGTAAAGATTCTGCTGTTAAAGCTACACTTGGTTTGAGAAGGTAAAGATTCTGCTGTTAAAGCTACACTTGGTTTGAGAAAGTAAAGATTCTGCTGTTAAAGCTAGACTTGGTCTGAGAAGGTAAAGATTCTGCTGTTAAAGCTACACTTGGTCTGAGAAAGTCAAGATTCTGCTGTTAAAGCTACACTTGGTCTGAGAAAGTAAAGATTCTGCTGTTAAAGCTACACTTGGTTTGAGAAGGTAAACATTCTGCTGTTAAAGCTGCACTTGGTTTGAGAAAAGGAAAGCTTCTGCTGTTAAAGCTACAATTGGTCTGAGAAAGTAAGGTGTCTAAAGTTAAAGCTACAATTCGTTTGAGAAAGTAAGGCTTAAAGGTAATAAGACATATTCAAAAGGCTCCCAATTAACTTGAAGTGATTTTCTTTTTCACTAAATGTAGTTTATTCAGCGAATAATATTTTTTGTCAGTGCCAGAGCGCTGGTCTTCCAGCCGTTCATTACACTTTGTTGGTACATAAATAACAATATGAGTTGCAATAATAACCACATGAAAACCCTGGTCGATAATAGAAGCATAATATAAATTGACTATTCGTTGTAATAGTAACTGCATACAATTCCAGTTCAACATATGTATTATGCACTTGGTGAGCATGCATCAATAAATGTACAAGATGATTCTAGAATTGTCTTCAAGCACTTCTTTCTTCCTTTGCTTTCTCTCTTCTTTAAAAAAAAAGATATACCATATCTCCAATACACATGTATATATTATATTGTAAATATGCAAATCAGTGGATCCAATCACCAATACCAAATGCGAGAGACTTGCCCATTTTTTAATCCCATCACAAGTGTTCCGTATTGTGTGGCTCAATGATGGGATTGGAAGTCTGCGATTGCAGTGGGGATTTACATCAGACAGGTTTCATGTCAATTTAAAGGAAAATGTTAGGTAATAGGTTTTGAAAGAAGGTGTAGTAGGGGTGGGGTAGGGGTCGGAAGGGGATCAGCGTGCAGGGCCGTGTAGTGCATTTGATAGTACTAGTGGTTTGGTTGTTGGAGTTTTGCATCCTTGCAACATCTAAGGTCATATCAGGACAGATACCGACTTGTGTCAGTGCGTACTCATGGCGACTTTATAGTGCTGCCCCACTGGGAAATCAGGCCGCCGGCACCATGGCCCAATATCCCATTCAGTCACATTATCCTGATTCTGAACTAATCAGTCCTTACCCTATCCTATTAATGCCGAGTGCCAGGCTAGGATGTGACAAGTATCAATTTCATAAGTCATTGGTTTGACTCAACCGGGAATCGAACTCCCGACCTTCCGCCCACGAGGCCTGCGCTCTACCGGTTCGGTCATCGCGCCCGGTTATTGTGTGCCCATGTTTTCCACTCCCGTGTCTGACCTACTATCTATATATATATATATATATATATATATATATATATATATATATATACCTTGTATATGCATATTGTGACTGACAATTCTATATACCAAAATTAACCCGACCCCAACATCAGAATTCATATTGCTGTGTGGTACGTATCGCCCCTAAAACAACAAACTGCAAGTAACAAACTTGCATAACTAACCATAATAAATTAATAGGGTAACACTTGAATATTTCTAGCAAACTGATATTTATATACCGCTTGTCAAACACTAACTGACCAGACCCTACATTAAGACTTACTACAACTTCACCAAATGAATAGAGAAGATAACTTCTGCTTACATTCTAAATACCATGTAAATACTCACATTGATCTGACTAAAATTGATCTAGTCATCTCACCCTACTGTTTCCATATTGCTACGGAACTTGTGGGTTACAGAATTTCATTGCGTTAGTACCGCAAATTTTGTATTCAACAGTTATTATATATCTTACTCTATATACCTTTTTTTGTGTAAATAATCCTGAATCGAAAAACGGCGAGAAGACCAGTGCTTTAGCACTGACAAAAG
Organism: Branchipolynoe longqiensis; assembly: GCA_030323885.1. Classification (NCBI taxonomy): domain Eukaryota; kingdom Metazoa; phylum Annelida; class Polychaeta; order Phyllodocida; family Polynoidae; genus Branchipolynoe; species Branchipolynoe longqiensis. The sequence continues at coordinate 78,301,759 of CM059197.1, read as the reverse complement.
ACTTATCCAGCAGAATGGGGGGTGATGAAAATGGGAAATATTTCGCCTAGAACTCCCGGCATCTTTTTGCATTCCGGGCCAGAGTGCTAACCATTACACCACATGGGCTCCCTGATATCAACACACTACCCATGCCTACATGTCTATGCGGTTACTTGCCTGAGAGGTCAGTGCAGACTACTAGTACTAGTACTACAATATTTACCACAAACAACCAAACATTTGAACTAAAATAGACCAACTTTTGCCCACCCCACTGTCTTCTGATGGGCGCTGTTCGGCATTTCACGTGAAACAAAGGCCATCACTCGCCAATCATCTTATTAAGACCCACTGCTTTTCATCCCTCACCCGTTAATGGCGTTCTAAACTCCCATGCCACCAACATCAATTTGAAGTCGTGCGCGCCAGTTGTCGGTTTCATTTGTTTTAGTCCAAGCAGACGACTCACCCACTTCCGGTTCTCCATATTTTCCCACAGGTTAATAATTGTCGAATTATGACTGATTCTGTGAGGATATGGGGGGAGTGAAGCAGCCACACACCCACACACACACACACACTCACACTCACACTCACACTCACACTCACACTCACACTCACACGCGCGCTCATAACCAGTGGCGCCCCCTGGACTCGTCGCTTCCGGAATCAAAAGGCAGCGTGACCCCGCGTGACCCCTGGGAAATTTCGGCGCGCCGCGGTCGGGGCAGAGGCGCGCTTCGTGTACGACGACAAAGGGGCGGCCAATTGTCGTCTGCCCATTTTGGAAGGTGACAAATTGAGTAGCGCGCATCTGACTGTAGATAAGGCGGGAACGGCACGCCGACCCTAATTGACGGAGGTCGCAGAGACGCAGACGTACGACACGGGCACATTTAATCGATGGGATCCTCATCGAAGGGTCCGTGAGATAGAATGGAACGTATTGCTTGTTTGTTTGGTTTTTGGGAGTTTTGCGTCCTAGCAACATCTATGTTCATATCAGGACAGGCACCGACTTGTGACAGTGCGCACTCATGGCGACTTTTATAGTGCTGCTCCACTGGGAGACCAGGCCGTCAGCACCATGATGCAATTTCTCACTCAGTCGCATTATCCTGATACTGAGGTAACCATTGTTATTAGGGGAAGACGTGGATGTGTGGAATCAGAAATGGTTCATGTGGGTGGGCGGAGCGATTTCAAATGCCCCAAAGACAAAGGACCCCCCCCCCCCCCCAGAAATAGAAATAGAAGTTTGAAATGAATCTGCCCACCCATGAAAACTGTTGAAGTTGCATAGTCGGATGGTTTTGAATATCTGCCATTTTCTGTGATAAATACACTAAATCGATTGGTACAACGTACATTGCTTTAGTTTCAAGTGATGTTTGTATTAAATGGCTATCCTTAGAAATGCTTGGTGTGAAAAATTAATGTTCGCAAGCTTGACAAAATTATGATAACATAGGGTTGATGATTAACAGGTTCAGTTAAATTGACTTGGTATGCCCTTCTAATAGCCCTGTCACACTACGATGTATCTCGCCGGCGTGCCACCAATGCGCAAAATCACTTTTAATCGTCGAGACACGTCAAACTTTTCGGCATCAGCGCAACATATTGGTAGCGTGCGGCCGACATTGTGCTAAAAGTTTGGTGCGCCATCCTGACATGACCTTAGATGTTGGTAGGACGTAAAACAACAAAAAGCAACCATTTGGCGCAACGTGTGGTAGCGAGCCTCATGTGCGTGCGGCATGTGCCTAGCGTTCACATAATGTTATTCCAGCGCGTTTAACGTATCTCGACGCGCCCATAACGTCGCCATAATGTTGGCACCCGCGCGTCATCGCACGGCTAAAGTTTTGTGCAAGCACAAAACTTTGCCGATACCCTGACGCGCCTCGCCGACCGTCGCCATCCATCAACGAAATCCAACGCGCGCCTAACGCACGTGTAACGCTTCCAGACGTCTCCTGACGTTTCACCAAAAATTGACACACGTCGACTCGCGTTGGCAAGAAATGTCGTAATGTGACAGCACCATAAGTTCTATGCGTGGTTAATAAGTGCACCAGTATCTAAGTTGCATATCTAGGATCAAATCTAGGTACCGTATATGTCCCAATAGAAGCATGCTACCCAATAGAAGCACACACCCCCATTTCAAGATTGAAAGCATGCACAAATTTACGATCATATTTAGACTGAATGCACATAAAATAAGCCAATCCCACTTTATTTCAGAGGCATGACAAAAACAAATAAAAATGTATGATCATATTCAGACTGAATGCACATAAAATAAGACAATCCCACTTTATTTCAGAGGCACAACAAAAACAATCCATGAAATTCTTTAACTTTGAATAGATGCGCATCTATGTGTCTGCACTCGCGCAGTGCGTGTCTATTGGGACGTATATGGTAAGTCAAACTGCTTTGGTTTTTGATCAATTTATGCTTTCATCGGACTATGCCACTTTAAAGGGCTAGTAACATGATAAAACACAATTTTACTTATTCACAGTTATCAGGATCGAATGTTCTCGAGGAGGAGGTATTTAGGGATACATCATGGTCTGAGGGTCTCCGTGGTGATTTGTTTGTTTGTTGTTGTTTTACGTCCTAGCAACATCTAAGGTCGACTTGTGACAGTACGCACTCATGGCGATTTTTATAGTGCTGCCCCACTGGGAAATCAGGCCGCCGGCACAATGAGCCGATATCCCACTCAGTCACATTATCCTGACACTGAGCTATCCAGTCCTTGCCCTTTCCTAATAATGCTGAGCACCAGGCTAGGAAGCGACAAGTATCAATTTTTAAGTCATTGGTTTGACTCGAACGGGAACCGAACTCACGAATTCGCGAACTCCCGATCTTCTGCACGCGAGGCCTGTGCTTTGCCGATTCGGCCCCGCGCCCGGTCTCCGTGGTGAAGCTGTAGCTATTAAGTATTAGGGTCATTTGGTACTAATGACCTTCCTCATTTCTTAGAGTGACGTAGGCTAGTGAATATTTACAGACTTTGAAAGTGGTGCAAACGCTACTAGTACTATACCGGGCATTAATATGATATGGCAAGGACTGGTTAGCTCAGGGTCAGGATAATGTGACTGAGTGGGATATCAGGTCATGGTGATGGCGGCCTGGTCTCCAAGTGTGGCAGCACTATAAAGTCGCCATGAGTGCGCCCTGACACAAGTCAGTACCCGTCCTGATATGACCTTAGATGTTGCTAGGACGTAAAACAAGAAAGAGAGAAAGATCTAACCGACCACCTCCACCGATCGATCACTCTCCTATATCGATCACTTTATTTGGGTCCCAAACGATCGCTCAGGAGTCATAGTAATTCAATTGAAATGATAAAAAAATCCCTAAAGCGACCACCTCCCTAAATGGACCGTTTAAAGTTGGTCCCATTGTCAGTTGAATTAGAGAGGTGTTACTGTATATGCTGTATTTCTATGCATAGCACTAATTCAAACTGTTCAGTTAATTTATATTCATGAAGCATCATGCCTTCAGCTCCAAATTTGGGAGCTGCATTATTTCTCTCAGAACGTCAAGTTCAACCTCACCATTATTGTCAACTGTCTGCCTACCTCTTCCCACACACTCCCCCCCCCCCCACCTCTCCTCCACCCCTCCACCTACCCCCGCATCATTCACTGCACCTTGTTCCCATTGTCACCCCCCACACCCACACATCACAGCCACACACCCACACCCACACCCACGCCCACACCCACACCCACACCCACCCACCCACCCACCCACACATCCACACCCACACCCACACCCACGCCCACACCCACCCCCACCCCAACCCACACACCCACACCCACCCACACACCCACCCACACACCCACACCCACACCCACGCCAACGCCCACACCCACACCCACCCACACACCCACACGCACACATCACAGACACCCCCCACACCACAGACACACACCCATACCCCTACCCCCACCCGCCCACACATCACACAGCCCCCCCACACTACACCGACCCCCACCCACATCACCCATACCCCCGCCCACCCACCCACCACCCACCCACATACCCACTCCCCCACCACGCCCCCACATACACACCCACATCCACCCCCACCCCCACACACCACGGCCACACTGGGGCACATCACTCAAGCTCTAACGAGGCTGGGTGAGTTAATTGAATTGAGATAAAGACTGGCGGATGATCGGTGTGGTCTGCGCACGGGGATCGGTATTCATTGTGTGTACTTGCAGTCACCCCCACCCCCACCCCACCCCGACCCAGCCAACCAGCCCGTCCGCACTCACCACCAATTCATCGTCCATTTTCACCAAACCCAAATCTGCCACGAGCAATTCCAACACTGCAGCAGGGTTGCCAACATTGGAAAATTAAAAGCCGGAAGATCTTAACGAATGTCATATTTTGGTGGGTCTGGGCGTATGTTAAAATCTTAGATGCTCTCTGGTGCATTTTGGACACAATAATCTGTAAGATTTCTATAATTAAAAAAAATGAAAAACTGGAAGATCGGCGTAAGGTGATGATGGGGACATAACATATTGTACATCTTACGGCAAATTGTAAGGGTTGGCAACCCTGCTGCAATCACCACCAGTGTCATCCATATAGCGGGTGACCAGGTTGCTCAGTCCACACTCTAGTATTAATAGTTATGTACATCATCATGCTGTCGGTCGCGATGCGACAAAGACTGCTTTCATTACTTGACTGCCGCTCTCCATTTAGCTCTCTGCTGTGAGAGTTGCGTCCATGAGTCGGTCTTAATGTCTCTCAACTTCAGGTTTCTCTTGATGGTATCCCTGAACCGGAGACGGGGGCGTCCTCTCTTTCTGTAGCCAGAAGACAGTTGAGAATAGAGGATCTGCTTTGGTAGCCTGTCTGATGACATCCTCATGAGGTGTCCAGTCCACCGGAGATTCTTTTTGATCAGAAGATCTTCCATAGAGGGCAGCCCCATCCGTTCGAGTATTTCCTTATTCGTCACTTTGTCCTTCCAGGTTAGCAACATAAGTGTGTATAAGTGTGTATAAAGTCAATGTTTATTTTGGAGGCAGTGTGTTAAGATAATGTATCTTTTTCGTTATATCAAAGGTTAAAATAAATTCTGCGACGTTGTGATGCATTGGTTAAACTCTGTGAGCTGGGTGAATGGGGCGAGGTGTGGGTAGAGGTGTGTGTGGTGTGTGTGTGGGTGTGTGTGCAGGTGTGTGTGGTGTGAATGTGGGTCTTGGGTGCGTGTCGGTGTGTGGTGTGTGTTGCAGTGAAGTGTTGCAGTGTGTGTGGGTTTGTGTTTGTGTGGAGTTGGGTGTGTGAGTGTGTTTGGCGTATAGGTGTGTGATGGTGTGTAGGATGTGTGTGTAGGTGTGTGGTGGGTGGTATGTGTGGATGGTGTGTGAGGGTGTGTAGTGTTGGTGTGTGGGTGTGCGAGGGTGTGTAAAATGGGTGTGTAGGTGGTTGGTATGTGTGGGTGGTATATGTGGGTGTGTATTATGGGTGTGTGGGGGTGTGTAGGTGTGTGGTGGGTGGTGTGTGAAGGTGTGTAGTGTCGGTGTGTAGGTGTGTGATGTTAGTATAGCATAGGTGTGTAGGTGTGTGGTTGGTGGTATGCATGGGTGGTGTGTTAGAGTTGTGTGTGAGGGTTGTGTCATGTGGTTGTGTAGTGTGGGGGTGTGAGGATGTGTAGTTTGGGTGTGTAGGTGTGTGAGGGTGTGAAGAATAGGTGTGAAGGCGTGTGGTGGGTGGTATGTGTGGGTGGCATATGTGGGTGTGTAGTATGGGTCTGCGGGTGTGTGTAGGTGTGTGGTGTGTGAAGGTGTGTAGTGTGGGTGTGTAGGTGTGTGAGGTTTGCATAGTATAGGTGTGTAGGTGTGTGAGGGTGTGTAGAATAGGTGTGAAGGTGTGTGGTGGTGGTATGTGTGGGTGGTATATGTGGGCACAGTTATGCAGGTATTGCAGGTATAGCAGTACCTCAGGGAGTTTGACGCCCCTGCCTTGCAGAGTTGTAAACCACTGCCTTGTGGTACAGGTTCTTGACAGAACCGAAGGCTAAGGGAGCAAACCCTGAACAGAAAACCATGTCACTGTGGCAGCATTAAGGGTGGTTGATGTATGGAACTCCAACATCTCCCGACCAGCCACTGCAGGGACAAATAGTTTTGCGCCTGCCTTGACATGTTCTTGCCGGTGTGAAACCTCTATTTGCTCCCCAAGAGAGTGCCGCTGGTAACTTGCAAAAGCCAGCAGCACTTCAACACTTTTGTAGGCAGCTTTCATGAAATGTTGGAGAGCAGCAGTCAAGTAATGAAAGCAGTCTTTGTCGCATCGCGACCGACAGCATGATGATGATGATATGTGGGCATGTAGTATGGGTCTGCGGGTGTGTGTAGGTGTGTGGTGGGTGGTGTGTGAAGGTGTGTAGTGTGGGTGTGTAGGTGTGTGAGGTTTGTATAGTATAGGTGTATAGGGGTGTGAGGGTGTGTAGAATAGGTATGAAGGCGTGTGGTGGGTGGTATGTGTGGGTGGTATATGTGGGTGTGTATTATCGGTCTGCAGGTGTGTGTAGCTGTGTGGTAGGTGGTGTGTGAAGGTGTGTAGTTTGGGTGTGTAGGTCTGTGAGGTTTGTATAGCATAAGTGTGTAGGTGTGTGGTGGGTGGTATGCGTGGATGGTGTGTGAGGGTTGTGTCATGTGGGTGTGCAGTGTGGGTGTATGAAGATGTATAGTATAGGTGTGTAGGTGTGTGAGGGTGTGTAGAATAGGTGTGTAGGCGTGTGTTGGGTGGTATGTGTGGATGGGCGGGTGTTAGGGGTGAGGGTGTGTAGCTGTGTGTAGGGGGGTAGTGTGTGGTGGGGGTGAGGGTCGGCGCGAGTTGGAATTTAGAGGGCGGATGGGTGGGTAAAGTGGTTGTTCGATTGGATAATGGACGGCGGTCGTTGATGCGCGGGCAGTGCGAGTGCTCTCATCCACTCTCATGGGGCGCTGATTCGTGATTGATGACGTCCTCTCACCCATCACACCACTCTCACCACCCACCCACAATGCTCACAAACACACCTATCACATAACACTAATTAGCTAATCTTTCCGAAAGCATTCTTGCCAAATTAGTGATTATTTCCGAAATCATTGCCTTAAGCAATGACTATTTCAGGAAGTATTGTTGCTAAGCGGTGACTTTCAGAAAGCTTTGTTGCTATGTAGTGATTGTTGTGGAAAGCACTGTTGCTATGTAGTGATTTTCAGAAAGCATTGTTGCTAAGTAGTGACTTTCAGAAAGCATTGTTGCTAAGTAGTGACTTTCAAAAAGCATTATTGCTAAGTACTAAAGTAGTGACGTTCAGAAAGCCTTGGTGCTAGGTAGTAACTTTCAGAAAGCATTGTTGCTAGGTAGTGACTTTCAGAAAGCATCGTTGCTAAGCATTGACTGTTTCGGAAAGCAAGTGGTGATTTTCAGAAAGCCTTGTTGCTAGGGAGTAACTTTCAGAAATCATTGTTGCTAAGTAGTGACTTTCAGAAAGCACTGTCACTAAATAATGACTTTCGAAAACATTGATGCTTAGCAATGACTTTTGCAAAGCATTGCTGCTAAATAATGACTTCTGGAAAGGATTGTTGCTAAATAATGACTTTTGGAAGCATTGCTGCTAAATAATGACTTGTGGAAAGCAATGTTGCTAAATAATTACTTTTGGAAAGTATTGATGCTAGATTCTTGCTAGTAGTGATTGTTTCAAAATGAATTATTTTAATAATTAGGGCCAATTTCCAAAATCATTGTCAGTAATACATTGTGACTATTTTCAAAAACATTCTCACTGAAAGTGAAAGTTGCAAAGCCCGATGTTTGGTTGTTGTTGTTTTACGTCCTAGCAACATCTAAGGTCATATCAGGACGGGTGCAGAGCCTGATGAAAGCGCGCACATTTTGACACCAAACCGCTTACCTACATTTGACCTCTCTATCCAACGATATTAGTGCACTTATTAAACATTTATTGCTGCGTTGGTGGAATTCTAGGTCAATTTAATATATTAAAAAAATGCTATCAGTGTTGATGCCAATGATGTCTATAGCTGAGCACAGGCCCACCAGTCATGCTACAGAACTTCTGTTAATTTATACTCGTAAAATCATTATGCATCACATAAAACATCCCAATCACATAATAGATTATATAGCATATATATATATATAGTGGAATATGTGTTCGGTATAATATTTCAAATATAGCAATTATATATACTCAATTAATTATCATGCATAACGTACTACCTCCAATGACTAATCATATACAGTAAAACCTCCCCAACAGACCACCTCCAGAGATCGACCACTCCCCTATATGGATCACTTTATTTCGATCCTAACAATACCATTATAACTAACTACCTACACAGACCACCTCCCAAAATGGACCGCTTAAAGTTGGTCCCAAGGTTGGTCGATTTAGAGAGGTTTTACTGTAATAGATTAGGACCAGACGTGATGGCCGAATGAGTTGAGCGTCGGTCTCCCGTTTTGGGAGATCGTGGGATTCGAACCCACGGATTTGAACACTGGTCGAGTCAAACCAATGACTTTAAAAATTGATGCTTGTCGCATCCTAGCTAAGCACTCGGCATTATTAGGATAGGACAAGGATTGGTTTGGGTCAGTGTAAGGATAATGTGACTGAGTGGGATATCAGGTCATGCTTCTGGCAGCCTAGCTAGGCACTCGGCATTGTTAGGATAGGGCAAGGAGTCAGGGTCAGGATAATGTGACTGAGTGGGATATCAGGTAATGGTTCTGGCGGTCTGGTCTCCGAGTAGGGCAGCACTATAAAGACTCCGTGACTGCGCACTGTCACAAGTCGGTACCCGTCCTGATATGACAGTCGATGTTGCCAAGACGTAAAACTCCAATAACCAACAAACTATAATAGATTATATAGCACACACATATATGTAGTACATAATACATGTCTGGTGTAATATTTCAAATATAATATCGTCATATATATATATATATATATATATATATATATGTAAGAATAGCACTAGAGCCAGATACGGTCAACAACATTTTTGTTGACCGTAGGGAGGCCTATAGTGACTGGCTGAAGGGAGGCTATAGCCCAAGGCATATATGTAAAGCACCCGGCGGCGGGACGGTGAACTAAGCTAGTTCCGACCCACGCCGCCGGGCGAGGCACCGTGCATATTTGCTTACATCTGTATATATGTTGTATATACGTAGGTATATATATATAGATGAAGAGTCCAGTCACAAAACCACGTAAAAGCCAATCCAAAAGTGGAGATATACATTGGAATGAAACCATCGAGAAGTAATTTTTTTATATATTCATATTTTTGTTGTGTTCATTGCTCCATAACCATGTGCTCATATGAAAAGTGGAGTTAGTGAGATTAAAATTATTTTCAGGTAAAATTCTTTCATTTAAAGTAGATTTTTGGATTGGCTTTTACGTGGTTTTGCGCCTAAACTCTTCATGTATACATGAAGTAGCGGTGAATTCCTGAGTAACCATGAATGGAACATCACAAAGATCTGAGTCCTTCGCCAATGCGGCATGTTGCCTTGGTTACGCACATCTTTGTCACAAACAGAATAAAAGGATCATGCACAATATAACCATTCGTAGTAATTGCCGTTGAAATATTCAACACCGATGCACTTCCATTGTCGTCCGGTTTTAACACATATCGTATATAGAATAGCGTATCTAATCTATATACAGACCAGGCAGGTTGATAGATCGTGGGATCGTGGGTTCGAACCCTGGTCGAGTGAAACCGATGACTTAAAAATTTATGCTTGTCGCTTCCTAGTCAGGCGCCTGGCATTATTCGGATAGGACAAGTACTGGTCTGCTCAGTGTCAGGATAATGTGACCGAGTGGGATATCAGGTCATGGTGATGGAGGCCTGGTGTCCAAGTGGGGCAGCAATGTAAAGTTGTCACGAGTGCGCACTGTCACAAGTCAGTACCTGTCCTGATATGACCTTAGATGTTGCTAGGACGTAAAACAACAAAAACAAACAAATCGATATATTTCATCTAGCAAGGCCCAACATAGCAAACCGCTCGCTATATATGGGTCGTTCTCTGAAACTGGGTACCACATATCAAATAAATCTAGTTTGAATGTGTTGTGTATGTTACAAATACTGGTATGGATGTGTTTAATTTCCACGTTTCATAGGACATATTTTCCTATTGTTATTCGTCATAAGATCCAAATCAAATAGTGAAATAGCTTCTTTTTTCTTTTTTTCAACTCTGACACACATATGGCATGTACAACTTCATATGAATATGGATTCTGGTATTATTCGGAATGTTTTCTGCTATTATTTGGGATGCTTTAAGTTTTCGCTTCCATGTCACAAAAGTGGTACCTAGCTTCAGAGAACGACCCATATATATATATATATATATATATATATATATATATGTGTTACTGTGCTATATTATATATATTACTGTGCTATATTATATATATTACTGTGCTATATTATATATATATATATACAGGTTCCCTACAGGTGAGTTTGTGGCGAGCCTTCTACTGTAACTAGGTCATCACCTTGGTTCTATTTCAGTGGCCGCCTCAGTCTAATTTGGCTCAGTTGATATTGCTTGGCTGTGTTATATCCGGCGGGTCAATCACCACCCACTCTGTCGATATCAAATTATCTGCCTGTTGCCGGCCCACTGTGAGTGCGTGTGCGCGTGTGCGTGTGCGTGTGTGGCGCACGGGGAGGTCTGGATTTGTTGTGTCTGTGAGGCAGATCAGTGATTGGTTGTTTAAGGACACGTGACTTTTATATTTGAGAATAGCTGCTGTCAAGGTATCATCAAATCACTGATATAGTCTAAAGGTAAATGCCTATTCTCCAGTCTACATGTGCAAAATAGGATCCCCACTATATTTATAATGACTGATTTTAACCTACTGTTGTCTGTCTATATTGTTCATACCATCTCATCATCTCATCCGTAAATAGTTCATGTGCACTATAATTGATAAGGCCGGAAGACCAGCACCTTGGTGTTGAAAAAAAGACAAGTATAAATTGCTAAGTCATTTGTTTGAATCGACCAGGGTTCACACCCATGGGTTCGAATCCCACGACCTACCAAAACAGGAGACGGATGCTCAACTCATTCGGCCATCCCGTCTGGTCTGATGCTTGTTATCACCGTTAGCACCTCATCCTGATATGACCTTAGATGTTGCCAGGATGTAAAACCTCAATAACCAACCATCCAACCTTTACAGGTATAGCTTGAAATGTGCTTGCTTGTATTGCTGTCACCAATTGATAGAATTACTGTTATTCTTAACGCTATAGTAATTTTTATTGACATTTCTGTTCGCTATATTACTGTCCTTTAAAAATAATTTTACAATTTCTTTCTAATATATTATAATTATAGTTGATGGTATTAATATTATTATGGATATTATCGCGTTATCATTCTAGGTGTGTTGGAGGCATATGCGTGTTGGTGGCAGGAGTGTTGTGTGTGTGGATTGGGTATGGTATGTGTGGTGTGGTGTGTGTCTAAATATGGATGTGGTTGGGTGTGCAATGCATGTGTGTGGTGTGTGTGGCATGTGTGTGGTATGTGTTGTGTGTGGTGTATGGTGGGTATGTTGTGTATGTGGTGTGTGTGGTGTGTGTGGTGTGTTGTGTGCTATGTGGTGTTCTGTATGTGGTGTCGTGTGTGGTGTGTGTGTGGTGTGTATTGTGTGGTGGGTTGTGTTGTGTGTTGTGTGTTGTGTGTTGTGTGGTGTGTGTTGTGTGGTGTGTGTTGTGTGGTGTGTGGTGTGTGGTGTGTGGTGTGTGGTGTGTGGTGTGTGGTGTGTGGTGTGTGGTGTGTGGTGTGTGGTGTGTGAGGCGGTCGCGTTGTGAAGCCAATTACGCGGACAATAAAGAGCCCCGTGATTAATGGCCCGCGCCCCGCTCCGCGCTCCCCGCTCCCCGCTCCCCGCTCCCCCGCCCCGCGCCCCGCACGCCGCGCCCCGCTCCCCGCGTCCCCCACGCCCCTCGAGCCCCCGCTCCTCGCGCCCCGAGCCCCAAGCCCCGCGCTCCCCGCGCCCGAGCCACGCGCTCCGCGCGCCCGCGCCCCGTGCCCCGAGCCCCGCGCTCCCCGCGCCCCGAGCCCCGCGCCCCGCGCCCCATGCACCGATCCTCTTCCCCCCTCCCCGCTCCCCGCCCCGCGACCCCCGCCCCGCGCCCCGCGACCCCCGCCCCCTGATCAGCCCGCCGCACTCAGCCGCAAAGAATACCCGCGCTAATGTTTTCATAAAGAACTCCCGGCACCTCCCATCAATAAGCAGAGAGCACCGACTCTCCAACCGTCGCGGGAGATTTCCCTATCTCCACTCTTCTTTCACTTCTCCATCATAAATCGACTACCGGACGCGGTGGCCGACGAATGGGTAGAGCACAGGCTTCCCGTGCGAAAGGTCGGGAGTTCGAATCCCAGCCGAGCCAAACCAATGATTTATAAAGTTGATATTTGTCGCTACCTAGTCTGGCGCTTGGCATTGTAGTGGTCTGCACTGACCTCTCAGGCAAGGATCTGCATAGACAACTCGCCGTGGGTAGTATGTTGATATCAGGGAGCCTAGCTGGTGTAATGGTTAGCACACTGGCCCGGAATGCAAAGAGATGTGGGTTCGAGTCCCGCTCTAGGCGCAATATTTCCCATTTTCCTCACCCCCTCGAGGACTGGTTAGCTCAGCATCGGGATAATGTGACTGTGTGGGATATCGGATCATGGTGCTGGCAGCCTGGTCTCCCAGTTGGGCAGCGCTATAAAGTTGCCATGACAGCACACTGTCACAAGCCGGTACCTGGCCTGATATGACCTCATGTGTTACTAGGACGTAAAACAACAGCAAACAAACAAAATCACCCTCACGTTAGTTAGGCGCTTCTATAGATTGTCATCATGTCCAGATTAGGGGCTATTAATATTATAGTTTTGAAGTTGAGCAGAGTGACAGTTGTCTCACGGTGTAGAGGAGGGGGGGGGGGGCGAGAGAATACCCGCTCCGCAGTGAACAACATGGAAGTTAAGGTGATTATGACATTAAGGGTCTGCTGTTATTTATATCCACATAATAAATCATATAGTATCTATATATATATATATATATATATATATATAATAGATATGCAGGTATTGCAATACCTCAGGGAGTTTGACGCCCCTGCCTTGCAGAGTTCTAAACCACTACCTTGTGGTACAGGTTCTTGACAGAACCAAAGGCTAAGGGAGCAAACCCTAAACAGAAAACCATGTCAATGTGGCAGCATTAAGGACGGTTGATGTATGGAACTCCCAACATCTCCCGACCAGCCACTGCAGGGACAAATAGTTTTGCGCCTGTCTTGACATGTTCTTGCCGGTGTGAAACCTCTATTTGTTCCCCGAGAGAGTGCCGCTGGTAACTTGCAAAAGCCAGCAGCACTTCAACACCTTTGCAGGCAGCTTTCATGAAATGTACAACCGCACTCATGGACGCAACTCTCACAGCAGAGAGCTAAATGGAGAGCGGCAGTCAAGTAATGAAAGCAGTCTTTGTCGCATCGCGACCGACAGCATCATGAGATAATTCCAGAAAGCTGAAGCCGAGACCAGAACACACTGGAAGATGTACCACCAGGCCCAATTCTCCACACAGATAACAGAGTACAGTAAAACCTCTCTAACCGACCTCCTCCATAAACCGACCACTTCCTTAAATCGATCGCTTTATGTGGGTGCCAAACGATCGCCCGTACAATACCATTGTAGCGAAGTGAAAAACTCCTACACCTACCAGTACCACCTCCCTAAATGGATCATTTAAACTTCGATTTAGAGAGGTGTTACTGTACTTTAAACATCACGTCCTTCCTGACGTCCCAGCGGAACTCGGAACAGACGCATGTTGTGTGACACGCCAGACACTTGCAGGCAATGAGAAATATGTTCAAATCGGGAGACTCCCACTTTTGACAGCTCTGCTGCCTGGTTCCCCGATTATACGACGGGGCCTCATTTTGAATCTGTCTGCCTGGGGTGCGTCTCACGAACAAATCAACGACTGACTTCGGAGAGACAAATCGCATGTCAGAGTAAATTCATTAAGCACTAGCATAAAATAAAGCCGATTTTTATCTACAAATACAATATCAGAGAAGCAGTTCTCGGATATACTTTAGAACGAGAAGGAAGGTTGGGATGATGGGGTGAAAGAGAAAGAGAAAGATTAAGAGGCACATAGAGAGAGAGAGAAAGAAAGAGAGAGAGAGAGCGTGAGAAAGAGAGAGAGAAAATGTACACATTCTCGGCGCTTTCTTAAAATCTCCTGGGGAATTGTTTGTTAGCGCGAGCCCAGGACTAGGGCACAGCGCACGCGCAGCCGGAAGAGCGCCCGAGATTCATGGGAGTTCATTTCCGGTGGGAAATGTACCGGGGGAGAGGGCTCCAGGGGAGCGCGCTCTATGGAGGCTTTGTCAGTGTGTGTGTGTGGGGGGGGGGGGGTGGTGGAGGTGGAGGAGTAGGAGGTTGGTGGGTGGGGAGGAGGTCCGGGTAGGAGTCGAGAGGGGTACCGATGTGTGGGAGTGCGGGTGGGGTTGGGGGGGGGGAGGCGGAGCGACACCCCGCGGTGCCCAAGGGAAGCTCCGACCGAGCATTGGATCCTTGGGACTGATGGGGGTTGAGGAGGAGGAGGGGGAGGGGACGGGGGAGGGGAGGGGGGTGATGGGTGAGGCGCTGGTACCTGGCGGGGCACAGCGTGGCGTTGCCGGGCAGTGGGGCGGGTTGGGGGCCGGGGAGGGAAACCAGCGGCTAATGGGCCCCCGGGGAGAGCGCGCCGGTAACCGGCGTACGCCGCCGCTGGGTCCCGGTGCGCCGGCCTGACGCTTGTGGCCGGCCTGCTGACCGGCTGGCCGACCCTGGGGCGCCCCCTTCCCCCTCCCACCCTCCTGCTTGGTGCCAGCGTCGTTCGTTCATTCTCGAAAAGCTCAGAAATTAATGCATCAGGGAAAGTCGGGACCCATTCTCAATTTGGAAGTGGAACCCTTCCCGAAGAGCCCGACTCCGCGCATGTGAATTCGTGCGGTGTATAGAGGGGGTGAGGGCCGGCCTCACCAAAACGAGGCTGACTGGTAAGGGGCTCGGGACTGATGGAGGAGGGGCATGGTGAGGGTGGGTGGGGGGAGGTGAGGTAGGAGCAGCGTGGTGAGGGTGGATGGGGGGAGGTGAGGTAGGAGCAGCGTGGTGAGGGTGGGTGCAGGCGGTGAGGTAGGAGCAGTGTGATGACGGTGGGTGCGGGAGGTGAGGTAGGAGCAGCATGGTGAAGGTGGTTGGGGGAGGTGAGGTAGGAGCAGCGTGGTGAGGGTGGGTGTGCGAGGTGAGGTAGGAGCAGCGTGGTGAGGGTGGTTGGGGGAGGTGAGGTAGGAGCAGCGTGGTGAGGGTGGGTCCGGGAGGTGAGGTAGGAGCAGCGTGGTGAGGGTGGGTGGGGGAGGTGAGGTAGGAGCAGCATGGTGAGGGTGGGGGTGGGAGGTGAGGTAGGTGTAGCATGGTGAGGGTGGGTGCGGGAGGTGAGGTAGGAGCAGTGTGGTGAGGGTGGGTGGGGGAGGTGAGGTGGGTGCAGCGTGGTGAGGGTGGGTGCGGGAGGTGAGGTAGGAGCAGCGTGGTGAGGGTGGGTGGGGGAGGTGAAGTAGGAGCAGCGTGGTGAGGGTGGTTGCGGGAGGTGAGGTAGGGGCAGCGTGGTGAGGGTGGGTGTGGGAGGTGAGGTAGGGGCAGCATGGTGAGGGTGGGTGCGGGAGGTGAGGTAGGAGCAGTGTGGTGAGGGTGGGTGGGGGAGGTGAGGTGGGTGCAGCGTGGTGAGGGTGGGTGTGGGAGGTGAGGTAGGAGCAGCGTGGTGAGGGTGGGTGAGCGAGGTGAGGTAGGAGCAGCATGGTGAGGGTGGGTGGGGGAGGTGAGGTAGGAGCAGCGTGGTGAGGGTGGGTGCGGGAGTTGAGGAAGGAGGGGAGACATAGGGAGGATGGATGGATGGTGTAGCAAGTGGAGGGGGCACGGGGAAGGTGAGATGTGTAGTGAGGGGAGGATAGGGAGTGTTGGAAAGGGGAGGGTGGTGGGGTGATGGGTGGAAGCGGGACGAGTGGAGATAGTGGTGAGGGGTTGTGAGAATGATGAGAGCAGAGAGAGTGGAGAGAGAGAAGAGAGCGGAGAGAGCGGAGAGAGCGGAGAGAGCGGAGAGAGCGGTGAGAGCGGTGAGAGCGTTGAGAGCATTGAGAGTGGTGAGAGCATTGAGAGCAGTGAGAGTGGATAGAGAGGAGAGAGCGGAGAGAGCAGTGAGAGCAGAGAGAGCGGTGAGAGCGAAGAGAGCGAAGAGAGTGCGGAGAGCGGTGAGAGCGGAGAGAGCAGTGAGAGCAGAGAGCGCGGAGAGAGCAGAGAGCGGAGAGAGCGGAGAGAGCAGAGAGAGTGGAGAGAGCGGTGAGAGTGGTGAGAGCATTGAGAGCATTGAGAGTGGTGAGAGCATTGAGAGCGGTGAGAGTGGATAGAGAGGAGAGAGCGGAGAGAGCAGTGAGAGCAGAGAGAGCAGTGAGAGCGAAGAGAGCGAAGAGAGCGAAGATGGCGAAGAGAGTGCTGAGAGTGGTGAGAGCGGAGAGAGCAGTGAGAGCAGAGAGAGCAGAGAGAGCAGAGAGAGCTGAGAGAGCGGAGAGCGCGGAGAGAGCGGTGAGAGTGAAGAGAGCGGTGAGAATGCTGAGAGCGTTGAGAGCATTGAGAGTGGTGAGAGCATTGAGAGCGGTGAGAGTGGCTAGAGAGGAGAGAGCGGAGAGAGCAGTGAGAGCAGAGAGAGCGGTGAGAGCAAAGAGATCGAAGAGAGCGAAGAGAGCGAAGAGAGTGCTGAGAGCGGAGAGAGCAGTGAGAGCAGAGAGAGCGGAGAGAGCAGAGAGAGCGGAGAGAGCAGTGAGAGCAGTGAGAGTGGGGAGAGTGGTCAGAGTGGAGAGAGCAGAGAGAGCGGAGAGCGCGGAGAGAGCGGAGAGAGCAGAGTGGAAAGGGAGGAAGGGAAAAGGGAGGGGAAGGAAGAGAGTGTGAGAAGAGCGGGAAGGCGAAGCTGAAGGTGGTAGGGTTGATTGATTGATCGGTTGATTTCGTTGATTAGTTAATTTGTTAGTGGTGTTTTTATATTGGATCAGCAGCCGAGGTCACATTCACGGCGAGACATGTGCGCACTATATTTTATGGCAGATGAGGAAGATGATGGAGAGGACTGAAGTGGAAGAAGGGGCTACTTAGCGAAATGTATCAATTTTGTCTAATGCCAAGTACACACCTACCGTATACAATTCGCGCACTAAAACTCGCGACCCCATCCCGTCCCGCTTATGAGTGAAAACGGGCCGATTCATTTTTTGAATCGCGAATCGCAATCGCAAGCAAGCAGTTTTAGCCGTAAAACTGAGTTTTAAGTCGCGAATCGCAATCGGAAGGTGTGCTAGGGGATCGCACACCTAACGACTTTTGTGCGGGAAACGGGCAGTTTTAGATCGTATATGGTAGGTGGGTGCGGATAAACGGTAGGTGTGTACCTGGAATAAGTCATTTGGTTTCACTCGACTGGGGTTCACATACCGACACGGGAAGCCTGGCTGACTCATTGGGTTGTTCATATCCTTTCGGTAACAGGCTGCAAATCGTGCAGCATTGAATCGGCACCAATAAATCGGTCCGATTTTGGATGAGGTATAATCTTCAGTGTAATGCAGTCAGAGCACTTGAATCCGGGTGCCGAAGGGTTCGAGAGGCCGGACGGGAAAAGGGGGGATCCACAGCAAAAGAGCACGAAGAAGCAGTGAAAAGGAAAGGCCCCCACCCAAGCAAGCAACTTCTTTGATCAGGAGAAGTAAGTCCGGGAGAAAAAAAACTAATGGGTAGGATAGAGGAAAGAGAAGTGAGGAGAGTTGCGTCAAAGAGTCATGGCTCCTTGCTCTGTGGTGACCAGTCGGCGAGCCGGGGACACAAACAGAATTAAGGTGAAAGGAAGTGAAAAGCCGAGCGCCCTCCCCATGCGATATTTTTTTAGATCAAACCAGAAGAGCAGACCCGTGGCTGAGGAACGATATAAGAGGTGTGGACGAAGTGGAGTCCAGACAGCAAGTGCACGGGGAAAAGATACTGTTTTTTTAAAAGACTAATAATAGTCTTAACCGATTCTGCTATCCCGCCCGTCCGCTGGGAAGGGGTGCGGGGGGTGCGGGAGAGGGATGGGGACAGGGACGGGAGGTAGGCGGTGGTCCAGTCCCGGGGCACGGTCGCTGTACACCCGGGGCGCGGCGACGGAGGGCGCCGGGAAGGGGATGGGGTCGGTGCGCGGGAGGCGGGAGGGGGATGGCGGTCGGCGGGAGGCGGGAGGGGGACGGCGGGAGGCGGGAGGTGGGAGGGGGGCGGCGGGAGGCGGGAGGGGGACGGAGGGAGGCGGGAGGGGGAGGGGGGCGGCCGGAGGGCGGTGGCCCACTCCCCGGGGCCCGGTCGCTGTACACCAGGGGCGCGGCGAGGGAGTTCGGCGGGAAGGGGAAGGGGGTCGGTGCGCGGTAGGCGGGAGGGGGAGGGGGACGGCCGGAGGGCGGTGGTCCAGTACCCGGGACCCGGCCGCTGTACACCCGGGGCGCGGCCGGGGAGGGTGCCGTCGCCGACACCGTTACAGTAACCCAAGCCCACGTGCACCCTCATTGACGGCGCGGCGCGTTACGGGGGCCGGGCCCGCCACTCGCTAATCTCCGGACGCGGCCGTAATCAGATCTCGCGCCGCGCCGCCATCCGACGCGAGAGCGCGCGAGATAGAATCGTGGTTCCCACAAAGGCCGCAGCGTGTCGCCACTGCGATGTATGGGCGGGATGCTGGTTTGGCAGGGGAGGAGGGGATTAAGGGATGAGACACCTGCAAGGTACAGAACCCAGCATAGGGAGGGTGGGGATGTGGGTGGAAAGGGTGGTGGGGTTGGTGTGTGGGGGGTGGGGTGGAGGAGGGGTGGGTGGGTGGGGATGTGAGGTGGATGGGTGGGGGTTTGGGGGGGGTATGGATGTGGGATGGTGGGTGGTAGGGTGATGGTATGGTGTGCTGGGAGGGTATGGGGTGGGTGGGTGGTGGGAGAGTGTGGGGGGTGTGGGTGGGGATGTGGGGGGATGTGGGGGGGATGTGGGTGGGGGTGGGAGGGTGTTGGAGGGGTGGAGGGGTGGTGGCTGGGTGGGGGGTGTGAGGTGGAGGGTTGGAGGGGTTGGGGTGGGGGTGGGGATGTGGGGTGGTGGGAGGGTGATGGTGTGGTGTGGTGGGAGGGTATGGGGGTGGGGTGGGTGGTGGGAGAGTGTGGGGGATGTGGGTGTGGATGTGGATGGGGGTGGGAGGGTGTTGGAGGGGTGGTGGCTGGGTGGGGATGTGAGATGGAGGGTTGGTGGGGTTGGGTTGGGGGTGGGGATGTGGGGTGGTGGGAGGGTGATGGTATGGTGTGGTTGGAGGGTATGGGGGATGTGGGGTGGGTGATGTGAGGGTGTGGGGATGTGGGTGGGGATGCGGGGTGTAGGAGGGTGTGGGAGGGTGTTGAAGAGGTGTTGGAGTCGGGGTGGAGTGTTAGGTACTAGCTGTTTGGAGATGGACACCGTTAGAAAAACTGTTGTATTGGTGGGTTGTCTACAATTAATGTTGCATAATCTGATGGTCTTGAAGGTTTTTTTCAACTATTAATTGTGTGTTGCATTCATTCATTGACTAAGCAGAAGAAATTTCAACCGCGGACAATAGGCCTTCCTCATTCCCCGACTCCTTGCGCTATCCTAGTAAACCTGTGTGCTAGGGTAGGTGCCGACAAGAATACATGTTTAAATTTGCACAGTCCTATCATTTTGAGTTTCCTTGATTTTCTTCGATAAATATATTAGACCCTCATTATAATCAACCTTCGTTTAGTTTGAAGTGACTTTGATTTTAAATTACTAACCTGGGAACATTTAAAGAGCAAACGTGAAGTAATAATATTGGCATACTTGTTAAAACTCTAATCCCCATAGGCTTCAGCAGTAACATGTTCTACTAAATTGACTTAGTAATAGTATTCCCTTCTATGTTGCAAACTATAGACCCCTTTCAATGTTTATAAACATCGTGTAAGCGCGTGCAGCTTGGCTGCAGAACGAAGGCACACTGCCATTGAGTTTGCCGATATGTGCAGTGAAAAACGTCAGTTTTATTCCAAAGTAATAGAAATGTAGAACCCTAACCTCATACATTTAGTATAATCTCTTTGTTAAACATGTCTTCTATATGTGTTCCAAGCAGTTTGTGTCTAGGTCGTGTGGTTTTAGAGATATTTAACTTTTTCTGTATGAACATTGCTCACAGCCATTGACAATCCATTGAGTTTGCCGGTACATACAGTGCGCAAAACGTCAGTTTTATTCAAAATTAATAGAAATCCAGAACCCTGACCATATCAATTTAATATAATCCTTTTGATAAACATGTTTTCTATATGTGTTCCAAGCGGTTTTTGTCTAGGTCGTGTGGTTTTAGAGATATTTAGCTTTTTCTGTATGAAGATTGCTCATAGCCACTGAGTTTGCAGTGTGACAGTGTGTCGTTCTGCAGCCAAAAGGCGCACACACTGACCTAGACACCTATGCTGACGTCATATGAAATAGGTCTATAGCTAATAAGTACATCAGTATCTAGGTTGGGGATGTAGGTTCAAATCTAGATAAGTGTGTTGCTCTCGAAAATTTGATATTTTATAGAATTATGCAACTTTTAAGTTACGTTCTTCAATCATAGAAGCTAATCTTCATGAATTCCTTAAAAACTAACAACCTACTTCAGACACTCAGCAATATTGACATAAACAGCATAACAGGTCACATAAGAGCACTGTCATGCCAGAGGTTTGGTTTCACTCGACTGGATTTGAAGCCTATGGGTTCGAATCCAATGACCTACCACTCGGGAGGTGGACCCTCGACCCATTAGCCATCTCAGTCTTGTTTCTGTCCTATATCTTAGGTAAGCAATTTAGATGAATATATTAGGTTGGTCAGTATAATCTCCTTTGAAATAGCTTTTAATTTAAAGAATTAATTTCAAAGATAATTGAAATGTATAAATAATGGCCGGAAGACTATGTCTTCATTCTGAGAAAGAACTATGATTATGTTGATGAATAAATTATGCTATCCCTCCCCCCTTCCACACCCACTGATGATAGTGATGACGGTGATGACAATGACAACAGCAATTGCAGTGATGACAGCAATGACAGTGATGATAGCGATGACAGCTATGATAGCAATGGCAGCGAGAATAGTGAGAATAGTGATGACAGCGATGATAATGATAGTGATGATAGCAATGATAGTGATGACAGCAATGACAGTGATGATAGCGATGATGCTGATGACTCCAATGATGGCGATGATAGCAATGATACTATTGATAGCGATGGCAGGGGTGATAGCGATGATTGTGATGGTAGTGATGACAGTGATGATAGCAATGATAGCAGTGATAGCGATGATAGTGATGACAGTGATGATAGCGATGTCAGCGATGATAGTGGTGACAGCAATGGCAGTGATGATAGTGATGATATAGATGACAGTGATGATTGTGATGACAGCTATGATAGCAATGGCAGGGATGATAGCGAGAATAGTGAGAATAGCGATGACATCGATGGTAGCGATGATCGTGATGATAGCAATGATAGTGATGACAGTGATGAGAGTGATCATAGCGATGATAGTGATGATGCTGATGACACCGATGATGGTGATGATAGCAATGATACTATTGATAGCGATTACAGCTATGATAGCAATGGCAGTGATGATAGCGATGATAGTGATGGTAGCGATGACAGTGATGATAGTGATGTATGTGATGATAGTGATGACAGCTATGATAGCAATGGCAGCGATCGTAGCGATGATAGAGATGACAGTGATGGTGGCGAGAATAGTGATGATAGTGATGATTGCGATGATATCGATGATAGCAATGACAGCAATGATAGCGATGACAGTGATGATAGCGATGACAGCATTGACAGCGATGAGAGTGACAATATTGATGATAGCGATGACAGCGATGACAATGATGACAATAATGATAGTGATATTAGTGATGTCAGTGATGACAGTGATTGGCAGTGATCATAGTGATGACAATGATGGCACTGACAGCAACGACAGTAATTATACCAATGACTGCAATGGCCGTGATGTCAGCAATAGCAGCAATGACAGCATTGAGTTTGGACAATGACGTCAAAGATGACAGTGATCACAGCGATATCAGCGATGACAGCAATACCATCGAGGACAATGGCAGTATACACCAAAGCCAGCGATATTGGCATTGACAGTGATGACACCGATGGCAGGAATGACGGCGCCTATACTAATTACAGTGACAACAGTGATATGGAGAGACTAGAGATTGTAGCCAAATCTGTAGAGTGCAAACTTCCTATGTGGAAGGTCGGGAGTTTAAATACCATACCAGCCGAGTCAAGCCAATTACTTATCAAATTTATACTTGTCGCTACCTAGCGTGGCACTCAGCATTAATAGTGTTGGACAAGGACTGGTTAGCACTGTGTCTGGATAATGTGACTGTGTTGGGTACCAGGTCATGGTGACATTAGCCTGGTCTCCTAGTGTGGCCGCACTATAAGGTCACCATGAATGCACACTATCACAGTTCGGTACTCATCCTGATATGACCATATATGTTGCTAGGACGTAAAACAACAACAAGCAATAAACAACAAACCGATATGTAGATAACAAAGTTGATGATCCACTTCCGATGAGAAGACCAGACGGGATGGCCGAATGAGTTAGAGCGTCCGTCTCCCGTGTTGGTAGATCGTGTGGTCGTGGGTTCGAACCCTGGTCGAGTCAAACCAATGACTTACAAATTGATACTTGTTGCTTCCTAGCCTGGCGCTCGGCATTATTAGGATAGGGCAAGGACTGGTTCGCTCAGTGTCAGGATAATATGACTGAGTGGGATATCAGGTCATGGTGCTGGCGGCCTGGTCTTCCAGTGGGACAGCACTATAAAGTTGTCATGAGTGCGCACTGTCACAAGTCGGGACCCATCCTGATATGACCTTAGATGTTGCTAGGACGTAAAACAACAACAAACAAACCTCCGATGAGCCTCACACTGAGACTGCGACTGAGACCCCACACACGACTAGTACTAAGTAAGTAGTACTACTAGTAAGGTACTGGGATGCACCCAGCCTCACTCAATGCACCATCAGGTCTCCACTGCCTGGCTGTGATTCCACTCCCCCGGGCATCCATCATGGCTGCTATCTGACGGGTTGGGCAGGCTCCCTGCTGATACCCGGTTCATGCTAGATGGTATGTGTGTGGGTATGTGTGTGTGGGGGGTGGGGGGGGGGTGGTGGTTGTGAGGCCAGGCATGTAGGCTGCTGGGATTTCTCATGCCAGACACATGATACTTAGATAACCCAGTATGAATCTGTATGATAGCGAGGCCGGCTGTGTCTGGTGCGTCTGGGATTCTCACTTACATCCGCGAGCTGACTGACCTAGAGAAAGATAAGGAGCACCTGGCATAGAGAAAGATAATGGGGTGCAACCAGCTGACTGACATAGGGAAAGATAATGGGGTGCTACCAGTTGACTGACATAGAGAAATATAAGGAACACCTGGCATAGAGAAAGATAATGGGGTGCCACCAGCTGACTGACCTAGAGAAAGATAAGGAGCATGTGGGATATATAGAGATAATGGGGTGCATCCAGTTGACTGACCTAGAGAAAGATAAGGAGGACATGACATAGAGAAAGATAATGGGGTGCATCCAGTTGACTGACATAGAGAAAGATAATGAGCACGTGGCATATATAAAGATAATGGGGTGCATCCAGCTGACTGACCTAGAGAAAGATAAGGAGCACGTGGCATATATAAAGATAATGGGGTGCATCCAGTTGACTGACCTAGAGAAAGATAATGAGCACCTGGCATAGAGGAAGAAAATGGGTGCCACCAGCTGACTGACATAGAGAAAGATAATGGGGTGCCACCAGCTGACTGACATCGATAATGATAATGGGGTGCTATCAGATGCCTGACAGAGAGAAAGATAATGGGGTTCCACCAGATGCCTGACAGAGAAAGATAATGGGGGGTGTCCAATTGACTGATATAGAGAAAGATAAGCAACACCTGGCATAGAGAAAGAAAATGGGGTGCCACCAGCTGACTGACGGAGAAACATAAGCAACACCTCGCATGGAGAAAGATAATGAGGTGCCACCAGATGCCTGACATAGAGAAAGATAAGGTTAATTCCACCAGTTGACTGACATGGAGAAAGATAAGGGAGACATCACCATATGACTGACAGTATAAAAGATAAGGGGTACACCACTTTCTGACTGACATGTAGAAAGATAAGGAACACCTTACATAGAGAAAGATAGGGAGATAATGAAAACTGACTAACATAGTGAAATGTAGAGGGGAGATTACCATCCTATCGGCAGAGAGAAAGATGATGGGGGCACTGCCAGCTGACTAATATAGAGCAAGATAACGGTCAATGTCAGTTCATTGACACAGAGAAAGATAAGAAGGACAACGAAAAGTGGCATAGAAACAGGGAGACAACATAAACTGACTGACAGAGAGAAAGATAAGGGAGACGATATAAACTGACTGACAGTGAACGATAAGGGAGACAACATAAACTGACTGACAGTGAAAGATAAGGGAGACAACATACCTGACTGACAGTGAAAGATAAGGGATACAACATAAACTGACTGACAGTGAACGATAAGGGATACAACATAAACTGACTGACAGTGAACGATAAGGGAGACAACATAAACTGACTGACAGTGAACGATAAGGGAGACAACATCAACTGACTGACAGCGAATGATAAGGGAGATGACATAAACTGACTGACAGTGAACGATAAGGGAGACAACATAAACTGACTGATAGTTAAAGATATGGGAGACAACATAAACTGACTGACAGGGAACGATAAGGGAGACAACATAAACTGACTGATAGTTAAAGGTATGGGAGACAACATAAACTGACTGACAGTGAAAGATAGGGGAGACATCAGAAACTGACTGACAGAGAGAAAGATAAGGGAGACGACATAAACTGACTGACAAAGAAAGATAACGGAGACAACATAAACTGACTGACAGTGAAAGGTAAGGGAGGGAACATAAACTGACTGACAGTGAACGATAAGGGAGACAACATAAACTGACTGACAGTGAAAGATAAGGGACACAACATAAACTGACTGACAGTGAAAGGTAAGGGAGAGAACATAAACTGACTGACAGTGAATGATAAGGGAGACAACATAAACTGACTGACAGTGAAAGATAAGGGAGACGACATAAACTGACTGACAGTGAACGATAAGGGAGACAACATAAACTGACTGACAGGGAATGATAAGGGAGACGACATAAACTGACTGACAGGGAATGATAAGGGAGATGACATAAACTGACTGATAGTTAAAGATATGGGAGACAACATAAACTGACTGACAGTGAAAGATAGGGGAGACATCAGAAACTGACTGACAGAGAGAAAGATAAGGGAGACAACATAAACTGACTGACAGTGAACGATAAGGGAGACAACATAAACTGAGCGATAGTTAAAGATAAGGGAGACAACATAAACTGACTGATAGTTAAAGGTATGGGAGACAACATGAACTGACTGACAGAGAGAAAGCTAAAGGAGACAACATAAACTGACTGACAGTGAAAGATAAGGGAGACAACATAAACTGACTGACAGTGAACGATAAGGGAGACAACATCAACTGACTGACAGGGAATGATAAGGGAGACGACATAAACTGACTGACAGTGAACGATAAGGGAGACGACATAAACTGACTGATAGTTAAAGGTATGGGAGACAACATAAACTGACTGACAGAGAGAAAGCTAAAGGAGACAACATAAACTGACTGACAGTGAAAGATAAGGGAGACAACATAAACTGACTGACAGAGAGAAAGATAAGGGAGACAATATAAACTGACTGACAAAGAAAGATAACGGAGACAACATAAACTGACTGACAGTGAAATATAAGGGAGACAACATAGACTGACTGACAGTGAAAGATAAGGGAGACAACATAGACTGACTGACAGAGAGAAAGATAAGGGAGACAACATAAACTGACTGACAGAGTGAGGATAACATTAGAATTACTATAAAATCATCAGGATGAAGTTTGTCGGTCATTGTGCAATCATTATAATATGTGGTAAAGCATTGTTTTGAGCTTTAATATTTTATTTGAAGGGCTTTTTGAAAAATTAAAAAATTAAATAATTTGGAGGTTGGTGGCATTTCTCAGGTCGGGCGGGGACGCTAAACAAAACTTGTTCTTTTTATCTAACTTACGAATATAAAGGGAATATCACCGTCTGACTGACTGAAAAATAAGGAGGATGTCACCCGCTGACTGACAGCGAGAAAGGTAAGGAGCATCTTAGACAGAGAAACATAAGACTCTGATCGCTTGAACAAGAAAACATTCAAATGACTATAAAATCGTCAGGATGAAGTTCTTCGGTCATTGCGCAATCATTATTTTATGCGGGAAAGCATTGTTTTTCAATGCTGCGTCCCCACCCAACTAGAGAAATGCTCCCAACCTCCAAATAGTTAAAAATTGAATGCGTTAAGGCCAGGCGCAGCTGGCATACAGTGCACAGGGCCGCTCACAGGGGGCGCCACCGTGGTCTATGTCATAATAACAGGGGCAGCTAGATAGGATAAGTGCTAACTATTACATAGGGAACTGAAGATCGGTAGTGTCCTTGTTTATATTCCCATAATGGATTATAGAGCACATATATATAATGTTTTTTCTAAAAGAAACCTACAAATAAAATATTAAAACTCAAAACAATGATTTCCCACATAATGGCAATGATTATTGTAATGACCGATGAACTTCATTCTGACGATTTTATAGTAATTTTAATGTTTTCTTGTTCAATTTCTAGCTAAAAAGTGTCTAGGGTCTATCAAGAGGGACACTGTAGACTGACTGACTGACTTGACTGACTGACTGACCTGAGTGGGAGCTGATGTCTGATGTTATTGCATTATCCGCTTTATTGCAGCCGCCGCGTTATTGCATTGAAGATGGGGCACTGGTGCTACAACAGGACGAGTATGACTGAGTATGAGTGAGGGGAGGGAGTGGTTGGTGAAGTGAGTGTGGGTGAGTAAGCCTGTATCCGCCTGTACCCGCCTGTACCCGCCTATACCCGCCTGTACCCGCATGTTACCACCTGTACCCTCCTGTACCCGCCTGTACCCGCCTGTACCCGCCTGTACCCGCCTGTACCCGCCTGTACCCGCCTATACCCACCTGTACCCGCCTGTACCCGCCTGTACCCGCATGTTACCACCTGTACCCGCCTGTACCCGCCTGTACCCGCCTGTACCCGCCTGTACCCGCCTGTACCCGCCTGTACCCGCCTGTACCCGCCTGTACTCGCCTGTACCCGCCTATACCCGCCTGTACCCGCCTGTACCCGCCTGTACCCGCCTGTATCCGCCTGTATCCGCCTATGCCCGCCTGTACCCGCATGTTACCGCCTGTACCAGCCTGTACCCGCATGTACCCGCACGTACCCGCTGTACCCGCATATACCCGCCTGTACCCGCCTGTACCCGCCTGTACCCGCCTGTACCCGCCTGTACCCGCCTGTACCCGCCTGTATCCGCCTGTATCCGCCTGTATCCGCCTGTACCCGCTTGTACCCGCCTGTCCCCACCTGTCCCCACCTCTACCCCCCTCTACCCGCCTCTACTCGCCTCTACCCGCCTCTACCCGCCTCTACCCGCACTAACCGTCCCTACCCGCCTGTACCCGCTTGAACCCGCCTATGCCGGCTTGTACCCGCCTATGCCCGCCTGTACCCGCCTGTACCCGCCTCTACCCGCTACCCGTCCCTACCCGCCTGTACCCACCTCTACCCGCCTGTGCCCGCCTGTGCCCGCCTGTGCCCGCCTGTACCTGCTTGTACCCGCCTGTCCCCACCTGTACCCGCCTCTACCCGCCTCTACCCGCCTCTACCCGCCTGTCCCCACCTGTACCCGCCTGCCCGTCTATACCCGTCTGCAGCCGGCCCTTTCTATATACTACTGACGGCGGTGTACCCGAGGCTTGTTCCTGGGTGGTCCGCTCCACTACGCCGCCCCCCCCCCCCCTTCTGCCCTCCATCCATCCATCCACACACACACACAATTCCCCCTCTTCCACAGTACACATATACCACACACACCATGCATACCACACACACCACACATGCCACACATACCACACATACCACACATACCACACCTACCACATACCATATACCAGACCTGGCTCACCCCACACCACACACCACCCATATCATGCAAATCACATTGCACACTGCATACTGCAACACACGCATCACACACACCCCACACACAACACACACTTCACACAGTCCACACCCCACATGCACTATACACCACACACCCCACATGCACCCACACACCACATGCAACACACACATTACAACCCCATGCAGCACACACACTACACACCCCATGCACCACACACACCACACAACCCCACACACAGCACACACACTACACACCCCACACACCACACTCACTACACATACTACACCAAGCCCAAACACCACATGCACTACACCCCCTGACACACAGCACACGCACTACACATGCCACACACACCACACACACTACACATAGCCCACACACCACACGTTCCAACCATACACCATTGATCTCACACACAGCATTGCGCACCATCCAAACACCACGTACACCACCTAAATAATGCACACAACACACACACCTTACACACATACACCACACATGCCACTTACAACACACAACACACACCTTACACACATACACCACACATACCACACATGCTATCTACAACACACAATGCACAACACACAACATGCACACTATATACACCTCACACACCATTATTGAAAGAAGTGGAAGCCAGGCAGCCACAGCAGCACCAAGCACAACAACAATCGAGGGAGAGAGCGGAAATGATATTGAGAGTGAGAGAATGAGAGAATGAGAGAATGAGAGAGTGAGAGAGTGAGAGAGTGAAAGAGTGAGACTGAGAAAGTGAGACTGAGAGCGAGTGAGCGAGTGAGCGAGTGAGCGAATGAGCGAATGAGCGAATGATAGTGAAAACAACAAAACAGGGAGGTCGACAGCGAAAGTGATAAGGAAAGTGACAGAGTGGCAGTGTGACTGTGAGAGAGTGATAAATGAGAGAGTAAGAGAATGAGAGAGTGAGACAGTAAGAGAGTGTAAGAGAGTGAGGGTGTGAGAGAGTGAGAGAGTGAGAGACTGGGAGAGTAAGGTAGTTAGAGAGTGGGAAAGAAAGAGAGTGAGAGAGAGCAGGAGTAGAGCGAGCAAGTCAGGAGACACAGCGAGCGAGCAAGAAAGCAACAGCGAGAGCAAGAGAGAGACCCAGAGAGCGAGAGAATGCGAGCGATTGACAGCTAGATACTGAGAGACAACAAAAGTGAGACAGAGAGAGAGAAAGCGAGAGAGAGAGAAAGCGAGAGAGAGAAGGCGAGAGAGAGAAAGCGCGAGAGAGAGAAAGAGAGAGAGAAAGGGAGAGAGAGAAAGAGAGAGAGAAAGCGAGAGAGAGAGCGAGAGAGAGAGAAAGTGATAGCAGGATTGGGTGAGAGGGAGAGGGCGGGAATGAATGAGTAGAAGAGGAGGTTCAACATGAAGATAAATGGAGCGGAGACGAGAGGAGAGGAGGGGAGGTGGCGAGATGCATTCATGGTAATCTAGGAGGTTAAAAACGAGCGCTGGGTGACGACTGAAGCCGGGCCAAATAACGGATGAACTCTGTCCAATAAGGGCTAAAGTAATCACCTCGTTCTGGGATTGAATCAAGAGCACCGGCGTCATTCCGCCAGTCGCGTGCCTGAAATAGTAATGATCCAGAGGTCCGGGTCCCAGGCGCCGGGCCCCAGGCGCCGGTCCCCGGGCGCCGGGCGCCGGGCGCCGGGCACCAAGAGAGGGGACCCCGACGAAGGCCCGCAATAATATGGCCAGCGCGCAGGCGCAAGTGCAGGACGATGCGCAGGCACTGGAACAGGCACAGGTGCAGGCACATGCGGAGTGGCAGGTGCAGGCACAGGCGCAGGGGCAAGTGCAGGCACAGGCGCAGGGGTAGGGGCAGGATCAAGGTCAGAGACAGGGTCAGGTGCAGGAAGAGACACAGGGTCAGACACAGAGCAGAATCAGGTGCAGGGTCAGTCAGGGTCAGGATCAAGGTCAGGTGCAAGCACATGTGCAAGTGCAGCCACAGGATCAAGGTCAAGGTCAGGATTAATGTCAGGGTCATGGTCAAGCACAGGTACATGTGAAGCCACAGTAGCAATGTCAGAGTTATGCGCAAGGCGCAGGCACAGGATGAAGGTCAGGATCAGACACATGCACATGTGTAGGCACAGGATGATGTCAAGGTCAGATGCCAGATGTCAGGGTCAAGGTCAGATGCATGGGTAGATGCAGGCATAGGATCAAGGTCAAGGCCAGGCGCAGGCGCATGTGTAGGCGCAGGATCAATGTCAAGGTCAGGGTCCGATGCAGGCGCATGTGTAGATGCAAAATCAAGGTCAGGGTCAGGCAGAGGCGCATGTGTATCCGTCGTCTGGAGACGACGCGAGAGTGGGTGCGGGGAGTGGGCGCGAGGGTGGAGATGTGGGCGGGGAGGGGGCGAGGGTGGAGATGGGGGCGAGGGGGGGGGGGCGAGAGGGCGGGGCAGTGGGGCAACATTAATCAAAGGAATTATTTGCGTGTTTTTTTTGGGGTGTGTGTTCTTTTTTTCTCTATTTTATCATTTTTCTTTTGGGTGGTGCTCTTTGCAACGGCCAACGGCGCTGGGATATTGCTCGAGCAGGTCGGCACTCATGGCTTTATTGGCCTGAGCCCTAATATCCAACCAATATCGTTCACTGCAGGTCGCACACTCCCACCCGCCGGCGCACCCCGCCCTGCTGAGATTGGCCGAGACTAGCCCCCCCCCCCCCCCACCCCCTGCCTACCTCCGCCGTCTCCCAGCCCCCACCCCCACCCCTAACTCCCTGGGTATTTTGGAGGAGGAGGAGGTGGAGGTGGATGTGGAGGTGACGTCCGCTAAGCAGCGCGTGTTGCTAAATAGAAAGCACATTTGTTACATTTCTGCAAAATACCATAAAACAGGTTAGTGAAAGACTTGTGGGTTTTTTTTTTTCATACATATATGTCTAGTTTTGTTGTGGTTAAAGCTATGGGACATACAAAAGTAAATGTTTTTTAATTAATTGACGTGATCGGGATCAGGTACATCCATCTATCACTCTCTCTCCCCTTCGTCTCAGTCTCTCTCTATAATATAGCAGTCTGCACTGACCTCTGAGGTAAGGAGACATATAGACAGGTGGGCATGCATAGCATGATTGCAGCAGGGAGCCTAGGTAGTGTAATGGTTATGTCGTGGGGGTGATGAAAATGGGACATATTGCATCTTAGAGCAGGTTTCGAAGCCACGCTGATTGCCAATTAACATTTTTCCTTTCTTAATTAATTACGTTCCACATTTAACCAAGCGAGAACCCGTCACATATATACTTGCGTAATCTATTATACACAGCGCACATAACCTCGAGAAACCCTCATCTCAAGTATTAGTAATACAGGAAAACCTTT
Source organism: Branchipolynoe longqiensis (assembly GCA_030323885.1). Lineage (NCBI taxonomy): Eukaryota > Metazoa > Annelida > Polychaeta > Phyllodocida > Polynoidae > Branchipolynoe > Branchipolynoe longqiensis. Next base: position 78,269,875 of record CM059197.1, on the reverse strand, counting down.
CTATGCTAAGCGACCACCTCCACAGATCGACTACTCCCCTATATGGATTGCTTTATTTGGGTCCCAAATAATCGCCATTGCAATTCCATTGTAACAATAGAAAAAAAAACTCTCTAAGCGATACAAAAAAATTCCTAAACATACCACCTTCCTAAATGGACCATTTAAAGTCGGTCCCATGGTCGATCTTTTTAGAGAGGTTTTATTGTATTAACTTATTATTTATGGGAGAGGACGCGGGTGGTAAATAAGTGAAGTGAACAGTTAGTTATGTGCACCCTTTCCCCTTACCACCCACCACTTATATTACACCACCCACCACCCACCACCCACCACAAACCACCCACCACCCACCAACATCCACCACCACCCACTACCCACCACCACCCACCACCAGCCACAAACCATCGACCATCCACCACCCACCACCCACCACCCACCACTTATATTACACCACCCACCACCACCCACATACCACCCACCACCCACCAACATCCACCACCAGCCACAAACCACCCACCATCCACCACCAGCCACATACCACCCACCACCCACCACCCACCACCCACCACCCACCACTACCCACTCTTTCCCCTTAACACCTACCACCACCACCCACCACCACCCACCACCACCCACCACCACGCACTACCCACCACCATCCACCACCACCCACCACTTATATTACACCACCCACCACCAGCCACAAACCACCCACCACCCACCACCACCCACAAACCATCCACCACCCACCACCACCCACAAACCATCCACCACCACCACCACCCACCCTTTCCCCTTAACACATGCCACCTACCACCCACCACTCACCACCCACCACCCACCACTACCCACTCTTTCCCCTTAACACCTACCACCACCACCCACCACCACCCACCACCACTCACCACCATCCACCACCACACAGCACTACCCACCACCACCCACCACCACCCACCACCACCACCCACCACAACACACCACCACCACTACCCACCACCACCCACCACCACCCACCACCACCCACCAAGACCCACCAACACCCACCACCACCATCCACCACCACCCACCACCACCACCCACCACCACCACCCATCACCAGCCACAAACCATCCACCACCACCACCACACACAACACACCACCACCACCCACCACCACCCACCACCGCCTACCACCACCCACCACCACCAACCACCACCAACCACCACCAACCACCACCAACCACCAACCACCACTCACCCTTTCCCCATACCACCCACCACCCACCACTCACCACTCACCACCTCACACAACCACCCCCACCCTCACCTTCGCATCAGCAGGGGTTGCGCGCCCCCTGGTGGCGCTCAGGAGGGGCGGGATCAGGCATCCTCTGCGGGTTCCATGACGAGTCTCGCCGCGTCTCGCGCCGCACGAGATTACCGCCAGCGACGAGAGTCGGCGGGAAGTTGATGTCGCGCGGCGAGTGCGAATTCTCGCCGAAATCGGAGCAATTTCCAACTCGCTTAGCGGCGTCTGCATTGGGCCCAGCGTCCGTAAACACGGGCCGGGGACGGTGGGGGTGAATGTGGATGGGTGGTGGGTTGTTGAAGTTTTACATCCTTGCAACATCTAAGTGTAAAGTCGACGGCTGGCGGTTTGAGTGGTGTAGATAGGCTAATAAGAAATCACTACAGGCAAGGAAGGAAAGTAGATAAAGAGTGAAAGGTAGGAGAGTGAGACTCTCATTTATTGTTTGTTTGTTTGTTTGTTGTTTTACGTCCTAGCAAATCACTGTAACTCTCTGTTCCATTTACATTCCTCCGAGCTCCGTTCTCACTTTACAAGAACTGGACGCCCTTGTGGACCAGTTACCGTCCCCATATTTACCTATGGGTGACTTTAACGGCCACAACCCATTATGGGGGGGGGGACAATAGGAACGCTAAAGGCAAGAGAATTGAGGACCTTGTGGCCGCTCATGCTCTGTGTGTATTGAACGATGGTTCATACACATATTTGCATCCCGGCTACGGAACATATTCCGCCATCGATCTCAGCATTGTAGAACCAGAACTGGCGCTGGACTTTTCATGGAGGGTCTGGGATGACCTCTGCAGGAGCGACCACTTCCCAATTATTCTTAATTGTGGGGGGGCATCTCCCATAGAGCGAGAGAGGAGCTGGCGGCTTTGTAAAGCCGACTGGCCCACCTTCCAGACCCTATGTTGCGAGAAGTTCACTCCAGACATCAGTGACATCGATGCCTTCACTGAGATGCTGAGATGGATCACGGAGAAAACTGTTCCGAAGACCTCGGCAACTCCCAAGCGTTTGACGCCTCCATGGTTAGATGACGGCTGTAGGAGGGCTATTAAGGAATGAAAGAAAGCTCAGCGTAAATTCCACAGGAGACCGACTGCTGAAAATCTGGCGCTCTTTAAAATTCTGCGCGCTCGCGCTCGCAGAACAATCAAAGAAGCGCGGAGGCAGTGTTGGAGACAATTTGTTTCTAGCATCACCATGCACACGCCGTTGGGCAAAGTATGGACAATGATCAGAAGAATCAAACGAAGGGGAGGTGATTCTTCTGTAGTCCAGCACTTGAAACACAATGGCACCATTCTCACATCACTCGATGAAATAAGTGAAGAATTGGCTCGCACCTTTGCTGGAAACTCGTCTTTGGCAAACTGCCCCCCGGGCTTTCGGGTGGTCAAGGAACGCCAAGAGCAAAAGCTCTTGGACTTTTCTTCCGATGGCGAGGAGCACTACAACTCCCCATTCAGTCTGGATGAGTTGAGGTGTTCTTTGGAAAGCTTGCATGACACAGCAGTTGGACCTGATGGAATTCATTATCAATTTTTGAAACATCTCCCTGAACATGGACTGAGACTGTTGCTTCAACTCTTCAACAACATCTGGGAGTCGGGTGTCGTCCCCGCCTCTTGGCGGGAGGCGACAGTAATACCGATTCCCAAACCTGGTAAAGACCAGAGTGAAGCCCACAACTATCGTCCCATAGCCCTTACAAGCTGCATCTGTAAAACCATGGAGCGCATGTTAAACAACCACCTCGTCTGGCTACTGGAGTCAGGACACCACCTGTCCAACCTTCAATGTGGCTTCAGACGGGGCCGCAGCACCCTCGACCATTTGGTGCGCATGGAGACCTTCATAAGAGATGCTTTCCTTAAGAAGGAGCACGTTGTGGCTGTCTTTTTCGACCTCGAAAAAGCCTATGACACAACGTGGCAGCATGGCATCATGGAGGATCTTCATGCGATTGGCCTTCGTGGCCACTTGCCAATTTTCATCAGGAACTTTCTAGCCTTCAGGCATTTCCGCGTCCGTGTCAAGACTACCTATTCCCGCCTACACTCACAGGAACTAGGAGTACCTCAAGGCAGCATACTGGCCGTGACCCTTTTCGGGGTCAAGGTCAATGGTATTGCTGCTGCTGTAAAGCAGGGGGTCTCCTGTAGTCTTTTCGTGGACGACTTTGTTTTATATTACAGCGGTGCTAACATGAATGTCATAGAGAGACAGCTACAACCAAGCATAAATGGGATCCATCGATGGTCAGTTCTGAACGGTTTCAAATTTTCCAAGACCAAAACAGTCTGCATGCACTTCTGCCTGCTGCGTAGAATACATGCGGAACCGGAGCTGACCCTGGATGGGGATCCCATTAAAGTCGTTGAGAAAACCAAATTTCTGGGCCTCATTCTCGACGCAAAACTGTCTTTTGTGCCACATATAAAGTACCTGAAAACAAGATGCCTGAAAGCACTGGATATTCTGAGGGTGCTGTCCAGCTCAGAGTGGGGAGCGGACAGAGATGTTCTGCTCTCCGTGTACAGAACCTTGGTTCATTCACGAGTGGATTACGGCAGCATAGTATATGGTTCCGCAAGGAAATCATATATTGGGCTGCTAGACACGATCCACCACCAGGGACTGCGCTTGGCCCTTGGGGCCTTCCGCCCCTCACCAGTTCAGAGCCTTTATGTCGAAGCCAATGAACCATCACTTAATAACAGGAGAATCAAACTGGCCATGCAATATGTAGTCAAGATAAAAACTAATGCATTGAATCCTGCACACAATTGTCTATTCGAGCAACATGACGAATCCAGGTATGAAGCCAGGCCAAATTACATCCGGCCACTGAGGCTCTGAATGAAACCTCATTTGGAGGCCTTAGGCGTGGATTTGGACGTGTTGGAGGATGCCAAAGTCCCAGAACATCCCCCGTGGTCATTGAGAAAGCCATCGGTTATCCTCCGACTCACGGAACTGAGGAAATCTGGGACACATCCACTCGAGTACAAAGGACTGCATGCAGAGATTCAAGGCCAGTTTGCAGACCACCTCTCCATATACACTGATGGTTCGAAAGACCAAAGCCGGGTAGCTGCTGCGGCAGTCTGCCGACGGGAAAAATTTGGTGTACGTTTGCCCGATCAGAGCTCGATTTTCACTGCAGAGGCCCGAGCACTCCTTCTCGCTTTGGAGTGTATTGAGGTATCCAACCACACTAACTATGTTATATACAGTGATTCCTTCTCTTGCCTCCTGGCTGTTGCTGGACTGAAAACGAATCACCCTATTCTAGCAACGGTCATTTATAAAATGAACCAACTGACAACAGATGGGTATGATATCCACCTGTGCTGGGTGCCTGGCCATGCTGGCATACAAGGAAACGAACGAGCTGATCGGGCTGCGAAGAAGGCCCTGAACTGTGATCTTGAACCGTGTCTGATCCCTCACTCTGATCTGAAACCACTAATAGCCACCCACATAAAATCCAAATGGCAACATGAGTGGGATGAAAACATCAATAAACTTAAAGAAATTGAACCATCTGTGGGAAAGCCACCACAGACTCATGCGGGAGGTCGGCGGGACCAAGTGGTCCTTAGTCGCTGCCGTGTTGGCCACTCGTGGCTTACACATGCTTTTCTGCTCACGGGGGAACCTCCCCCTGAATGTATTGGGTGTCAGTCCCCATTGACACTCAAACACATTTTACTAAGTTGCGTTGATTTTTTGGCCCTGCGCCAACGGTTCTACTCTGCAGGCAGTATGCATGACCTTTTTACTAAGGTAAAACAGGAAAACATTTTAGCCTTTTTGAGGGCAGCTGGACTGTACCACCTTATATAGTTTACTAAATGGATTCTATTAATTATTAATGAAACTTTTCTTTTTCTATGGGAATTTGTTTCCCTTGACCACAGATATATGATTGTGAGCTTTCTAATTTAATTAGTGTCTATTGGCACATAATTGATTGTCTGCTTTTACATGTAAAAGCGATGGTTTGAACCAAAAACAAACATTTCTCGCCGTGAATATGGCCTATGCTGCCGACACGGCGTAAAGCAACCACCAATCAATCAATCAATCAACCTAGCAACATCTATGGTCATATCAGGACGGGCCATTTATTGTATATATAGTTTCAAGAACAAGGTCAAACCAGGACAGGTACCAACTTTAGACAGTGCGCACTCATGGCGACTTTATAGTGCTGCCCCACTGGGACTGGGAGATCAGGCCACTGCCACAATGACCCGATATTTCACTCAGTCACATTATCCTGGCACTGAGCTAACCACTCCTTTGCCATATCCTATTAGTGCCGAGTGCTAGGCTAGTAAGCAACGAGTATCAATTTTGTAAGTCAATGGTTTGACTCGACCAGGAATTGAACTCCTAATATTCTGCACTGGAATCCTGCGCTCTACCGATTCGGCTACTGCATCTAATGGGCGGGTGTGTGGGTGTGTGGGTGTGTGGGTGGGTGGGTGAGGGTTGGGGGTGGAGGTGGGAGGTTCAGGCGTACAGTGACTGCGCATTCGCCGCTGAGGTTTATCTGGTACTTCGGCGCATGACTTATGTATTTATAGGGCTGAGATGCCAGCAGCTCGATTGCGGAGTGGCCGCGGTATGTATGCGCATGCGCATGCGTCTGCTGATTTGAATGGATGAACAGGAGGCCCTGTATATATATATATATACAGGGCCGTTCCTTGTTATCTGTTATGGGCGTAACAAATGGAAATCCCCCGTCTGAGCACAAGCTATAACTATGGCTATAAGTTATAGCTGAGAGCTAAGAGTTCAGACTGAGGCCCGGTCACATAGCTGTTAGTGGACTTGGTGATCTGCAGGATAGATTAACGTGGGTCCAATGTGGTGTAAGTACTTAAACTACTTTGAAATACGTTAAAGTTGCAGAGTCCGATGGTGTTGAGTTTTTGTAATTTTTCTGAGATAAATAGATTAACCTGACCGTTATAATCGACCTTACTTTAGCTTCAAGTCCTGTTTATTTTAAACAGTTATGTTTTGAGATATTTGAAGTGCGAATATGTCAAATTAGTTTTGGCAAGTTTGCCAAAACTCTGACACCATAGGCTTTAGCAGTAACAGGTTATATTACATTGCCTCAGTATTCCCTGCTATGTGACAACAAATGCTTAATACATGCATCAGTATCTAAGTTAGATATGTAGAATAAATTCCAGATAATTGGTTTGGTTTTGAAAATTTGATGCTTCATTGGACTATGCAGCTCTAAGGTACAGCAGGTTTTGGTATGGATAAATATGTTATGATATGGATAAATACGTTACGGTACGGATGCCTGTATGTTCAACTATGTTCAACTACGTTAGCCTCCACTACGTCCACCTACATCCACTAACGGCTATGTGACCAGGGGGCCAGAGCTTCGGTCAAGTATGCTGGAGTATGCTAGAGTATGCTAGAGTATGCTAGAGTATGCTAGAGTATGCTAGGGTATGCTAGAGTATGCTAGAGTATGCTGGAGTATGTTAGAGTATGCTAGAGTATGCTAGAGTGTGCTAGAGTATGCTAGAGTATGCTAGAGTATACTAGAGTACTCTAGAGTACGTTAACATCATGGATGCAAATTCAGCCTCTAACATACTGCTCTTTTGAACATGTCCAAAAATTAAATCGGAGATCACGGCTCACCCACATTATTACCAAGTTAACATCATGGACAAGTACAAATGCTGGACCATTCAACTACGTTTGACTACATTCGACTACGTTCAACAACGTTCAACAACATTCAACTATGCTCAACTACGTTCAACTACGTTCAACTACGTTCAACTACGTTCAACTACGTTCAACTACGTTAGCCTCTACTACGTTCAACTATGTCCACTAACGGCTATCTGACCGGGGTTTAAGATTCCAGATCGGACCAGATGGCTTAATCCACAAGAGCGATGGCTGGCTTTGTGGTGCGGAAGGTCATGGGTGCAAATCCCAGATGCAATCAACCGGCTACCGAAAGAAGCATGTGGCCCTCCTGACCGCCTGCCCGCCAGCCAACTGGCCCTTGGCTGGTGAGTTCAGAGTAACCAGTTTGTTTGTTGTTGCTTTACGTCCTAGCAACATCTAAGGTCATATCAGGACGGGTCCCGACTTGTGACAGTGCGCAGTAAAACCTCTCTATATCGACAGACCATGGGACCAACTTTAAATGGTCCATTTAGGGAGGTGGTCGGCTTAGGAGTTTTTCATTTCGTTAAAATGATATTTATTGTACGGGTGATCATCTGGAACCCAATGAAACCGATCTACATAGGACAGTGGTCGATCTGTAGAGGTGGTCGGTAAGAGAGGTTTTACTGCATATGTTATTGATGTATGTGAAGTTGTGGACTATTTTCCTCCTGGTTACATAAACTGTTTGGTCCGGGGTCCGCATCCATTACCTCTCCCCTAACCCCCTAACACCCCCCTCTAGCACCCCTAACCCCCCTAATCCCCCTAAACCCCCTAATTCCCCTAACCCCCCTAACCCCACTAATCCCCTAACCCCCTAACCCCCTAATTCCCCTAACCCCTCTAACCCCCCTGACCCCCTAACCCTCCTAACCCCCCTAACCCCCTAACCCCCCTAACCCCCTTAACCCCCTAACCCCCCTAACTCCCCTAACCCCCTAACCCCCCTAACCCCACTAACCCCACTAACCCCTCTAACCCCCTAACCCCCCTAACCCCCATAACCCTCCTAACCCCCTAACCCCCTTAACCCCCCTAATCCCTCTAACCCCCGTAACTCCCCTAACTCCCCTAACCCCCCTAACCCCATTAACCCCCCTAACCCCCCTAACCCCTCTAGCCCCCTAACCCCCCTAACCCCCCTAACACCCCTAACACCCCCTAACACCCCTAACACCCCTAACCCCCCTAACCCCCCTAACCCCCCTAACCCCCGACACACCCTGGAGTAAAGCGTCTAAGTGCACCTGCAAGGAACAGCTGCTGCAACCTGGAACTATACCCAGCTGCAGGAGGTGCTACATCAAATGGCTGCCCGTGACATCTGGCCAGATGTACACGCTTATAGTTATACAGCAAGTGCTGCTGCCCATCACAGACAGACCCGACGCCGTCGTCGAGTCGGCAGAGCGCAGGCTTCCCGTGCGGAAGGTCGGGAGTTCGAATCCCAGTCGCGTCAAACCCATGACTTATAAATCGAATTGGTGCTTGCCGCTACCCAGCCAGGTGCTCGGCATTAATGGGATATGACAAGGACTGGTTAGCACAGTATCAGGATAATGTGACTGTGTGGGATATGCAGGGAGTTTGACACCCCTGCCCTGCATAGATGTAAACCACTGCCTTGTGGTACAGGTTCTTGACAGAACTGAAGGCTAAGGTAGCAAACCCTGAACAGAAAACCATGTCACTGTGGCAGCATCAAGGGTGGTTGATGTATGGAACTCCCAACATCTCTCGACAAGCCATTGCAGGGACAAATAGTTTTGCGCCTGTCTGGACATGTTCTTGCCGGTGTGAGACCTCTATTTGCTCCCCGAGAGAGTGCCGCTGGTAACTTCCCAAAGCCAGCAGCACTTCAACACTTTTGCAGGCAGCTTTCATGAAATGTACAACCACACAAAGGAGAGCGGCAGTCAAGTAATGAAAGCAGTCTTTGTCGCATCGCGACCGACAGCATGATGATGATGATGATGGGATATCGGGTCGTGGTGCTGTAGGCGGCCTGGTCTCCCAGTGAGGCAGCACTTTAAAGTCGCAGACAGTGTACACTGTCTCAAGTTGGTACCTGTCCTGATATGACCTTAGATGTTGCTAGGATGTTCAACAGCAACAAACAAACAAAAAAGCACATCAAACATACAACCCGACTCTCTGTGGTGTCGTAATGCATAGCGTTAACTGACCCGATTGGCCCTGATTGCCTATCAATACCAATATCAGTATCAGTACTATCACCCAAGTCTACCTGTCGTGTTGGCCTAATCCGCAGAGCCTGGACCTCACGTGCGGAAGGTCGGGAGTTCGGTTCCAGATCGAGTCAAACCAATGACATTAAAATTGATACTTCTCGCTTCCTAGCCTGGCGCTTGGCATTAATAGGATCGGGCAAGGACTGGTTAGCTCAGTGTCAGGATAATTTGGCTGAATAGGATATCGGTGCATGGTCCCAGTGGGACAGCACTATAAAGTCACCATGAGTGCGCTGGGTCACATATCGGTACCCGTTCTGATATGACCTTTGATGTTGCCAGGATGTAAAACTCCAACAACCACCACTGAGGATACTATGGCTCACGGCCTCGTCCTGGATCAATTTAATCTAAGGTTGTGTTTCATGAATGCTTCCTTAGTGTGTGTTATACCCCAGTCACACGTGGCCTGCATTCGCTAACGATCGATTCGCGACGTCAAAATATCCTCCTTGCGCCCTCCTTATGCCCTGATTGAGTGCTGTCGCCACGAGGACGCCAACCTCCCAGCATCCATTTCAGGAATTTTGGACGCAAGGAGGTTGCTGCTGCTGCACGTGCAACCTCCTTGCGCCCTGTTCCGGCAGCGCCATTCAAAATGGTTGGCGCCCTGGCGCCGCCCTGCCCTGTGTGTGTATGTGTAAGTGCATTGGCTGTATATATGTAATTGTAAGCATTAAAAGACTTACAATTCCAGGGGGACGAGTGTAGTAGTCTGCACTCACCTCTCAGGCAAGTAACCACATAGACAGGTAGGCATGGGTAGTATGGTGATATCAGGGAGCATAGGTGGTGTAATGGTTAGCACACTGGCCCGGAATGCAAAGAGATGTGGGTTCGAGTCCCACTCTAGGCGCAATATTTCCCATTTTCAGAACCATGGCAGGTACACAAGAGGTCAAATCAGGAATACGACACTCACTTTCAAATCTCATTCAGGCTTGTACATGAAGGTGCTTCTCTGGCATTCTATGAACATCTTAAGACCATATGTCGTAGCTACCATGCCACCCCAAAACTCTAGTGTGATGGTTGTTGAAATTTTACGTCCGGGCAACATCTAAGGTCATATCAGGATGGGACTATAGTGAGAAAATAGACGTGCAAAACCATCTATCAAAATAATACGTGAATTTCCCCTATGGCCACCCCGTAAATCCAGTAGATTTTACACGGGGTCCTAACAACTGATTGGATTAGTGAGGTTCCTTGATACAATCAGCACGCCAACAGAATACATGATATTGATAGCCTGACTTCAGCTGCCCTTATGATCTCTAAATCTCTGCCATGTGCCAACAATTGCTCAATCTGCGAACTGTTTTTATTTATCTCATATGACTGTCCCATTCATTGAGAGAGCTGAGGGGAGCGGGACGTAGCTCAGTCGATAGAGTGTCCACCTGTGAAGCTGTCGGTCATCGGATCGATCATTCTCAGTGGATCCATTTGCAGTTTGGGCTATTTTCCATTCCAACCAGTGGTCCACAACTGGTTCATCAAAGGCTGTGGTATGTGCTGTCCTGTCTGTGGGAAAGTGCATATAAAAGATCCCTTGCTGCTTATCGGAAAGAGTAGCCTATGTGGCAGACGCGGGTTTCTTCCACAAAGAAATATGTCGGAATGACCATGTATTTAAACGTCCAATAGCCGATGATAAAAATCAATGTGCTTTAAAGGCGTTGTTAAAATATACAAGCTTTACTTTTGACAAGGCTGACATCTGCAAGGTCTGTATGACTTTAGATGTTGCTAGGACATAAAACAACAACAAACAAACAACCCTCCCCTCCCTCCCCCGCTTCCTCTTCCCCACACCCCCTAACAAATCCAGATATACCCCCTGGTCAACATTGGACTTCTGGACGCAGAGTTGTCCTTTGAAGACCGCTACTGACTGTACTGCGCATGTGTGCCCTGTGGTGAGAGCGAGTGTTGCCTGCTACAAATAAATACTGGTGTAAATGTGTGCAGTTTGCTTCAGTCGTGTTTGTCGACCTACCACACACACACACACACCGATCAGATCAACCACACCTGCATCATTTCTCAGGGCGCTGACTGCTTTCATATTTGCAGGAAAACCTCTCTAACCGACTACCTCCACAGATTGATCACTCCCCTATATCGATCGCCTTATTTGGGTCCCAAATGATCGCCCATGCAATACCATTGTAACAATATTATAACTCCCTAAAACCGACTGCCTCCCTAAATGGACCATTTAAAGTCGGTCCCATGGTCGGTCGATTTAGAGAGGTTTTACCGTATTTATTTATTTATGTATTTATTTATATTTTGGCGTCAGTCAACATGGTTCTACTTTATCACGACATTTGACAGCCATTTGCGCATGCGTGATTGATATGACGTAGAATTAGTCCACACGTCACGAATGTCGTAGCGGAACAGCGTGTCATAAATAGCCCACCCACGAAACTCGCACCGCTGTACTAATGGTTCGTCGTCGAATGTCCGCGAAAATAAATGTTTTTGGGGTTCGTTTTCTCCTCTCTGTTTCTTCAATGAAGACACAACCAGTGGTCCACAACTGGTTCATCAAAGGCTGTGGTATGTGCTGTCCTGTCTGTGGGAAAGTGCATATAAAAGATCCCTTGCTGCTTATCGGAAAGAGTAGCCTATGTGGCGGCAGCGAGTTTCCTCCAAAGAAATATGTCAGAATGACCTTACGTTGAATGTCCAATAGCCGATGATAAAAATCCATGTGCTCTAGAGGTGTCGTTAAATAAAACAAACTTTCAATTGAGATGCCAGAGGTCATACTTCTCAAGGGTCAAAGGAACCTAGTCATTAATATATATATATATATATATAATCCTTGGGTGCGAGTGACGATTTGGCGCGCCCGGTAGTGACAATGGAAATCGATGGCGGTGCCAGCGTCAAGTGGAGGAGGCGATATAGGATAATTGGCACACACAAAAATAGATAATTCCTTTCCATGCTTTTATACTCGCATAATTTGTAATGCATCACATATATGTTTATGTGCATATACATAAGATATGTATAAGTTACTATAATGTATTATGCGAGTATAAAGATATGGACGGCAATATTACTTATTATTATTATTGTTATGCTCCAGAAGACAACACACTGTACTGGTAGCGCCACCTTGGCCCACATCGCCTCCACCGGATGCTGACTAGTTTTAGCCGCACCGGAGGATTTTATAACATATTGTGAGAGAATAAAGATATGGAGGGGAATATTAATATATTGCTATTATTATTGTTGTAATCCGTAATACCCAACACTGTACCAGTGGCGCCACCTGCGGCCTACGTCGCCTCCACTGGATGTGAGTAGTATCAATCCGGACCGGAAGGGGGAGAATTGGGGATCCAGACTCCAGTATCAGGTCAAGCAGCTCGAAAAGTCGCCAAAGACGTCATGGAATATACATAAAATATACAAAAAGCTTCTGCGGGAGTGGCGAGTCCCACCCTGCCACGGGGGCAGGGGGCAGTGCATGCTGCACGATAAAACTTACTGACAGAATCTTTCATAGTGATACATATATATATATATATATATATATATATATATATAGATATGCATTGACTTGCTTCCGTTGCTAGGTAACGTTGTGCATGTCCCACAATAAAACTTACTGACAGAATCATAGTGATACATATATATATATATATCCAGATATCCATAGGCATGCTTCCGTTGCTAGGTAACCCTATGCATGCTACATGATAAAACTTACTGACAGACTCATAGTGATACATATATATGTAGATATCCATAGCCATGCTTCAGTTGCTAGGTAACCCTATGCATGCTACATGACTAAAACTTACTGACAGAATCATAGTGTTAAATATATATATATATATATATGTAGATATGCATTGACTTGCTTCCGTTGCCAGGTAACCTTGTGCATGTCCCACGATAAAACGTACTGACAGAATCATAGTGATACCTATATATATATATATATATATATATATATGTAGATATGCATTGACTTGCTTCCGTTGACAAGTACCCTTGTGAATGTCCCACGATAAAACTTACTGACAGAATCTTACTGATAGTGATACACATATATATGTAGATATCCATAGAGATGCTTCCGTTGCTAGGCAACCCTATGCATGCTACACGATACAAACACCCTGGCCGCGGGGTTCACACCACACAGTACACACATGCCACGTTGGGTAAGCTCTATTTAATGGAGCCCAGTCTACAACAAGTGAACAGATCAGAAGCAGGTTATACATCAGCACCGCCAGGGGGCAGTATTGGAGTGGCGGTCACTGCTGCGGCTATGACGGACTTCTGACGCAAGTATGACGTGGCAAGCAGCGGCTCAAGTCAAGGGGAAAATGACGACTAAAAAAAGATAACCAACATAACCCCCCCCCCCCCAAAAGCCCCAATAAAAAAAACAAGCAAAAACACCCTTCAACATAGCCACCCACGAATCCGGTTGCCATGTTCATGTTCAAGGCACTGCTCTCAGCAGATATATATATATATATACGAGACAATATGAGACAAAACTGTGTCCATTATAATGATCAACATACTGTCTGCTTAAAAATTTGCTCAGGATAAACTGATTTGTTTTTTACATGGTGTTTCCTAATCCCAATAGAATACATATTGATTTGAAGCAAATGTCCTTGTGTTTTCAGTGTAACCGTTTCTGTGCTGTTTTGTGTCAATCGTTACAATGGACAAAACAAAAAAGAGTTATCACCTTTTGAGACAGGCTCATATATATATATATATATATATATATATATATATATATATATATATATATATATACAGTAAAACCTCTCTAAATCGACCGACTATGGGACCGTCTTTAAATTATCCATTTAAGGAGGTGTTCGGTTTAGGTGTTTTTTTTAAATTGTTACAAATACAATGCTATTGTATGGGGGATCATTTGGGACCCAACTAAAGCGATCGATATAGCGGAGTGGTCGATCTGTGGCAGTGGTTGTTTAGAGAGGTTTTACTATATAAAAAAGAAGAGTTCAGGCGCAAAACCCTGTAAACGCCAATAAAAAACAATGAATTAAAATAGAAGATTGTTACTTCAAGTTCATTCTAATTTTTGCAAATTCCACTTTTCTTGTGATATGATGGTTATAGAGCAATGAACAAAAAAAATACATATGTACACAAAATTAACCTTCTGGAGGTTTTATACTCTCATGTCTATGTCCATTTTCGGATTGGCGTTTATGGGTTTTTTCAACTGAACTCTTCATATATAGGCGTGTGTAGATAATATGTGTGCACATATATATTATATACATGCGCATATATATGTGTACACATATTTGTTGTTGTAATAATTTGCTTTATTTACCTACTGCCACAAGTCACCCTGATTTACTTTCCCGTTGCTAAACAAAGTTGGTTCAACTCCTCTGATTTATAAGTTATGAGTGTAGAACTACACCACCTAGCTAAACACGCGAACCCTATCAAGTGGCCTGTGAGGCTAGTCTTCCATGGTGTGATATAATCACTATCAGACGGTTCAGCAGGGGCCGTTCAGCTCACAGCAGGATTGGATTTAAAAAAGTTTTTCTGATCTCGATCTGAAGAAACAGGAAGGATAGGTGTACTGAGCATAAAACAACATGTTAAGGTTTGCACTCTGTGTTTGTTGTTGGTTTACGTCCTAGTAACATCTAAGGTTATATCAGGATGGGTACCGACTTGTGACAGTGCACACTCATGGTGACTTTATAGTGCTGTCCCACTGAGAAATCAGGCTGCAAGCACCATGACCCAATATCCCACTCAGTCACATTATCCTGAAACTGAGCTAACCAGTCCTTGCCCTATCCTATTAATGCAGAGCGTCAGGCTAGGAAGCGACAAGTATCAATTTTGTAAGTCATTGGTTTGACTTGACCGGGAACCAAACTCACTGATCTTCCGCACGCGAGGCCCACGCTCTACCGATTAGGCCACCGCGCCCAGTCCAATCTGTGTCTAGTGATGTGCATAGAAATTAACTCTTATGTGTAAAGTCCCTGTCACACTATGCCATATTGCCTTAGCGTATGTCGACATACGCTGTCATACGGCAGAATTTTGAACATGCCAAAAAAATACAAATTATGCCAAGCTTACCCATAGCTTATATCAGTGCACACCAGTGGGCTTTACCGAATACTACTTATGGCAAACATACCTATAATGTACACATAACTTGTCTCAGCGTACACCAGCGTACACCAGTGTACACCAACGTGTTGGCACAACATGATATACATCGGCATATGCCGATGCAATACTGCATAGTGAGACAGGGCCTTTAATGGTGACTCCATGGCACGTGCAAAGAAAAAATTCAACGCACTAAGCTGTCTTTGTTTCATTTGATTGTCCTTCCGATGACCGGACACCTTCCATTTCAGGACAACATTGCTCCGAATGCAGACTTGTCCATTGAAGACAGCTACTACTACTACTACTGTGTGTGTCTAGTAGGGACATCAAAGTCTGAATCAATCGAAGAAAACATAAAGTGTTGTAAACCAAATCACTTACCTCATATATGATAGTTTGTGTGGCGCCAGGGGGTAAGGGGCACCTGCCAATCACACTGACAATGAAATTTAATGAGTGTCTATTGGCACATAATTGATTGTCTGCTTTTACATGTAAAAGTGATGGTTTGAACAACAAACAAACATTTCTCGCCGTGAATATGGCCTATGCTGCCGACATGGCGTAAAGCAACCACCAATCAATCAATCAAACTCTGACAATGCGCCAATGGAGGAATATATGAAGAGTTCATGCGCAAAACCCCATAAACACCGATTTAAAAATTGAGATAAACATTGGAATCAAACCTTCAAAAATATTATTATTTTACATTCCTTCTTGTTTTGTTCATTGTTCCATAATCATCTTATCACAATAAAAGTAGAATTAGTCAGAATTAAAATTATTTTCAGGTACAACACGTGTATTTGAAATAATAATCTTTGGATTGGCGTTTACGGGGTTTTGCGCCTGAACTCATATGTAGAGTACATGTTTCCATTGCACTTATATTCATATAATGTACTATGCATCACATGTATATATTAAGGTGTTTATTACACACATGTATATATATATATATATATATATATATATATAAATATATATATATATATACACATATGCATTATATATACACATGCATATATGTGGAAAACGCACCACGGAATGCGTACAACAGAAAAAAACGCACATGCTCTGGTTGGTGGGTGTTGGTGGGTGTGGGTGGGTGGGTGGGTGGGGGTGGGGGAGGGTATACGTCACATGTAACACGCGCATGCGCAAGTGAGTACTCGCCTTACAGTTGCCTATACCGCATCCACAGATCAAAGCCACCCTCCCACCCACTTTCCCCACCCACCCAACCCTCAGCCCCACCCTCGGCCCCAGCCCCACCCTTCGGCCCCAGCCCCAACCCCAGCCCCAGCCCCAACTAACCCCTCCACCCTCCCCGCCTCCCTAACTCCCACCCGGTATCCATTGACCTTCAGCGGGCGTCACGCTTCACTGGAGACGCCCCCCGGGGGTGCCGCTAGGGGGCGTGTCGGCGCGGGCGGCTGTGGGGGCGGCGCGTACAGGCGAGCTGTACAGCCGGCATGACGGGCCCTTGCTTCACTTAGGCCGGCCTTATTGGTGCCAGCCCCCGGGAGGCTGGCCGTGTGTCCCGGGGAGAGGCCGGGGCCCGCCCGTGGGTGGCACGGCCCGGCGCCGTGACAGCGGCCCGGGACCACCCGAGTCACGCCGTCGGCCTCTGACAGCAGCCATTTCTTGAGTTTAGCCCCAGCAGCTGGGTTTCTTAAGTGGAAGCAGGGTGTTGGGTTGTGTAGAGTGTGTGTAGGGTGTGTGCGGGTGTGTAGGGATGTGTGTGTGTGTGGGGGGGGGGGTATGTGGGGAATGAGGGTGTGGGGTGGGGTGCGGAGTGAAGGTGAGGGTGGAGGTATGTATATGACATTGAGTAAGTTACCTTAGATTATATCAATCATCATAAACACATCAGCCACTAGTTACCAACAACCAGCTACCAGCAACCAGCTACCAGCTATCAGCAACCAGCTACTTGTTATCAGCCACTAACTACCAGCAACCGGCTATTAGCCACCAGCTAGCAGCAACTTGCTACCAGCAACCGACTATTACTAGTATTAGCCACCAGCTAGCAGCAACTTGCTACCACTGTACCAGCAACCGGCTATTACTAGTATTACTATTAGCCACCAGCTAGCAGCAACTTGCTACCAGCAACCAGCTACCAACAACCAGCTACCAGGAACTGGCTACCAGCAACCAGCTACCAGAACCAGCAACTGGCTACCAGCAACCAGCTACCAGCAACCAGCAACTAGTTACTAGCAACCAGCTACCAACAACCAGCTACCAGTAACTGGCTACCAGCAACTGGCTACCAGCAACCAGCTACCAGTAACTGGATACCAGCTATCACAAACTAGCTACTAGCAACCAGCTACCAGCAACCAGCAACCGGCTACCAACAACCAGATACCAACAACCAGCTCCCAATAACTGGCTACCTGCAACTGGCTACCAGCAACTGGATACCAGCTATCACAAACTAGCTACTAGCAACCAGCAACCAGTTACCAGCAACAGCCAGATACCAACAACCAGCTACCAATAACTGGCTACCAGCAACTAGCTACTAGCAACCAGCCACCATAAAACAGCTACTAGCAACCAGCTGCCAGCAACAAGCTACCAGCAATCAACAACCAGCAACCAGCTACCAGCTATACCAGCAAATCCATACCACATACCACTAGCCTCGTCCACACCTCCGACCCCTCAGGTCCGACCCTGCCCATTCACCACCCATGCCTCTCCAGGAGCGGTGCAATGAGGAAGGCCAATTTTCCATGATTTCATTTGTTTGTTTATTGTTTTGCGTCCTAGCGTCCTAGCAACATCTAAGGTCAAATCAGGACGGATACTGACGTGTGACAGTGCACACTCATGGTGACTTTACAGTGTGCCTCACTGGGAGACCAGGCCACCAGCAAGCACCATGACCTGATATATCACACAGTCACATTATCTTGATATTGTGCTAACCAGTCCTTGTCCTATCCTTTTAATGCCGAGCACCAGACTAGGTAGCGACTAGTACCAATTTTCAAAGTCATTAGTTTGTCTCGGCTGGGATTCGAACTTCAGACCTTCCGCATTGGAAGCGTGCGCTCTATCGATTCGGCCACCACGTTCGGTCTCATGATTTCACCCGCCCCCCTTCACTTCCCCGCTTACTCAATGAATGCAGTAACAATCTTTTTTTAATCTTGATTATGTAGAATCAATCTAAATAAGATTAGTGTTTTTTTCCTTTTGGAAATCTGATGCTCTCATCAGATTAGCTTATTATTTATATATACAGTAAAACCTCTCTAACCGAACACCTCCACAGATCGACCACTCCCTTATATCGATCGCTTTATTTGGGTCCCAACAATACCATTGTAACCATATTCTAACTCCCCTAAACCGACAACCTGCCTAAATGGATCATTTAAAGTCGGTCCTAAGGTCGGTCGATTTAGAGAGGTTTTAATGGAACCTTAATCTGACCACCTGCAGAAATGGATCACTTAAATCGGTCCCAATGTCGTTCGATTTAGAGATGGTTTACTGTATATGCATACATAAACATACACTAAAACCTCTCTAAATCGACCGACCTTAGGACTGACTTTAAATGATCCATCTCGGGATGTGGTCGGTTTAGGGAGTTAGAATATGGTTACGATGGTATTGTTGAGACCCAAATAAAGCGATCGATATAGGGGAGTGGTCAATATGTGTGTGACCGGAAGTGGTGGCCGAATTGGTCGAAAGGGTAATTCCCGGACGGAAGGTCGGGAGTTCGAATCCCAGCAAAGTCAAACCAATGACTTACAAAATTGATACTTGTCACGACCAAGCCTGGCGTTCGGCATTAATAGTGTAGTAGTCTGCACTGACATCTCAGGCCAGGAGTCACATAGACAGGTAGGCGTGGGTAGGGTGGTGACATCAGGGAGCCTAGGTGGTGTAATGGTCCGGAATGCAAGAGATGTGGGTACCGCCCCCGAGACCCGCGCTCTATCGATTAGGCCACCTCGCCTGGTGCATACAATGAGTGTTATGTATTCAGCAAAAATATATAGCAGGCCACAGTCATGCATCCCATTCACCCTGAAATACAAAATGGCTAACCATACAACACAACCATCCCACCTAGTCGCAGTCCTGAAG
This sequence comes from Branchipolynoe longqiensis, assembly GCA_030323885.1. Classification (NCBI taxonomy): domain Eukaryota; kingdom Metazoa; phylum Annelida; class Polychaeta; order Phyllodocida; family Polynoidae; genus Branchipolynoe; species Branchipolynoe longqiensis. The sequence goes on along the minus strand of CM059197.1, from coordinate 78,250,279 downwards.
GGTCCAGGGGTGTTCTGGCACAGTGGTGTACTATCTAAGGACAGGGCATGGGTGAAAGGATGCTGTAACAAACCACAATGGGATGGGATCCTCTCCCGCAGGCCTGTATGTCATCTGTGTAGATTTACATAGTAGGCTAAGTTATCATATACAAGTTATGAAAAAACTTGAAAATTTAAAAAAAACTAATATAGAAACTACTAATGCCCAAAACCGCAAAGGTTGGCCTGAGAAAGATCAGGTAAAGACTCCTGAGTGCGGGACCAGACCAATCCAGTATCACAGCTGTCACATTTTGTCAGGCGTTGAAAACAGGCACCCTCATATGTTATGGGCAGAATAAAAAACTTGTCACCAAAAAATGTATATATATATATATATATATATATATACAGCTGCAGATATACACATGCAGGTGCTGGCATGTACAATTGTTTGTTTGTTTGTTGTTTTACGTCCTAGCAACATCTAAGGTCATGTCAGGATGGGTACCGACTTGTGACAGTGCACACTCGTGGGGACTTTATAGTGCTGTCCCACTGGGAAACCAGGTTGCCAGCACCATGACCCGATATCCCACTGAGCCACATTATCCTGACACTGAGCCAACCAGTCCTTGTCCTATCCTAATAATGCCGAGCGCCAGGCTAGGAAGCAATAAGTATAAATTTTTAAGTCATTGGTTTGACTCGACCAGGGTTTGAACCCACGACCCCACGATCTACCAGCACGGGAGACGGCGGCTCTATCTCATTCGGCCATCGTCTCTGTACAAAGAACCTTCAAGGCGTGTACAAGAAGCGCTCCCGGCGTGTACAAAGAACCTTCCAGGCTTGTACAAGAAGCGCTCCCGGCGTGTACAAAGAACCTTCAAGGCGTGTACAAGAAGCGCTCGCGGCGTGTACAAAGAACCTTCCAGGCTTGTACAAGAAGCGCTCCCGGCGTGTACAAAGAACCTTCCAGGCTTGTACAAGAAGCGCTCCCGGCATGTACAAGGAACACGATCGGTTATCTTCCTCACCGACTGTGTTATCGAGTGTCGGTTATCTGCGTTAAGAATCTTGTAGGGGGAGGGCGAGACAGCGCTAAACACTGCCTTAAACACTGCCTTAAAAACTGCCTTAAACACTGCCTCAGGGGCTTGAGCGACGGACCGCCCACCACAATGCTCACTCTCATTTACTCACTCATACTTACTCACATACACCCCCCGGCCCACATACTCACACACACACACTCATACAAGCACCGACACCCACTCACTCGCACACACTCACTCCAAAACTCTCACAACATAGGATTCTTCAGTAACAGATTTGATTAAATTGCCTCAGTATTCCGAAAGACCCTATAATACTAGGACGGCTCACTCAGCCTGTACTGTGTAATCAAAATGATCAAACCCACCACTTGGTGCACTGGCTGTTCTCTTGGTTAAACAGGTGCTATATTATATGTATAAATGTATATATGAATGTGAAAGATGTGTGATGATGGTGATGCTGATGGTGATGCTGATGATGATATGTATTTGTTCATAACAATTTCATATTGATGTGTATTCATACTTACCTATCTCATGTATACTAATTGTATGTGTTTACATGTGAAACACCAACCAGCTGCCAGGCTGATCAAACCCACCACAAGGTGGAACTGCAAAATTCACATTACCATCGGAGCGATAGGGAGTGAGCCGTCTTAGTATTATAGGGTCATTGGTATTCCCTTCTATGTGGCAACACAAGTTTAATAAATTCATCTAGATAATTGTTTTGGTTTTGAAAATGTTATGTTTATTTCGGTATATGCAGTTTGAAGTATTAGTTGCTACACATTTTGGTTGTTGTTGGAATTTTACGTCCTAGCAACATCTAAGGTTATATCAGGACGGGTACCGACTTGTAACAGTGTGCACTCGTGATAACTTTATAGTGTGGTCCCACTGGGAGACCAGGCCACCATGACCTGATATCCCACTCAGTCACATCATCCTGACACTGAGCCAACCAGTCCTTTCCCTATCCTAATAATGCCGAGCACCTGGCTAGGAAGCAACATGTATCAATTTGTATGTCATCGGTTTGACTCAACCAGAGTCCGAACCCACAAACACACAGGTTTGGATCCCACGATCTCCCAAAACAGTGAGGTGGGCGCTCAACTCATTCGGCCATCCAGTATGGTTCTACACAGTAGAACGGCGTACTATATCAATTCAATAGAACCTGTTTCTGTTGAAACCTAATGGATCAGATTTCTGACAAGCACATCAAAAATAGGAGGCGAGTGAGGCCTGTTGACACTCACGAGGCGCCTTACGTAAGTGGATAGAGCGCTTCGCAGGGGCCCGACAGGAGCGGTTGGTCAGTTGTTGGAGTTTAACGTCCTGACAACATCTAAGATCATATCAGGACTGGGACAGGAGCGGTGCAAAGGGTGTTCAGGCCCGCAGCACACAACGGGGGCCAGCACCGGCAGCACAATACTAATTATACTGATAATAACAATAGCAACAATAATTAAATACAGGTACAATTCCGCCTACCTATATACATGTAGTAGTGTGCACTGACCTCTCAGGCAAGTAACCACATAGACAGGTAGGCGTGGGTCGTGTGTTGATATCAGGGAGCCTGGGTGGTGTAATGGTTAGCACACTGGCCTGGAATGCAGGGAGATGTGGGTTCGAGTCCTGCTCTAGGTGTAGTGCTTCCCATTTTCATCACCCCCACGACCCTGGTTGCCGTGCCCATGATCCTATACAAGCTACGTGCTATTTGGTTGTTGAACCTACGGTGTGTATGTATGTGTAAGTGCATTGCCTGTATGTATGTAATTGTAAGCATTAAAAGACTTACAATTCCAGGGGGACCAGTGTAGTAGTGTGCACTGACCTCTCAGACATAGACAGGTAGGCGTGGGTCGTGTGTTGATATCAGGGAGCCTGGGTGGTGTAATGGTTAGCACACTGGCCTGGAATGCAGGGAGATGTGGGTTCGAGTCCTGCTCTAGGTGCAGTGTTTCCCATTTTCATCACCCCCACGACATAGATATCATTTCTGAGCAATTATATTACTCATGTTTTTCACTTCAGATTTTTCTGAAGTTAGTCAAAATAAATTACGTATGTCTACACTTCAGATATCTCCGAAGTTAGTCAATCTGCTATATTTATCTCAGAACATGACAGAAACTCAAAACCATCGGACTGTACAACTCTAAAATAAAAAGCCCACCCCTTCACGAGTGCTGGATAATGCAGTGTCCTGGCCCTTCCTCCAGTTCCCTCCTCCAGTTCCCTCCTCCAGTTCCCTCCTCCAGTTCCCCATGCCCCCTCGCCCCCCCCCCCCCCCCCCCCCCAGTCCCTCCGCCCCTCAGTCGCCTCATCCTCCTCAGCGCCCCCCCCCCCCTTTCCCGCCCTCGTCCCCTGGACCTCATGCCGCTTTAATGTTGCAGCAGACGACATTTCTTCTTGCAGATAAAGCGCGTCCTGTTGTCTTATTTCTCATCGACAAGTCACGTGATTATTCCCAGCGCAACTCACACCCTCCCCCACCTTCTCATCCCTCCCCCACCCCTATCCACACCCCAACCCCACCTACCCTCCCTTACCACCCCGTCCCTCCCCACCTCCTCCCCAACCCCCCTCCACCTCCTCCCCCTCCCACCTCACCCCCATCACGTGCCCCTGCGCGCAGACCACCAGCCGCGCATGCGTAGATAGGCGAGCGGAAAACCCATCACAAAATAAAAGCCCTCCCCCCCCGCCGCCCCCCTCCCCCGCCCCTACATCCCCCACCCCACCTCAACCCCCAAAAAGCCACCCAGGCACAGGATGGCGCGTTCAGATAAGGGTTTATCTGTTGATAGGTGTGAACGCTTCCTTTGTCGCTTGTTCCCGCCGCTTGTTCCCGCCATTGTGGCCCGCTACAAAGGGTGTCGCTGCGGGAGCCGGTGAAGGCGGGAGATTCGCGAAACGCCCGCCAGGGGGCCCGAAGGAGGGACGCTAATTAGGACAGCTGAAGGCAAAGTCAACCCAAAGTTTGCACCGAGTGGTAGTTGCCCTTTCATGATTACAGCTCCTAATCTCTCTCCACCTTTTCTTTCCGCCTCTCTCGTTCTCTCTCTTTCTGTCTCTCTTTCTGTATCTCTTCCTGTCTGTCTCTCTTTCTGTCTAACTCTCTTTTCATGTCTCTCTTTCTCTCGTTCCGGCTCTCTCGTTCTCTCTCTCTTTCTGTCTCTGTTTCTGTATCTCTTCCTGTCTGTCTCTCTTTCTGTCTGACTCTCTTTTTCTCCTTCTCTCTTTCTCTCTCTCTTTTGCTATGCTTTTTGTCTCTCTTTTTATCTCTCTTTCTCTATGTGTCTCTCTCTTTTCCCTCTCTTTTTTTCTCTCGTTCTCTCTCTTTCTATGGTCATTTCCCCCTCCCTCTCTCAATCTCATAACACTATCTCCGTCTCTCTCTCACCCCACTCCGTTCTTCCCACTCCCTCTCTTGTTCTCCCTCCCCTTCCCTCTCTTCCGTGCTTTCTCCACCCCTCTCGCCCTCTCGATCTCCCTTTCTCTCTGTGTTCTCCCTCTATCGTCCCCTCCCTCTCCCCCCTCCCCCTCGAATTCCCTCTCTCTTCCCATTCTCCCATTCTCTCCCTGTCTCTTTCCCTCTGTCCCTGTCTCTTTCCTTCTCTCCCTGTCTCTTTCCCTCTCTCCCTCTCTCCCTTTCCCTCTCTCTCCTTGTGTATCTCCCTGTCTCTCTCCCTCTCTCCCTCTCTCCCGCTCCCCCTCTCTCCCTCTCTCCCTCTCTCGCTCTCTCTCCCTCTCTCCCTATCTCTCTCCCTCTCACCCTCTCCCCCTCTCCCCCCTCTCTCTTCCCCATATCCATCTACCTTCGTCCTTCTCTTCCTATGTCCCTTCCCCCTTACCCCCATCTCTGTCATTCTCCCCAACACTACCTCTCCCCTTCCTTCCTCTTCTCTCCCCCTTCCTCCCTTCCTCCCTCCCCCTTTATCTTCCTCTAGCCACCCCCCCTTCCCCCCCTCTCTCACTTTCCCCTTCCCCCCTCTCCATTCCTCTCTTACTCCCTCTCTCTATCCCATATCCCCCCTCACTCTCCTTCTTTCTCCCTCCATCACCCTCCCACTGCCTCGCTCCCTCTCCCTCTCCCCTCTTATAGTACATATAATATATATAATATATATAATATATATAATATACATAATATATAATATATATATTATCTTATTATCTTTTTCACCATAGCAGTTTTATATATATATATATAATACATATATAACTATTGTTATATGATATGCGTATACATATATATATATTAATACATTATATATTAATATATTCATATATATATGTATACTTATTACATATATTATATATATTACTACATTATACTTACATATATATATATTATAATATATTACATATATTACATATATTAATATATATTACATATATTACATATATTAGTATTATTACATAATTACATATATTAATATATTAGTATATTAATATATTACATATATATATATATACATATAGTGTGTATTACTATATTGTATATACAGTATTAGTAATTTATGTCATATTACATATATTACATATATTAAATATATCATTACATTATTTACATATTATACATATATTACATATATTACATATATTACATATCTTATTATATTACATATATTACATATATTACATATTATATATTACATATATTACATATATTACATATATTACATATATTACATATATTACATATATTACATATATTACATATATTAGTATTATTACATATATTACATATATTACATATATTACATATATTACATATATTACATATATTATATATATGATATATTACACATATTATTTATATTATATATGGTACACAAGACGTGGAAGCATGAAGTTGGGATAACATAGCTTTATTCCGGCCAGCCCCCGGAGGCATTACATCAGTGGGTAGGGGCCTGCCGAGAGTTGTAAGGGACAAGGTCATGGGTGATCGCAGTCAGATATTGAGGTGAGATGAGTGAGGTGAGGTATATATGCAAGGCGATGATCAAAGACATATGATGGTCACTAGCGGGTATAATTTAGTTACTTAATATGATAGAATAATATATAATATATGAGTATAATAAATATAGTATATAAGTATGATGAAATTAATTTATAGTCATTAATTATATTATGATTAATAAGAAATAGAGAGATAATAATTATAGTTATATAATGTTATGATTAATTCGGCCAAGCCAATAGTTTGTATGTAGTTGAGTTAGTGTTTTAGGATGGCGTCGACCAGTGCATGGTTGACCTTGTTGGAGTCATCAGTGTTGATGTATCTCTCTTGTGTGCGTCTGATGCCCATCTGGCGAAGCACTGGACCTCCAAGTCAGTGCTGCCCGAGGCAAATGCGACGGTGGAAGCCGCCCTCCGGATGGTATGGAGGGTGGTGAAGGGTAAAGGCCCAGTCACACCTTACCGGACTGGGGTACTGGACATGAACCGGACACTGTCCAGTGAAATACGGCAATGTCTGGTAGATGTCTGGTACGCATCCAGCGGTGTCCGGTGGTGTCCGGTGGTGTCCGGCAGTGTCCGTACAAGTTTTGAACATGCAGTAACCTTGAACCGGACACCACCAGACTGAAGTGTACGGTTGGTTCCGTTTTAAGTCCGATTCATCCGCTTTGTCCATTTCATATCCGTTATTCATCCGTTAGGTGTCCGTTTTGTATCCTGAAGAGTCTGTTGACGGTGCTGCGGGAATTCGGTCCATCGGATTTTGGTGCATCCGTGAACAGTCCGGTAGGTGTCAGTAGGTGTCCGGTTGGTGTCCGGTTGGTGCCCGGTTGGTGTCCATTTGGTGTCCAGTCCATCTGTTTGACGTCCGTTTGACATCCGTTTAACTATTCGTTAATGTCTGTTTAGCATCCGTTTAGCATCTATTTAGCATCCGTTTCGTCCGGCGGCCTTTGCAACAGTTCAACACCGGACACCACCGGACTAGACAATTCTTTGCCCGGTGGTGTCTGGTAGTCAGTCCGGTAAGGTGTGACTGGGGCTTGAGGCAGGAGGGCTGGTGTTTTGGACCTGCCACCATGCCTTAGCAATGTATGGTATTGTCATCGGCTGCCCATTCGACAGGAACACGAGCAGGGGCTGCGTCTGAGATCGGGTGGGAGCAGTGCGGATCATTTGCTGGTATGCCGTCACGGGGCAGAACCGCGGGACCGGGCTGGGTGCCAGGCAGATTCTGCATGACTGGTTGTTGGCCTGCATGTTTTTTGACCATTTCTGGTCAATATGCAGTGCCCCGTTGCGGACCCAGACGTCTGCCCTGGTAGAATGGCACGTCGGGTCGAAGGTTGCTAAGGATAGTGGGGCCACCTCTGATTGCCGGGCTCCTGTGTAGAACATGACTAGTATTGCAAATGCCACCACGTTGCCAGAGTGACGGTGACGTGGTCGAGTGGTGTGGCTGCTGCCTCCTTTATCTTGAAGAAGAGCCTGAGGTGTGACACCGAGTTAACCCCAGATGATGGGCACAACCGGGCCACACGCTCTTCTATCCAGCACCTCAGCTGGAGTGGTGTTGGATGTAGAATAGGTATGTCAAACTTGTTGCAGTGGGCCACATAGTTCTTGACTGAGGTGTTGTAGTTGGCCCATGATCCTGGCACCCAGCCATCCGCCTGCCTCACCTCTGCTGCCCTCTCGAGTGTCTTGTACTCTGCCCCTGTGGATAGACATAGGTTCCAACGGGCTATAATCGAGGAGGGCTGGTTGTATTGGGGTGAGGCCTTTATGCAGGCAGATGTCAATAGCTAGCTGTTGGTAGTATGGGCTTATGTGGGCACAGCTGAGGGCATCGGTGACCACATTTTCATCGCCAGGGATGTGGTGCTATGTGAGTCTTATGTTGCGGACGATCTGGAACATCCAGGCCGTCCGGGCGATCCTGAGGAGGCGTGGGTTGTGTCCCTTGCCTGTCGCAAGGACTTGGACAGCGGCCATATTGTCACATCATATAGCTATGTGTCCGCCTTCATCACCTACATGGGCGAGGGTGTGTAGTGCGACGAAGATGTTGAGCGCGTCAATCTGTGTGATACTGTCATCATCGTGATGGTAGAGTTTTGATTGGCCCGGAGAGGCGAGGGCAGGGGCCAGGAAGGGTGATCGGCATGTGGTGTGTTTATAGTTTTGCCCACCACCCTCTGCCCCTGCCACCCCATGGCAAGAATGGGGGGGGGGGGGGCGGGAGGCAGAAGGGAAAAGGGGGGAGGGGAGGGTGGGGGTGTCCAACAGCTTCGCTGCCCCGTGCACCCAGCAATGAACCCGAATGAGCCTAAGCTCATTCAACACAATATACATTATATAATATACATCATATCCGCTGGGATTTAAATGCGCAACACGGAGGGTAGCACACCGGGCGACAGCCCGTGCCTGTCCACCAGTCACATCCAGATAAGGCGTGGGGAGGTGGCGACCCCGGAAGTCGGCCAGTGCGGCGCAGGGTCGCTCCGTGGCGGCGAAGCATGACAGCACGCTAATGACCATGATGCCCATTAAGATAGCCGGAGTGGGCCTCAGCCACGTCCCGTCTGCTCCACCCAACTGCCGCCACTCGGCGGCCCGTACCCATCCGGTTCACATGCATTGAGCTGCTCAGCCTTAGCGCGGCGACAGCCTCTCCGCCCCTCCCCCCCATCTTGCGCGTATCCATCATGGCGGAGAACGGAGCTTCTTGCATGAATTTTGATTTCGTGGATTGGGCAACCATGGCGGGCCTAAGCAGGAAGCCAACCGGAACTATGGCACAGGAAGACATAACGAGCAGGGTGGCACTGCTGGCGGTCAACAAATCAGACTTTGCGGCACTCAACATCTCCCGCAGTCAGCAGGCCCTCCCCCGGGCCGCCCTCAGCGAGCTGGGCAACACCGAGTTCGGAACCGGCACCAGCACGAGCCCCAGCTGGGGGGAGGACAGCCAGCCGTCCCCCCGCCCAGATCGACCATGCAGCTACCGACCGGCGGCACAATGCCGACAAGGTGCGGCAGGAGCGCCACGCCATACTGGAGGCGGGTGCCGCATTCGACCAGCTCGGCAGGCTGCTCGGCAGAGCGGAAAGCGACAGCGCCAAGACGCCGGAGCGCTCCTGCCCTCCCGGTGCAACAGGATACATCGCCCCGGCGGCCGCCCCCGCGACTCACCCCAGTCGGCACGGTGTCAGCCCAGCCGCACCACAACCTCACCGTCTGCACGAAATCTAGCAAGGCGCTGCGGATCATTGACTATCTCCTGTGCACCGTGCGCGAACGAATCGCCAAAAAAAGGAAGGAGTACCTCCAAGTCATCGACCCTCCCTCCGCTTAGTGCAGTTCAAAACGGAGGAGGATTCATGCGCGTGCGTATACCTGACGCAAGGGGAGTGGGGGGGGGGCAGCCAACCAGTGCCTGGCAGCACACCTACTCCAGCTAGGCGAGTTGGAGCACAAGGACATAGAATACTACATGTCGTACACCGCTAGCATCCATAACTTCGCCACCAGGTTTGAGTGGCAGTCGATTATCGACTACGATACCCAGTAACGCGAGATCCAAGCCGAACACGGGACGGCCTGGGGCACTGCCGCCACGTATCATCCCCAGGCAGCGCCCCGGCCCCATCCAAAAGGGGCGTGTCGGCCACACCAGTAACAACCACGGGGACGCACAGCAGCACAGGACAGGGCGCACCAACCCCACCACCACCATCACAGGGGAGAAGACTATCTGCCGCCTATTTGCTAACACGGGGAAGTGCCCTTACTCCCTGTGTAAGTATGAGCAAAAAAGGAATAGGGGCAGTCGGGTGGGGGGCCTTGATCCCAGAAGCCTGGGAGTGGCTGCTCCCCCCAGACACCACAGCACGCACGGAGATAATAGCCAGGGTGCGCTCCAGATTCCAGATCACCAGCATCCCGGTCTCCAGCGTGCCCTCACTCCAGCCCAACCACTCGTCAGTGACGCACCCAGATCTGCGGGGCGCGGTGGAGGCGCAGGTGCACACCAAGATCCAGAATGGCCACTACATCCAGCATGACATCCCAGCGCACATCACCAGTGCCCTTGGTGCCATCCCTAAGGAGGGGGGTGGGATCCGGCTGATCCACGACACCTCCTGCCCCAGGGGAAGTGCGCTGAACGACTACGCGGGGAGCGCAGGCTACAGCTGCTCCACGCTCGAGCAGGCGGCAGCCCCCCGCAGTGGGGGACGATATAGGAAAGGTCAACTTGGCGAGCGCATACCGCAGTGTGCGGATCCACCTCCATGACCATGCCAACGCAGGGCTCCAGTGGACGTTCGTGGGAGACGCCGCACCCACCTACCTATACGATACCCGGCTCATGTTCGGCACGCGGTTGAGCGCGATAGTGTTCAATCAGCTAACACAGGTGGCGCTCGGGATCATGTGCGCGCGGGAGTGGGGCGAGCACATACTGGTGTACTGCAACGGTTTTTTCGTCACCCACCCCCACCGCGGCGAGTGCCGCCGCCTCATGGGGGAGTTTATAGCATTGCTGCGCGAGCTGGGTTACATCATAAACTACAAAAAACCAGTGTCACCCTCCTGGGGGTGGAAATTGACCCCACCACCTTCACCTTGGGCCTCCCCCTCGGCAAGCTCCACACCTTGATAGCCGAGGCCGAGGCGGCGGCGGGGCGCTGCAGCCTGACCAAGCGAGAGCTACAGTCGATACGCGGGAAGCTCAACTGGGCCGCCCAGGTGCTCTACGGAGGGCGCACGCACCTCCACCAGATCCTCTACCTTATGGGCGCACTCAACCGCCCCTCCCACCCTGCCCGAGTCACCGCCGCAGTGCGTGAGGATCTAGCATGGTGGATCCTGTTCGCCCGCAGCCACAAGGGGCGCACACTGATATTCGACGCCGCCCCCGCCACCCCCATCTCGACTGACGCCTGCCTAGATGGGGCGGGGGGAGACCACAACGGGGATTGGTTCGCCCTCGCATTCAGCTACTGGCCAGGGAATCAACACCTATCAATCAACTACAAGGAGGTACTCAGCCTGGTGCCTGCAGCACACCTCTGGGCGCACACCTGGGCCAACAAGCGGGTCTACGTCCATACTGTTCACACGCCTTGAGCTGCTCAGCCTTAGCGTGGCGACAGCCTCCCCACCCCTCCCCCGGCACTCCGTGTATCCATCAGGGCGGAGGATGGAGCTTGACCTCTCCCTCCCACCCCTAAAGACAACCCAAAAAAATTATAATAAAGGGGGGGGGGGATGCTAGGCACCCGGGGGGAGGGCTAGCCACCCGCCAGACAGCGGGCCGGCGTGCCACCCTTCCCCCTGCAGGTACTGGGTTTGAAACCCAACCCTTGACTTTACCTTATATTAATTATATTATTAGCTCATTATATATTATATAACATTGCATATATCGCAGCCATTGGGGGCAGCCCGCGCGCCTGCTGCTCAGGTGATCTCTCAATTGCTTGTCGCTTACTATCTTTGTTGATTTCACCTGTATAGTCTGGACTAATAAAAAAAAATGTCCTTTTCACTCCCCCAGTGTGTTTGCGTCCATTTAATATATAATATACATGATATATAATATACATTATACATAATATACGTTATATATAATATTATACAATATATATTATATCATCTATATTATATATATTATGTATTATATATAACATACATTATATATAATATAGTACTATATTTAATATATAATATAATAATATACATAATAAACAATATATATAGTTAGGACATGATATTAAATAGTGACATGACAAGTGGCGTGATTCACATATAATCTATGACGAGATTATTAGCATTTAAAGCATAATTTCCTTTGAAAGATCAATGCCCATTTTAATCAAATTATTCAATTGTTTGTGTATGTGATTGGCAATTGAATAATATCCAAAGCACTATCCGTATGAGTCAAGCATTCTTGGGATATTTGTCCCCCATCCCCACCCGAGCTCTTGATGCTCAGTATCCTGTTACAGTGCTGACGTTTTCCAATTCAATTAATTTGCCCAAAATACAACACTGAATAAACCAATAAATGCAGCAGATTGCACTGAGCACTGGCCATCTGGGAGCAAAATAGAAATACAACCCTCCCATAGAAAATCAATAAATAAAATTACATTGAGTAAAAAAAAAAATCCAAAGAGAACACAAAACATAAATATCTCACTTTTCGCCTCATTTTGATTAATGTTTCGCGCCTTCGTCATCACCTTCAGATCTGTGTGTGACATTATTGTCACTCTCACCCCCCCCCCCCCCCCCACACACACACACCTCTATCCCAGCCCTTGATCTGGCATCCACAAGGGAGGTTGGGAATCGACCGTTATGGTGCTGTCACATTACGACGCTTCTTGCCAACATGCATTGACATATGTGATTTTTTGGTGGTATGTCGGGATATGTCAGTTTATGTTATGTGCGCGTTAGGCACACGTTGGTATACGTTGATCTACGGCGACGGTCAGTGGTGCGCGTCAGTTGGTTGGCGAAGTTTTGTGCTTGCACAAAACTTTCGATGACCAACAACGCGCGACAACATGCGGGTGCCAACATTATGGCGACGTTAGGAGCACATTGAGATCGCTGGAATAATGTTATGCGAACGATAGGCACACGCTGCGCGCGCATGAGGGTCGTTCCCACACGTTGCGCCAAACTGTTGCTTTGTGTTGTTTTACATCCTAGCAACATCTAAGGGCATATCAGGATGGCACACCAAAGTTTTACCACAACGTCAGCCTCATGCTACCAATACGTTACACTGACGCCGAAAAGTTTCTCGACGATTAAAAGTGATTTTGCGCGTTGGCGGCGTGCCGGCGAGATACGTCGTAATGTGACAGCACCATAACTTCCACACCTGTGACAAACCACATTCATACCCCAGTCACAGTACAGCTTGCGACCATTTTGCGACCACCTTAGACCAAAGAACCCACACTCACCCGAGACGTCCTTGCTCCAAAACAATGGTTGCCGATATCTGGGCGTCACTGGTGAGTGTGGTGAGTACTGGCCCGCACCCCGCGCGGCCCCCGCGCGGCCCCCGCCCGGCCTCCGCCCGGCCCCCGCCCGGTCTCCGCCCGGCCCCCGCCCGGACCTCGCCCGGCCCCCACCCGGCCCCCGCCAAGCCCCCGCCAGGCCCCCGCCAGGCCCCCGCCAAGCCCCCACCAGGCCCCCACCCGGCCCCCGCCCAGTCCCCGTCTAGTCCCCGCCCAGTCCCCGCCCGGCCCACACCCGGCCCACACCCGGCCCACACCCGGCCCACACCCGGCCCACACCCGGCCCCCATTGTGCTGCCGGGCCGTGGTGTGGCGAGGTCCCGGTGAGAGCAGCTGGCCCCGACTCGGCAGCGGCGAAAGCCGATCACTTGGCATGTGTCGCCTTGCCGCCTAATTAGATTAAAGGGGCGGGGAGGGGCGGGGCGACGCGCTGGGCGCCACGCCGGCTTAAAAAAGCGCAAAGGGAGAGTGGGCGTGGGGAGGGGGAGGGGTGTGCTTACAGGTGTTCACTTACAGCTGGCCCAGCAGGAAGAAAGACACTGTATTTAACTGGACTTTTGTGCTGTTGTATTCACAATCACCTAGCTGAATCTAAGTTCTAACGGCATCCGGTGTGTGTATGTATGTATGTATGTATGTATATATATATATATATATATATATATATATATATATACATATACAGTAAAACGACTTTAAATCGACCGACCATGGGACCGATTTTAAGTGGTCCATTTACAGAGGTGGTCGGTTTAGAGAGTTAGAATATCCTCACAATGGTATTGTTGGGACCCAAATAAACCGATCGATATATGGGAGTGGTCGATCTGTGGAGGTAGTTGGTTAGGGAGGTTTTCCTGTATGTCCTGTATGTTTCCTACATGTACATATATATTTATGGATATATAAATATATATATACAGTAAAACCTCTCTAAATCGACCGACCATAGGACCGACTTTAAGTTGTCCATTTAGGCAGGTGATCGGTTTAGAGAGTTATAATATCCTTACAATGGTATCGTTGGGACCCAAATAAAGCGATCGATATGGGGGAATGATTGATCTGTGGGGGAGAGGTCTTACTCTATATATCGACAAGTTAACAACAAATTATGAGTTGATGTCGTCATCACCTCTGGTGAACAACCAATATATATATATATATATATATATATATATATATATATATATATATATATACATATATATGTGTGCACTATATAATTTATTATGTGGATATAAATAACGGCAGCCCCTTAATGTTTCTCTGTACCCATCTTAACCTTCATGTTATCCACTGCGGAGTGGGCATTCTCTCCTTCCTGCCTCCTCAACGCCGTGAGCCCACGGTCATTATGCTCACTTTCAACCTTGTCTATATATATAAATATATATATATATATATATATATGTAGTAGTTTGCACTGATCTCTCACGGAAGGAGCCACGTAGAAAGGTGGGCGTTGATAGGGTAGGGTGATGACATCGGGGAGCCTATGTGGTGAAATAGTTCGCACACTGCCCCGGAATGCGAGAGATGTGGGTTCGAATCCCGTTCGAGGCACGGTATTTGCCATTACCAACATATATATATATATATTCATTATATATATATATATATGCACTGAGCATGTATATTTATATATGAAGAGTTCAGGTGCAAAACCACGTTAAACCACGTAAAAGCCAATCCAAAATTCCAGTTTAAATCAAAGATTTTAAATAAAAATTATTTTAATTCTCACTAATTCCACTTTGTATATGATCATATGGGAATGGAGTGATGAACAAAAAAATAGGAATTAAAAAAAAAAGAAGAATTGTTGTAGGTTTGATTAAAATGTTAATCTCCAGTTTTGGATTGGCATTTACATGGTTTTGCCCCTGAACTCTTCATATATATATAATGAAGAATTCATGCGCAAATCCCCTTAAACGGCAATCTAAAAATCAACTTAAATTTTTGTTTAAATATCTGAAGGTAATTTTAATTCTCACTAATTCCACGTTCGTTGTAAAGAAATGGTTATGGAGCAAAGAATAAAAATAGGGATGTAAAAAATTAACCCTTTGATTTTGAAGGTTTGACTCCAATATTTATCTCAATATTCGGATTGGCGTTTATGATGTTTTGCGCCTGAACTCTTCATATATAATATATATATATAATATATTATATATATATATATTATACATACATAGTTTGTTGTTTGTTGCAGTTTTATCGACGTGATTATGGTCTTTGCTGCCGACATGGCGTTAAGTAATCATCACTAACTAACTGTTTGAGTTAGTTGTTATTGTGATCTTCCTGCTTCTGTCTCTAATACTACTCCCTTTGTTACTGTTGCTACATTGTTGATGTTGTTGATGTTGTTATGACTCACGTTGTTGCCTCTGCCTCTAATACTACTACTGATTTTGCTGTTGGTGCTACATTGTTGGTGTTGTTATTGCTGATGTTGCTCTACCTCTAAAAGTATAATACTACTGCTTTTGCTACTATCACTACATTGTTGCTGTTGGTGATGTTGTTGTTATTGCTGACGTTCCTGTTTCTGTCTCTAATGCTACTGACTCCCTTTGTTACTGTTGCTACATTATTGCTGTCGGTGTTGTTGTTATGACTGACGTTGCTGCCTCTGTCTCTAATACTACTACTGCTTTTGCTGTTGTTGCTACATTGTTGCTGTTGGTGGTGTTGTTATTGCTGATGTTCCTGCTTCTATCTCTAATACTACTCCCTTTGCTACTGTCGCTACATTGTTGCTGTTGGTGTTGTTATTGCTGAGGTTGCTGCTTCTATCTCTAAAAGTCTAATACTACTGCCTTTGCTGTTGTCGCTACATTGTTGTTGTTGGTGATGTTGTTGTTATTGCTGATGTTGTGGCTTATGCCTCTAATACTACTATGCCAGACAGGGGTGCCGAATGAGTAGAGCGTCCGTCTCCTGTTTTGGGAGATCGGGAGATCCAAACACATGAGTTTGTGGGCTCGAATCCTGGTCGATTCAAACCGATGACGTACAAATTGATACTTGTTGTTATTGCTGACGTTGCTGCTTAGGTCTCTAATACTACTCCATTTCCTACTGTCACTACATTGTTGCTGTTGGTGATGTTGTTGTCTATGCTGATGTTGTGGTTTCTGCCTCTAATACTACTTACTCTACCAGACGGTGTGGCTGAATGAGTAGAGCATCCGTCTCCTGTTTTGGGAGATCGGGAGATCCAAACACATGAGTTTGTGGGCTCGAATCCTGGTCAAGTCAAACCGATGACGTACAAATTTATACTTGTCGCTTCCTAGCCTGGCACTCGGCATTATTAGGGTAGGGCAAGGACTGGTTGGCTTAGTGTCAGGATAATGTGACTGAGTGGGATATCAGGTCATGGTACTGGTGGCCTGGTGTCCCAGTGGGGCAGCACTATAAAGTTGCTATGAGTGCACGCTGTCACAAGTGGGTACCCGTCCTGATATGAGCTTAGATGTTGCTAGGATGTAAAACAATAACAAACAAACTAATACTACTATTGCCTCTGTTGTTGTTACATTGTTGCTGTTGGTGATGTTATTGCTGATGTTGCTGCTTCTGTCTCTACTTGCTACTGTCGCTAGATTGTTGCTGTTGGTGATGTTGTTATTGCTGATGTTGCTGCTCAGGTATCTAATACTATTCCCGTTGCTACTGTCGCTACATTGTTGCTGTTGGTGATGTTGTTATTGCTGATGTTGCTGCTCAGGTATCTAATACTATTCCCGTTGCTACTGTTGCTTCATTGTTGCTGTTGGTGATGTTGTTATTGCTGATGTTGCTGCTTAGGTATCTAATACTATTCCCGTTGCTACTGTTGCTTCATTGTTGCTGTTGGTGATGTTGTTATTGCTGATGTTGCTGCTTAGTTCCCTAATATTACTCCATTGGCTACTGATGTAAAAATTTATACTTGTCGCTTCGTAGCCTGGCACTCAGCATTATTAGGATAGGGCACAGACTGGTTGGATCAGTATCAGGATAATGTGACTGAGTGGGATAGCAAGTCATGGTGCTAGTGGCCTGGTGTTCCATTGGGACAGCACTATAAAGTCGCTATGAGTACGCACTGTCACAAGTCGGTACCCATCCTGATATGAGCTTAGATGTTGCTAAGATGTAAAACAACAACAAACAAACAAACTAATACTACTATTGCTTCTGTTGTTGCTACATTGTTGCTGTTGGTGATGTTGTTATTGCTGATGTTGCTGCTTCTATCTCTAATACTACTTCCGTTGCTACTGTCGCTAGATTGTTGCTGTTGGTGATATTATTATTGCTGATGTTGTTGCTTAGGTCTCTAATACTACTGCTTCTCCTGCGTTGGCCAGCACTCTCCTGTAGTCCCCTCATGCATTTCCATTAAGTGACAGGTCAGCTTTCAGGATGAAGATTCATGAGTGACTGCTACTCAGAGTCAGAGCAGAATCCTTCACATGTGTTACTAACACTACTACCAGTTCACCTGTCACTTCTCTTAAACTTGTTCCTTGTTTGTAACACTTCCAACATTCAATTTCAATTACAGAGATTTACAAAGTATTCTTCATCCCACACTGGACGAATTGGCAGAGCGCATGCTTCCTGTGTGGAAGTGCGGGAGTTCGAATCCCGAGCCGAGTCAAGCCAATGACCTATATAATTGATACTTGTCGCTGCTACCAAGCCTGGTGCTTGGAATTAATAGGACAGGACAAGGACTGGGTAGCACACTATCAGGATAATATGATTGTGTGGGATATCGGGTTATGGTGCTGGTGGCCTGATCTCCTAGTGGGACAGCACTATAAAGTCACCATGAGTGCGCCCTGCAACAAGTGGATACCCGTCCTGTGATATGAACTTATATGTTGCCAGGATGTAAAACTCCAACAGCCAACCGTGTAGAAGGTGATGGTTTTGATATACGTCTCAGTCGAACCGATGACTTACAAAAGAGGTACTTGTCGCTGCCAAGCCTGGACTTTGGTGTTGACAGTTTTTGACAAGAACAGGTTTGTTCGGTATTAGGATAATGTGACTGTGTGGGATAGCAGGGTATAGTGCTGGCGGCCTGCTCTCCCAGTGGCATCGCACTATTAAAGTCGTCATGAGTGTTCACTGTCATTCCAAGTCGGCACCCACCCTGGCATGACCTCACATATTGCTAGGACACAAAACTTGAAACAAACAATATCATTATAAGGTCAAATAATATTTCCTCGCTACCTTTGAGTTGAAAAATATAATAAAACATATAGTTTAATCGAATTTAAAGGTGAAATCAACAGCGTTCTATGGCCGCCATCTTGTCTTTTTGCCTTCTCTCCGATTTCACCAACTCTGTGACGAGATAAGTACCTATTTGATACTGGAGCCAAGTATTCTACTTCCTGTTCCATACTAAAGCTATTTTCGCCAGTATTTAGACTACGTTGTCTTTCAGCCGTGTACTACTAGTACGGGGTGAATCTTTTATCTAGGTGAATGTATGGTTCGACGCCCCCTGCATAGACCACCTGCATTAATAATGGCGCTGTTGATTGGTGAATGCTTTGTGGGAGTGGCTCAATGTGGCCATGTTGCCGCCTAATGTGGAGAGAGTGACTCCGAGTTACTGAAACAAAAGTGGACTTTTATTTGCTTTGCTAATTTTATTTATTTTTGTGTGGATAGCTACTCTACCCCCGACTGCTCTATTTAATATCTAATCTACATGCATATGAATAACTTAATTTTTCTCAATCAGCTAACTTAGAGTTGCATAGTCCGATGGTTTTGAGTTTCAGAAATATCCTGAGATAAATACATTAGGTTGATCGTTATAATGTACCTTACTTTAGCTTGAAGTACCTTTTATTTTAAGTGGCTAACTTTTGAGATATTTGAAGTGCAACCATGCAAAATTAAATTTGCCAAAACTCTGACACCATAGCATTCTGCAGTAACATGATCTATTCAATTGCCTCACTATTCCCTTCTGTGTGACGACAAATGCTTAATAAGTACATCAGTATCTAAGGTGTATGCAGGTATTGCAGGTATTGCAACACCTCAGGGAGTTTGACGCCCCTGCCCTGCAGAGTTGTAAACCACTGCCTTGTGGTACAGGTCCTTGACAGAACCGAAGGCTAACGAAGCAAACCCTAAACAGAAACCATGTCACTGTGGCAGCATTAAGGGTGGTTGATGTATGGAACTCCCAACATCTCCCGACCAGCCACTGCAGGGACAAATAGTTTTGCGCCTGTCTTGACATGTTCTTGCTGGTGTGAAACCTCTATTTGCTCCCCGAGAGAGTGCTGCTGGTAACTTGCAAAAGCCAGCAGCAGTTCAACACTTTTGCAGGCAGCTTTCATGAAATGAGAGCGGCAGTCAAGTAATGAAAGCAGTCTTTGTCACATCGTGACTGACAGCATGATGATGATGATCTAAGCTAGATATGTAGAATCAAATTTAGATCATTGTTTTGGTTTTGAAAATTTGATGATTTCATCGGACTATGCAGCATTAAGGTTGCACCTCATCATGATTTGGATGGCCGACTACCTGATACTATAGTAAGAGATTCCGTAGACATCCTGACACAGGCTTATTTCATACCAAACCATCATTGCACCTCATCAGGATCCTTTTGATCTGCCAGCCAAGTAACCATAGGCGCAAGCTAGGTCGAATTTACATATAGTGGTGTTCTCTGTGGCGGAGTGGTTAGAGTGTCTGACTTTTTTCTAGGTCAGTCTCCTAATCTGAGGGTTGGCAGTTCGATTCCCCGTGCCCCCAGCTCTGCTAATTTGGATTTCCACCGCTGTGTATAACTTACAGCGTCATCAAAGGCCGGTTGCTCTCATACCATGTCTATGTGGTGTGGGAGGTTAAAAATCCCTTGGGTCGGTAAAAGTGTAGGCTCGGGCTTTCTATCGACCAGCAGTGGAGTGGGGAAGACCAGTCATCTGTGACTGGGATTTCCCCTGCTTGGGACAACTAATGTACCAAAAAAAAAGAAGAAGAAAATGAGAGACAAATAAGTGTTCACACTTCCTGTCTACCATTCGCTATATCGCTATATCGCTATATCGCTATATGTTAATTCGCTATGACTTCGACAGCAACACTTTCTATTACGCCCGATCAACGTCTAATATTCTTGAACTAAATGATGCTGCGCTACGTCCCGAATTATTCCTCAGGGACTATGTAAGGCCTGCAAACCTGAGAACTCGGCCCTTTCATAGTGGGTGGCGGAGGATCACTAATATTTTGACGTCCCATCCACCGCACAATAAAGGACCAGAACTGTATGGTTAAGCATCTCAGGGACATACTCCAGCATGTACGAAATGTCATTTTTTGATTATTAAAAATTCCAAATATATACTCTATTGTTTCATGTTCGTGTTGTTCAATTATAGACCTTTTAAATCTATTTTGCATCCGCAACCACATACCTCCTGAGAACCAAACTTTGGTAAGATTGTCATGCATTGATGCATGTGTAGATTGCGGTGAAATTGTCCTAGCAAATATTTTCAATCAATCAATAGTTCCGTCCTCTAGTCGAGGTTTGGATGCAATGGTTCTCCACTTGTCCCGATGGTGTGCTGTTCTGATAGACTGTGAATAATTCAAGCCTGTCCACTGTGAAATATTTGTAAACCATGATGTTCTTGGTCTCCCTCTCCCTCTGCTACCATTCACCTTCCCTTCCAACAATGTACGGTATATTGAACTGATGTGGCCAAAATAAATAAATTTCTTTGTCTGTATAGTGGCAAACAAGCTTTTCTTATTTTTAATTTTTCTGAGAACTTCTTTGTTGGTGATCTTCTTTGTCCATGATATTTTCATCATCCTTCGATAAGTCCACATCTCAAATGCTGCTAAGCGTTTGTACATTTTCTTAGAGATTGTCCATGTCTCAGCCCCATACATTAAAGTAGACCACACATAACACTGAAGAATACGCTTCCTTGTTTGTATTAATATCTTACTTGATGTTAACACTCTATACATTTTGGAGAATGTTGTTCGGGCTAAGCAAATATTTTACTTGAGGTAAAATACCACTTCCGGTGTGTGGCATGGTGGGTGTGTATTCACCACCTCCCGCACCGTCCGTGCACCGGGCACCGTGGCCTAGTCGGTAGAGCGTGGGCCTCGCGTGCGGACGGTCGGGAATTCGGTTCGCGGTCGAGTCAAACCAATGACTTTAAATGGTTAAAACTGATACTTGTCGCTACCTAGCCTGATGCTTGGCACTAGTAGGATAGGGCAAGGACTGGTTAGCTCAGTGTCAGGATAATGTGCCTGAGTGGGATATCGGCTCATGTTGCCGGCAGACTGATTTCCCAATGGGCCAGCACAATAAAGTTACCATGAGTGTGATGCACTGTCACAAGTCGGTTCCCGTCCTGATATGACCTGAGATTTTGCCAGGACGTAAAGCAACCAACCAACCAATGATTCCAAAAAGGTTTTCCCAATTTTCCAAATCAGCTGAGACGAGTGGTTGACTGTCCCTTCTGGACATAGTTTGTTCTCCAGAAGTAAAGCTAGTCTCTTCCACAAATGGATCAATTTCAGCGCACCGTTCAAAGTTGCATAGTCCGATGGTTTTGAGTTTCCGTCATTTCCTGTGATAAATATATTAAATTGCTTGTCACAGTCTACCTTACTTTAGCTCGAAGTAACTTTTATTTTAAATGTCTAAATCTTGAGATATTTGAAGTGTAAACATGTCAAATTAGTTTTGGCAAGCACGCCAAAACTCTGACACCATAGGCTTCTGCAGCAACAATTCCATTAAATTGATGTTGTATTCACTTCTATGTGGCAACAAATGCTGAATAAGTGCAGTAGCCTATTACACTGCAACTAGGCTTCAGCGTCCGCTGTGATCAGAGGACCCTTGACATGCACAAACAATCTTTTTTTTCTTTCTTTCTTTGTATGTGCATTCGTTGAACAGCAAGGGGGAATTTCAATCACGGAAAATTGGTCTTCCTCATGTCACTATCCCTTGCTCTATCCTAGAATGGCTGAGTGCCTGGCTAGGTAGCGACGATTATAAATTTGATGAGCTCTGTTCCAAAATGCGATAAGCGCTGATAAAAAAAAATGAGCTTGCAATGCCAATGCCAAGGTTGTAGCGTGTGCTTTGGAAAAGCGCTCTTCATAATTATATATAAAGAGCTCTTCATATATATATACATATATATACATGCTCTTTTCCAAAGCACGAGCTACGAGCTTCGCATTGGCATTGCAAGCTTCTTCTTTTTTATCGGCGCTTATCGCGTTTTGGAAAAGAGCTCTTCAAATGTATAAGTCATTGGGTTGACTCAAACAGAGTTCTAATCCGATTACCTACCATAATGGGACGCGGATGCTCAACCCATTTGACCACCCCGGTGTAAAGTTGTCATCTGGCAGCTGTATTTGTGTAGGCAGGCTATATGAAATCAGTACAGGCAAGGAGAGAAAGGAAGAGTATAAAGAGTGAAAAGTAGAGTGAGAGCTTACACCCTCAGGTTTATTATTATATAGTGGTACATGGATCTGATATGGCATACCACATGACCATTTTCTCCAACCAGCAACAAGCATTTCTAGTTCCACCAATGAACAGTAAGCATTCTTGGGTCACCATGACTACTGTGATCTCTGTCCACCAGCACCAACAGTGTGGCTCTTTGGCCTGCACCTGTCTGCTGTGTGTGTGTGGTGATCCGTGACTAACAGTTGGGGGGGGGGGGAGGGGGTAGTGAGTGGAGCTCCTGAGCTCCTTACACACTACCAGTAGTGCCCCTCTCACACTATCTAACTAATACACAATGACTAGTGACTACAAGTAAAGAGTCACCAGCAACTACATAAATACATTCATGCACCTGGCCCTATACATCATTTACATTAATAGACCAATTGTACTCCTTTATCGACCATTTCACATTCCCCACCAATGCGTTTTATCGGAATATTTTACATCGGGTTAGTCTCAGTTAACCTATACTAGTGTCCCCCTGATAACAGGACTCATCATGACCTTACTATAAAAAGGTTCTATCTGACAAAGTGCCCGAATTGGTGTTATGGATGTAAAAATGAAGAGTTCAGGCGCAAAACCACATAAACGCCACTCCAAAAATGTAGTTTAAATAAAATATCTTTACCCGAAAATAATGTTAAAGCTCACTAATTCCACTTTTCGTATGATCAAATGGTTATGGAGCAATGAACAAAAGAGTAGGAATATAACAAAATTAAATTTGTTAAGGTTTGATTACAATGTTTATCTTCATATTTGGATTGGCGTTTACATGGTTTTGCGCCTGAACTCTTCAAATGTTCTATCTACAAAAGGCTATCATGCAGTTGCATAGCTGCTTCTCAACTGGTATTTTTCACTGAGATATACTTAAAATAACCTTCTTTGCTATCATGCAGTTACCTGTTTTGCTTTGCTATCTGCTTTGCTATCATGCAGTTACACAGCTTCAGTCCTCATTATCTCGAAAGCACCATGTTGTCAGATACAACTTTTTATAGTACGGTTTGTGTCCTGCTATTTCAGGACAACATTTGTTTGGATGTAGAGTTGTCCATAGAAGATATGCACTATTATTGTAGTTCACGTTCTGTGCATTCACAGGTTTGCTTGTTCCCTATCAAAGCAAACACAACGCCAGACGCACAGTGACTGCGCCAGCACCTTGCTGCCCTCTAGTGTGCAAATCTAAAACTAAATGTCGACTGTTGTTTTACAATAGGTGGCACCACCATAGACGTTATACATCTGGGCCCATATGTATGAGCCAATTTTTAACCGGACCAGGGTTAAAGGAGGGTGCCGGGTTAGCTAACCCCAGAGTTCCAAATGTGTCACGGGGGATGTATGTGACCAAAGCGCGCCTGAGTTAGCTAACTTATTAGTTATTTAGCAACTTAGGGGGCCATGGTGGCGGCGATTTGTTTACTTTATATTCATCGATTCGCCAATATGAATAACACCGCCGATGTAGCTGCTACGTTAATATTGCTTCGAAATTAGGGTTAAATTGATAAAATTTCACTTATTGCGTATGTAATTCTATTAAAAATGATCGCATTGAATAGATTTGGGCGTGAAACATTGCCGCTGGCGTGATGCCAGTATGGATATCGACGTCGCTGCGGCGGTGGCGATTTGTTTACTTTACATTCGTCGATTCGATTCTATTAATATCGCCGCCAATGCGGCGGTAGCCTTAATAACGGTTCGAATTTATGGTTAAATTGATAAAATTTCACTTATTACATATGTAATTCTGTTAAATATGATCGCATTCAATAGATTTCGCCATAATCGGGGCCTAACCCCACCTTTTACCCTCCTTTCGCATGGGGTTAGTGCAGGCGACTTTATGCTCGCCGAGTTAGTTTAACCCCGACACATACATACGCAGTTTTCGCCGCTAACCCGGAAAATCCGCACGACGGAGGGTTACGACCGCTAACCCGGGCTCATACATATGGGCCCAGGGGCCATATGCATGGAGCGGTGTTAGCGAGCCAAACCGCGAGTAGGGCGGGATTTCTGGTTTAGCGCCGAAAAGTCACTATGCATGGAGCGGTGTTACGCAAACACCGCACGTTTAAAGTCGGAGAATTTAACCCCAGCCCACAGCAGGTTTATAGCGGTGTTAGTGTTAGGTTAGGCCCAAATCTATTCAATGCTATCATATTTGACAGAATTAAATACGCAATAAGTGAAATTTCATCAAATTAACCCTAAACGAACAGATATTAACGTTGCCATCGAATCGACGAATGTAAAGTAAACAAATCGCCGCTGGCGCCGCATCGACGTCGATATATATACTGTCGCCATCCCGGTGTGCGTGTGTGGGTCTCAATCTATTCAATGCTGTCATATCTAACAGAATTACATACTCAATAAGTGAAATTTGATCAAATTAACCCTAAATTCGAACCGATATTAACGCAGCCACCGCATCGGCGGTGATATTAATATTGTCGAATCGACGAATGTAAACTAAACAAATCACCGCCGCCGCTTCAACGTCGATATCCATACTGTCGCATATCAACAAAACACACATCGCCGCCGCCATTGCCACCGCCGCCGCCGAATCGGCGGCTATATATTAAGCCCAAATCTATTCAATGCTATCATATTTAACAGAATTACATACACAATAAGTGAAATTTTATCAATTTAACCCTAAATTCGAACTGATATTAACGGCGCCGCCACATTGGCGGCGTTATTCATATTGTCGAATCGAGGGATTTCCCAAATCTATAAATAACTTCACGTTTAGCTAACATGAACCGTTTAAGCGCCCATGCATACGGCGTGACATAGTTCTCGATGCCGCCGATAACCGGTGGTAGCTACCCTGTGTTAGAGGGATAACACCACACAAATCTCACACCGCTCCATGCATATGGCCCCAGGGGTTTTGGACTGATGCCAATGTAATATATATATAGGAGCTGGTCTTGTGATTTTACCTAGATAAAAGATTCATCCCATACTTACAGTAAAACATTCACCCCAAACTTACAGTAGGGATGAACACCATCATCATCATCATCATCATGCTGTCGGTCGTGATGCGCCAAAGACTGCTTTCATTACTTGACTTCCACTCTCCATTTAGCTCTCTGCTGTGAGAGTGATGTCCATGAGTCTGTCTTAATGTCTCTCAGCTTCAGGTTTCTCTTGATTACATTTCATGAAAGCTGCCTGCAAAAGTGTTGAAGTGCTGCTGGCTTTTGCAAGTTACCAGCGGCACTCTCTCAGGGAGCACATAGAGGTTTCACACAAGCAAGAACATGTCCAGACAGGCGAAAAACTATTTGTCCCTGCAGTGGCTGGTCGGGAGATGTTGGGAGTTCCATACATCAACCACCCTTGATGCTGCCACAGTGACATGGTTTTCTGTTCAGGGTTTGCTGCTTTAGCCTTCGGTTCTGTCAAGAACCTGTACCACAAGGCAGTGGTTTACAACTCTGCAGGGCAGGGGCGTCAAACACCCTGAGGTATTGCAATACCTGCATCAATGCCAATGTAGTCTAAATATGGGCGAAAATAGCTTTAGCATGGAACAGGAAGTAGAATCCCTGGTTCCAGTATCAGATGACTACTTATATCGGCATGGAGTTGGTGACATGAGAGAGAATGCAAAAAAGCAAGATGACGGCGATAGAACACCACCACTTTCAATTTTAAAGTTCATTAAGCTACATGTTTTATTATATTTTTCAACTCAAAAGTAGTGGATAAATATGAAGACGTATATGCAGAACATATTTTGTTTCTTAAATTAAGTTGAGTTCATTTCCCACCATGTCAAACCATTTCGCCAGTTGTTCTAATATGTTGGTTTTCACCTATGACAAGTGCGGGGTGATCTTTTATCTAAATTTTCCTCCCATTATTATTCTATTTATCTACCAACAAATTGTAATTAACGGCCGGAAGACCAGTGCTCTGGCGCTGACAAAAGACATTATTCGCCGAATAAAATACATTTAGTAAAAAAAAAAAAAAAAAAAAAAAAAAAAAAAGAGCACACTTTTAATGTGCTCTTTGAGTTCAAGCACAGTAAGTTAGGTTTGACCTTCCAAACACAATTAATCTATGGGTACTCCATTGTTATTTCCAGTATTTCATTGACGTCATACAGGAAAGGGACATATAGACTTTGATAGGTCATAGAGCATATTCAAAAGCTTTCAAATGTAATGTAAGTGATAGTCAGCTTTGCCCTACTTTCCAAGTCTATAATTAATTGAATAAATATGTATTGTGTGCAATATTTTGATTAATTCTTGTAGACATTGTAATTACAAGCTCAAATCCCCCCAAAAGGAAGTTTATATCTATAAGGTTAAATCCTGTTCAAATACACGATTTCCGCGATGCATGTGCAGAGCGTGATCCAGATTTGACTTGTGGGTCACAGCATCTGTGGAGAGGCAATTGAGGCTCTGTTAACACTGGCTTCATATTGAGCAACTGACAAGTCTTTTCAGCAGAAATGTGGATTCATAGAGAAAACATACTTACCATTTTTGAATCATTTTTGATAATTATAGCTATATCCTATTGATTGATTGATTGATTGAAAAGCTTGATCGTCAGTGACAAAAGACACTGTGACACACTGTCGACCCACAATTCAAGTGTCGTTGCCTATCACCAGGTGTCGTACTAGTTGCGGAAATTGTGTATTCAAATTAAATGATGACTGAATAATCTTGTCTGAATAGTGTTACAGCAATTCACCAGGTAGCAGCACTTGTCTGCATAGTGTTACAGCAATTCACCAGGTAGCAGCAGTTTACATTAGTCGGACTCTGCCAATGATAGAGGCCATAGTCCCTGTTAGTCAGATATCAAATACAATACACCACACCCCGCCAGTTAATCTAGTGACGTCTATCAGCAGAATCTGGAACCACTCTATTTGGGTACTTTACCCGAGTGCCTGTCATCTCACATGCTATAATCTCTATAATTATAAAGAATGCATGGACAAATAATTGAATGCCTGATTATATTCAGATATTCATATCGCAACAGGAATCAAGCTATTATACTTGTAATATATTAATATTTAAAAATAGACGTATATTGTATTTTTCGTCCTGGAATTTCACCGCCGCTCTATTCACGTCAATACACCCCACCAGTTAAGCTAGTGACATCTATCGGCAGAATCTGGAACCACTCTATTTGGGTACTTTCCAGCTTAACTGGCGGGGGTGTATTAGTACAATTCTCTGATCCCGCAGTTCTAATTCCACTATTTGAAGCTGGGTAATCTGATAAAACAATCAACTTTTCCAAATCAAAAGCATTACTTAGATCTGATCCTCCATATCCAAGTTAGAGGCTTCTCATGCAGCAGGTTGGGAATTCAAATCCAGGCCGAGTGAAACCAATGACTTACAAACTTTATGCTTGTCAGGGGCATAGCTAGACCTTTAACGATGTGTACTCCTAATTTTGGCAGGGGGTTTAGGGGGCCGCTTAAGCTTAAGCTGGCGGATTTTACACATTTTAGACTTGAGTTTTCGACACTCCAGACTGCTACATGCCTCCTCTCTCTCTCTCTTTATTATTTTTAATTAATTTCTTTTTGGACAAAACGATGTGGACGTTTTGGCATACGCGCGTAGGCCTAGCTACGCCCCTGCTTGTTGCTCCCTATCCTGGTGCTTGGCATTACTAGGATCGGGGCAAGAACTGGTTAGCTCAGTGTCAAAACATTATGACTGTGTGGGAAATTAGTGTGGGGCAGCACTATAAAGTTGCCACGAGGGCGCACTTTCACAAGTCGGTACCCATCCTGATATGACCAGGTTGTTCGAACGTAAAACCCCAAAAAACAAATATACGATAGGCAGTGCTGGTATACAGCACCACTCATTTGTTGTGTTGAAACCGTCTTCTTGTGATAACTTCTGGGCGTACTTCTGTTTACCCATATCATGGTGTAACATTTTCCGATATATGAGATATGGGATATGGAGAACTATATACTATAATAAATTGCAACTTGTCTATAAAATGGTAAATGGTATGTAAAACCAAAGGCATATAAATTATAAGGTACAAGTGGAGTTGGTGATCTATTACTAATTGAGGACAGAAATTGTGTATCAATATAGATAGAGAGAGGGTCACTTCTTGCCCTGAGAGAGGGTCACTTCTTGACATGTGGGACAGTCTTTGGGAAGTTGCCTCGCATACCCCCTCCCCTCCAAGAGTTATTTATGGATCACTGCACCAGATACAACAGGCAACAAGGATATTGAACCCTCATTGGTGGATAGAGGAATGATTGTTAGGGATGTGATCACCACCATCTTGTTCTTGAAACTATAAATACAATAAATGAGAGAGTCTCACTTTCCTACCTTTCACTCTTTATGGCCCTGTCACACTACGACGTGACTACGTCAGCGTATGCACAACGTGAAAATAATTATATTACGTCGAAGTTATCGGCGTAATATGCAAATTCTGGACGTGAATGCCGCGTAGTTGACGGGAGCGTAACGTGAAAGTAACGTTGGCCTAGCGTAGTGGTAATGAGAGAGGTAAACGTGGGCATACCGACATGCCAGCGGGCTCGACGCCGGGCTAGCGTTACTCCAACGTAGCTCGAACGCTGCCGATACGTTCCTCCCATCCTCGCCGTCGCTCTGACGTAATACAACGTGACTCTAACGTCATTTACGTTGGTTTACCGATCGCGGAACGTCTACCTAACGTCATTGTCACATCATCCCGACGTAATGGCTTGACGTCGAGATACGTCAAAAGTTTTGAACATGTTCAAAACCTTGACGCGTGCCGACGTAACCCAACGTAACATGACGTAGCTCGACATCAGTCTAACGTCATTATGACGTCATAATAACGTAACCCAATGTACGACAACGTAATGACAAAATGTGATCACGTCAGGCTTACGTTGGCTCGTTACGTCGTAGTGTGACAGGGGTATTATCAGTGTTTATCTACTTTCCTTCTTTGCCTGTAGTGATTCTTATTAGCCTATCTACACCACTCAAACCGCCAGCCGTCGACTTTACAATGGGTTCACTCAACTATGGTGGCGCCATCTAACGTTAATATGCCGCAACAAGTGGACGTATAGATTCTACTTCTAGTATATCCCTTCAGGAGGCGCCACTGTTGGAGAGTGTTCATTCACACCCTAGGAACCCTCACTGTTATTAATGAATGATGGTTTGGGGTTTTACGGCAAATAATATGTAAGGTCATAGCAAGATGTGCACAGATTTGTGACAGTGTGCACTCATGGTGACTTTATAGTGCAATGTTGGCCCATTGGAATACTATCCCCCGATACCCGACTGAGTCAGTTTATCCTCACTACTGATACTGATGCAACCAGTTCTTGCCTTATCTCAGTGATGCTGATTTCGTGGCGATGTAGTGATAAGTCTTGCGAGTATGTGGCTTGACTTGGCACGGGATGGAATCCAGTAAGGGTAACAGTCGCTCTACCCACTCGGCCATGCCGTCCAGTGATGGCAGTGATCATTCAAGACTCAAGCAATAGAGTCCAGATGCTAGAGGGACAAAGCTGGAGGTTTGCATCAATATTTTTTTTTAAGTTTCTTTTTATTTAACAAGCCTTTGAAGCGCATTGATTTTTATCATCGGCTATTGGACGTCAAACATATGGTCATTCTGACATATTTCTTTGGAAGAAACCCGCTACTGCTACATAGGCTACTCTTTCCGATAAGCAGCAAGGGGTCTTTTATAAGCACTTTTCAACAGGCTCGATAACACATACCACAACCCTTGATGAACCAATTGTGGACCACTGGTTGGAATGGAAAATAGCCCAAACTGCAAATGTGTCCACTGAGCAGGATCAATCAGATGATCGACACCTGCACAGGTGGACATGGTACCGCCTGTGCTAGATCCCGCTCCCTTTTATTTAAAAAGTATTACTTGTATTCATATCAGCTGATTTTGCTAATTAGTCTGTAGTTATATCAAATATATTTTGGGTTTCTATCCTTTTTTGTGTATATATAAATATTTTAGGCTGATTGTTATAATATATCTTACTTAACTTTGAAGTAACTTAGATTTTAAATGGCTAACTTTGGAGATATTTGAACTGCAAAGACACTCTAACCACTCCGCCACAGAGGACACAATACCACAGATGTGTGTGTGACCAGACGGGATGGCAGAATGAGTTGAGCGTCCGTCTCCTGTTTTGGGAGATCGGGGGATCCAAACTCATGGGTGTGTGCGTTTGAGTCAAACCAAGGACTTCAAAATGTATACTTGTCACTTTCTAGCTAGGCACTCGGCATTATTAGAATGGTTTGCTCAGTGCCAGGACAATGTGACTGAGTGGGATATCAGGTCATGGTGCTGGTGGCCTGGTCTCCCAGTGGGGCAGTACTATAAAGTCACCATCAGTGTGCACCGTCACAAGTCGGTACCCGTCCTGATATTACCTTAAATGTTGCTAGGATGTAAAACAACAACAAACATAGCATTTCGGGCACAAAAATCACTAGGTGTGCGCTCCCTGCGCATACCTAGCGATTGCGATTCGCGACTAAAAACTCAGTTTTAGGGCTAAAACGGGCCGATTACGATTGCGATTCGCGATTAGAAAAATGAATCCGCCCGTTTTCGGTTTTAAGCGGGTCGGGTCGAGTCGCGAGTTTTAGTGCGCGAATCGTATACGGTAGGTGTGTACCAGGCATTAGTAACATATAAACGCACAGCTCATAATATTTGTTTCTTGAGCTATTTGTGGTAGCCCTGAGAGCTGCCCCTGCCTTATCGTTTATGACCCCAATATAGCTGATGTATCCGGGTGGTAGTGGCAGGCACTGTGAATGCAAATGATTTCTGCCTCAGGTGGCGGTGCTCGGAGAGCCTTTTATGCAAATCGTACATTATAGGCAGTTTGAGCATGGATGCACAAGTAATATATTGCTATTGTGTCCATATCCAGTAAAACCTTTGTAGCCGACCACCTCCACAGATCGACCACTCTCCTATATCGATCGCTTTATTTGGGTCCCAAACAATCGCCCATACAATATCATTGTAGCGATAACAAAAAAAACTCCCTAAACTGACCGCCTCCCTAAATGGACCATTTAAAGTCCGTCCCATGGTTGGCCGATTTATACACGTTTCACTGTATATTTTTTTTTTTTGGCGAGTTTGTTTTTCGTATTGGAGATTTAGCGTCCTCGCAAAAATTTAAGGTCATATAAGGATAGGAAAAATCTAAGGTCATATCAGGATAGGCACCGACTTGTGACAGCAAACACTGATGGCTTTATACAGGGCAGCCCGCTGGTCGAGTCAAAGCAATGACGTAAAGATTTATACTTGTCGCTTCATAGCCTAGCGCTCGGCATTATTAGGAGAGGACAAGGATTGCTTGGCTCAGTATCAGGGTAATGTGACTGAGTGGGATATCACGTCATACTGCTGGTGGCCTGATCTCCCAGTGGGGCAGCACTATGAAGTCACCATGAGTGTGCACTGTCATAAGTCAGTACCCGTCCTGATATGACCTTAGATGTTGCCAGGATGTAAAACTCCAACAACCAACATATGATATCTCCAACATTTATATCTCCAAAGTTAGCCATTTAAAATAAAAGTTACTGCCAACAATTCTGATTTCTGCGGAGTCGTTACAATCGTATGTCCTTCATTACGCCATTTTGATCGCATGTTGAAACATTATGGGAATGCCTCCTTTTTCCACTAACAAAAATGCGTATAATGTATATTATATATACATATGTGAGGGATTCAATATATATATAGACATATGTCATTGAGGGTGTTATCTTGCAAACAAAGGGAAACATGACGACTGGAGCAGGCCTCGAACCCACACTTCTCTCATTCATGGGCTAGGGTCCTAACCATTAGGCTATCTAGGCCACCTATCCAAAGTGGAAATGTGCTATGTGCGCAATATGGCACAATTCACCCAATATGCCGTAAGTCATGTGAACAAGATTACGCTTTCTCATTTTCAAATTTTGGCAGCTATGTTTATTGTGCTGCTCCACTAGGATACAGTCTGACTGACCGTGCGGAAGGTCGGGAGTTCGAATCCCGGTCGAGTCAAACCAATGACTTATGAAATTGATACTTGTCGCTACCTAGCCTGGTATTCAACATTAATAGGATAAGACAAGGACTGGTTAGCTCAATATCAGGATAATGTGACTGAGTGGGATATCGGGACATGTTGTTGGCGGCCTGATCTCACAGTGGGCCAGCATTATAAATTTGCCATGAGTGTGCACTGTCACAAGTCGGTACCCATGCTGATATGACCTTAGATGTTGCTAGGATGTAAAATGACAACAACCAACAACAGCAACCTTCCCACAAGGGAAGTGACCGCTCTATTCAGTTGACCCTGACTTCACAACCCCATAACCTCTGCGACCCTCTCCACAACCCGCAGCCCCAACCTCAAATTCAATCTTTTTTTTTACAACCTGACTCTAATTTACACAACGCAAATAAACATTGTACAGTCACTGGCAACGGCGTGGGGCATGCCGGGAGGTGCATCAAAGCGAGGCTAGGCCACACCTTGCAACTTGGACCTGTTGAGTGCTGCCTGCAGTCCACCTACTGTGTTCTATTTGTCTATCTATCTATCTATCCATCTTACTCCTGGTCGGAGAGTGCCAAGTGGAAGTTGTCAATTAACAGCACTTGTCTTCTGCTGTAGCTCAACATAATTACAGCGATGGTAAGTATTATGTGGTGTTCTCTGTGGCGGAGTGGTTAGAGTGTCTGACTTTTTTCTAGGTGGGACTCCTAACCTGAAGGTCGGTGGTTCAATTGCCCATCTCTGCCAATTTGGATTTCCACCGCTGTGTATAACTTAGAGCGACATCAAAGGCCAGTTGCTCTCATACCATGTCTATGTGGTGTGGGAGGTTAAAAATCCCTTGGGTCGGCAAAAGTGTAGGCTCGGGCTTTCTATCGACAAACTGCCTAAAGGCCCTGTCACACTACGACGTTTCACCCCAACGCACGTCGACGTGTTGCCTTTTTGGTTGAAACGTCAGGACACGTTGGGACATGTTGCCGGTGCGTTACCAGCGCGTTAACGGCGCGTCGGTACATGTCGGTACATGTTGAGTGCAAGCAATGTTTGGAGCCACACATTGGCGCGCGTCGGGCCGTGTCGAGGTTTTGTGCATGCACAACACTTTCGACGCGCGCCGACGTGCGCCAACGTGTTGGATCACGCGTTACGGGCGCGTTTGCAGGACATCGACACACGTTACCGGCGCGTTCCCGGCCGGCTCGAACCACGTTGATCAACGTCCATCAACGCTGGGGATTTTTAGCCAAACTGCATTGGACGTGTTGCTGGTGCGTCTTGAGGTGTTGCTGGTGTGTCTTGACGTGTTGCTGGCGCGTCTTGACGTGTTGCTGGCGTGTCTGTCGCGCGCCTAACCTTACCCGGCCTTCTGCAAACCTTTAATGATGCGCTACCCCCACGCCGTCTGCGCGCCGCCGGCGCGCCGACAACGCGCCAACGACACGCTGATAACACGCTGATGGCACGCTGGGAACCCGCTGGCAGGACGTTGACACTTTTTTCCACCGCACGTCGAACCCCGCCGATACCCGTTGACGGCGCGCTAATAACACGCTATTATCACGCTACCAACACGCTGCGGCCCGTCCAAAGTTTTACGTTTCTCAATGCATTGATAATATTTTGCGCGTTGGCAGCATGCTGGAATAAACGTCGTAGTGTGACAGGGCCTTTAATGGTGAAAACAAGCCTATTCAGGCTTATCCATGATAGGCAGTATACATCTTCAACAACAACGTGGCTCATTTTCAATTTGTTTAAATGTCATTCGTTGATTAAGCAAGGAAAATGTCAATCGCATACAATATTGGCCTTCCTCGTCTGATTGTCCCTTGCCCTATCCTAGTAATACTGAGCGCCAGGATAGGTAGTGACAAGTATAACTTTGTTAGTGTCATGGGGGTGATGAAAATGGGAAATATTGCGCCTAGAGTGGGACTCGAACCCACATCTCTTTGCATTCCGGGCCAGTGTGCAACCATTACACCACCTAGGCTCCCTGATATCAACACACTACCCACGCCTACCTGTCTATGTGGCTCCTTGCCTGAGAGGTCAGTGCAGACCACTACACTCGTCCCCCTGGAATTGTAAGTCTTGTAATGCTTACAATTAAATACACACAGGCAAGGCAATGCACTCACATACACAGGGTAGGTTCAACAACCATACAGCGCGTAGCTTGTACAGAATCCTGGTCATGGCACCAGTGTCATGGGGGTGATGAAAATGGGAAATATTGCGCCTACAGTGGGACTCGAACCCACATCTCTTTGCATTCCGGGCCAGTGTGCTAACCATTACACCACCTAGGCTCCCTGATATCAACACACTACCCACGCCTACCTGTCTATGCGGCTCCTTGCCTGAGAGGTCAGTGCAGACCACTATTCTCGTATTCGGCTTGGTCAAGGATTTGAACCACACGGGAAGCGGATGCTCAACTCATTCAGACATCCCATTTGGCTTATTGGGGTTTTACTCCCTATTAAAGTTGCCTAGTCCGATGGTTTTGAATGTCTGTATTTTTTCTGAGATAAATATATTAGATCGATCACTAGTATCTACTTTACATTAATTAGTTCAAAGTTACTTTTATTTTAAATGGTAAACTTTTGAGATATTTTGAGTGCAAACATGGAAAATTAGTTTTGGTAAGCTTGCCAAAACTCTGACACCATAGACTTCTGCAGTAACAGGTTCTGTTAAATTGACTCAGTATTGCCTTCTACCATGTAATAAGTATATCAGTATCTCAGTTAGATATGTAAAATCAAATCTAGATAATTGGTTTGGTTTTGAAAATTTGATATTTCATCGGACTATGCAGCTTTAATATCTAAGGCCAGATGAGGACAGGACTTGTGACAGCCCACACTCCTGGTGGCAGCTTTATAGTGCTGCCCCGCCACACACACCACACACACTGGAATATAGTTGTATCAATACAATCACGTAATATCCCACTCGATACAGATACTAAGCTAATCCGTCATTGTGATATGGGAAAGCAAAGCGCCAGGAATTTTTGTAAGTCTTCACTCTGACTCAGCTGGTAAGTTGTCCCCAAACCACCCGGACAGGAAGTGCACACTCTACCTAGTGGGCCCGCCGTCAATGTGGCCTGTGCTGCCGACACGGCGTAAAGAAACCACCAATCAATGGAGGCATTCAACTGGGCCCTTTCTATCCGCAAGATTTACGGATGGAGTGGATGGAGCCACAACACACATCCGAATCATACATATAGTAACCCACTTCCGGTCCCAGTCGAATAGGAATTTGTAAGGAAATATTTTGATATTCGCATAGAGAGGCCCAGTCGAATGCCTCCAATGAAAAAAACCTAGTCGGCTATCCGTTCCGGTGTGAGTATCGTGGGACTGTCGTAA
This sequence comes from Branchipolynoe longqiensis, assembly GCA_030323885.1. Lineage (NCBI taxonomy): Eukaryota > Metazoa > Annelida > Polychaeta > Phyllodocida > Polynoidae > Branchipolynoe > Branchipolynoe longqiensis. The sequence continues at coordinate 78,214,089 of CM059197.1, read as the reverse complement.
TTAGTAGGATACCACATTGCCAATAAGATTACTACTGTGCACTATCAGAAACTGCCTTCCATCCTGCTATTTCCAAGATGCAAACCCCAAAATCAATCGTTTGTTTGTTGGTGTTTTACGTTCTACCAACATCTAAGGTCATATCAGGATTGGTCAAATCAATCAATCAGTATGCAATATGCAATATTTGATCTGTTTACATGTGTTGATTAAGCAGGGGGGGGATTTCAATGGTGGACAACTGGTCTTCGTCATTACACTGCTCCTTGCCCTATCCTAGTAAAACCGAGTGCTAGGTTTGTTTATTTGTTGGGGTTTTATATACTTGCAATATCTAAGGTCATGTTAGGACGGGCATAGACTTCTGACAGTGCGCACTCTTGGTGACTTTACAGTGCTGACTCTCTGGAGGACCAGGGTATAATTAATTACAAGATAGGCCAGGCCTACCTTACCTCTGGGGTTGTAGTAACTTTCATTTTAAATGGCTAAATTTGGAGATATTTGAAGTGGAAAGCATGCTAAATTAATGTTGGCATACATGTACAAATTCTGACACCAAAGGCTTCAATAGTAATAAGTTCTATTACATTGACTTATTATCCTAACAAATACTAAAGTTGTATAGTCCGATAAAAACATCAAATTTTCAAAAGCAAAGAAACGTATATAGATTTGAACCTACATATCCAACTTGGGTACATGTCCATTATTTAAGTGTTTCTTGCTACATAGAAGGGCATACTATTAATAAGTCAATTTAAGAGAACCTGTTACTGCTAAATCCTATGGTGTCAGAGCTTTGGCAAGCATGCTAAAATTAATTTGGCGTGTTTACACTTGAAATATCTCCTAAGTTAGTCATTTTAAAACAAAGTTACTTCAAACTAAAGGAAGCGGGAGCGGGATGTAGCTCAGGCAGTAGCGTGTCCACCTGTGAAGGTGTGGGTCATCCGATCGATCCTGTTCAGTGGACACATTTGCAGTTTGGGTTATTTTCCATTCCAACCAGAGGTCCACAACTGGTTCATCAAAGGCTGTGGTATGTGCTGTCCTGTCTGTGACAAAGTGCATATAAAAGACGCCTTGCTGCTTATCGGAAAGAATAGTCTATGTGGCGGCAGCAGGTTTCCTCCAGAGAAAATGTCAGAATGACCATATGTTTGACATCCAATAGCCGATGATAAAAATCTAGCGGTGTCGTTAAATAAAAAAAACTTTCCATTCAAACTAAAGGAATGTAGACTATAATGATCAACCTAATATATTTATCTCAGAAAATGACAGAAACTCAAAACCATCAGAGTATGCAATTTTAATAAGTGCACCAGTGTCTAAGTTGGATGTTTAGGTTCAAATCTAGGTCAGTGTTTTTGTTTTGATGACAAAATGGCTTTTAATAAAATGTGATGCTTTTATCAGACTAGGCAGCTTTAGCTAATCGGCCGAACGGTTTGGGGCTGGTTTCACTCAACCATGACAAATGTTGCATTTAGAGTGTCATGGTTTGCTGAGGACTGACTATTAATAGAATTTCATGGAATTGCACAACACCCTGAAGCATCACATAAGTTGGAACTTTTATATTGATACTAAAACGAGGCTAGCTCCACAAGAAAGCTCAGTGTTGATGCTGATATAATATTTGATGTGCCTACAATTTACCTTGTATGAAGAGTATATTGTGCAATATTCTGGGTCTACAATATTCTGGGTCTACAATATACCTTGTTGATTGTGCAATATTCTGGGTCTACAATATTCTGGGTCTACAATATACCTTGTATGAAGAGTATATTGTGCAATATTCTGGGTCTACAATATTCTGGGTCTACAATACACCTTGTATGAAGAGTATATTGTGCAATATTCTGGGTCTACAATATTCTGGGTCTACAATATACCTTGTATGAAGAGTACATTGTGCAATATTCTGGGTCTACAATATTCTGGGTCTACAATATACCTTGTATGAAGAGTATATTGTGCAATATTCTGGGTCTACAATATTCTGGGTCTACAATATACCTTCTATGAAGAGTATATTGTGCAATATTCTGGGTCTACAATATTCTGGGTCTACAATATAACTTGTATGAAGAGTTCAGGCGCAAAAGCATGTAAACGCCAATCCAAATCTAGAGGTAAACATTGGAATCACACCCTAAAAGAACTGTATCTTCTTATATTCCTACTCTTTTGTTCATTGCTCCGTAACTATGTAATGCTATGAAAAGTGGAATTAGTGAGAATTAAAATTATTTTCCGGTAAAACCCTTTTTATTTAATCTACATTTTTCCATTGCCGTTTACCTGATTTTGAACCTGAACTTCATGTTGTGCTAATAACTTCTGTGTATGCTTGTATTAATTTCATGATAACTTGTGTGCATGGTTGTTTTAATTCATATCTTTGTGGGTTTATTTTCAGTATGGACATTTTAATATAATAATTAAAAGCTTCGTCTGCAAGAGATTCGGGGAAAGTTCGTGGGAGATTATTCTGTAAGTAAAACATGGCTTTCTTGTACTTTACCTGATCTCTCACGGCTGGAAGACCAGTGCTACACCACAACAAAAATGACATATGAATACAATTCATTTACCCCCCCAAAAAAAGAAGAACATCTAGTTTCTACTATTAAGATAACCAGACGGGATGGCCGAATGAGTCAGAGCGTCCGTCTCCCGTGTTGGTAGATCGTGGGATCGTGTGTTTGAATCCTGGTCGAGTCAAACCAATGACTTAAAAATTGATACTTGTCGCTTCCTAGCCAGATGCTCGGCATTATTAGGATAGGGCAAGGAGCAGTGGAATGAGGAAGACCAGTTGTCTGCGACTGAAACTTCCCCTGCTTAATCAACTAATGTACACACAATTTTTTTTATAGTAGTGATACCTATTGAGGGAAGAAGGAACTGAAGGAAGGCGGGCTGGAGCTAAAAATAGTAAAATGGTTTGGTAATGCATAATAAAGCTGGGATTCCATATACATGTTATGTGGGATGCCAATGTGTATGAGATCACTTGCTGTCCGGACTCCACTTCGTCCACACCTCTTCGATCTCCCTACAGCTGCCGGTCTCCTCTCCTGGATGTGTTTAAAATAATACTGCAGGGGGAAGGTGGCCAGCCTTTCACTTCCTACCACCTTACTCCATTCGGCGTCTCTGGCTCGCCGATTGGTCACACATAGCAAGGAGGCTCCCTTTGACTCAAATCTCCTCACTTCTCTTTCCTCAATCCTACCCTTTCTTTTTCTTCTCCCGGACTTACTTCTCCTGATCAAAGGAGAAGTAAATCTATTACTAAATAGATTCTATCAATTATTAATCAAACTTTTCTTTTTCTATGGGAATTTGTTTCCCTTGACCACAAATATATGATTGTGAGCTTTTTAATTTAATGAGTGTCTATTGGCACATAATTGATTGCCTGCTTTTACATGTAAAAGTGATGGTTTGAACAAAAAACAAACATTTCTCGCCGTGAATATGGCCTATGCTGCCGACACGGCGTAAAGCAACCACCAATCAATCAATCAATCAATCAATGTAACCTGATCAAAGGAGTTGTTTGCTTGGGAGGGGCCCTTTTCCTCTTTCATGGCTGCTCAGTTCTCCTTTGATGCAGATCCCCTCTTTGCTTGTTCCTTCGTTCCAACCCATTGGTGACTGGACTCAAGCGCTTCGGCCAAAATCGGACCGATTTATCGGTGCTGATTCAATGACCATTCTGCGATCGGATTCAAGTACTTTGTACTCTTATCTACTCCCAAAAGTTTACACTTCAGCCAAAATTGGACCAATTTATCCGTGCCGTTTCAATGCTGCATGTTTATAGCCTGTAACTGAAAGGTTACAAACAACCCGTCAAGTAAAGCATATCAGGTATGTGACGAGTTTTCGCTGTTTGTATTGGAAAGGGCAGAGTCAGGTCGCATTTGCACTGGATCGCTACATGGAGTGATTGGAGCGAATGCGAACCAAGTGTGCCATTTCCAATACAAACTGCAAAAGGTCACCATATATACCTTGTATGCATTCACATTCACATACCACATACTGCGTATATGGAATCCTATCTTTAGTCAATATACCTAGCCACTTTTTTGAAGAAGATTTATACTGCATATAATGGATAAGTCTGAATAGACTTGTTTTCACCATTAGACAGTTTGTCGATAGAAAGCCCGAGCCTACACTTTTACCGACCCAAGGGATTTTTAACCTCCCACACCACATAGACATGGTATGAGAGCAACCAGCCTTTGATGACGCTGTAAGTTATACACAGCGGTGGAAATCCAAAGTGGCAGAGGTGGGGGGCACGGGGAATCGAACCACCAACCTTCAGATTAGGAGTCCGACCTAGAAAAAGTCAAACACTCTAACCACTCTGCCACAGAGAACACCACGTTCTAGTAGAAAGCAAAATCTGGATGACTTCCAATAATTTATCACCAATTAGGTTAAATCAATTACTACTTAATGTAGCCCATATCACGTAGTAAGGGCAAACAACGAATTGGGGCTGACAATTTTGGGTATCATGGAATGTTCACAGTTTTAGTTTTTTGTTCATTTTTTGTGTGGTAAATAAATTGTATTGGTATATATCTCTTTTGTCCATGCAATAGCACTGGTCTTCCGGTCGTAAGTGGCACAGGTATCTAGATTTTTATTTTTTTTTTGGTGACAAGTTTTTTTATTCTGCCCATAACGTATAAGCTCCAGTGAGGGTGCTTGTTTTCAACGCTAGACAGTTGTCATACTGGTTTGGTCTGGCCCTTGCACTCAGGAGTGTTTACCTGATTTTTCTCGGGCCAACCTTTGCAGTTTTGGCTGTTAGTAGTTTCTATATTAGTTTTTTGGAATTTTCAAAGTTTTTTCCTAACTTGTATATGATAATGTATATTGACACAATTAAAAGAAAATGTTTATACAAATTTTAAAGATTGGAAATGTGTTATTTTACTTAGTTGTTTAGATTAGGTCCAAGGTTTACAAATTAATTCACGCCACTAGAGAATAGGTCCATCGTGATCAAGAAAATAATCCAGCACATGGATAACATTAAAGGCAGGATATATCCTCCCTGTAAGCAGCATAATAGCCTTTGTGAGTGGATGGCTTGATTTCAATTGAGTCTCAGTCTTGGGCTTCGGTCCATTTGAAATCAACATTTTGCAATCAAAACACTGACCTACATTACACTGGCACACCGCACTCAGATACCTCTGCGCTTATTAAGAATTCATTGCAGTTTGGTGCTCCTGTGCTACGCTGCTAAGCTTGAAAACGTAGCAAACAAAACTGGTGTCCAGGAATTAGGTGCATGCACCAACATTAATTTATCATGGCTACACTTCAAATTTCTCCAATGTTACCCCTTTGAAATATAATTAATTTCAAGCTAAAGTCATACCCCAGTCACATGCGGCCTGCATTCGCTTACAATCGATTCGCAATGTCCATATGCCCTCCTTAAGACTGCCTTACACCCTCCTGACGCACTGGTGCTGTGAGGTCGCCAACCTCCCGGTGACCATTTCGGAAATTTTGGATGCATGGATGTTGCAACTGCTACACTTGCAACTTCCATTGCGACCAGTTCGGTCGGCACCATTAAAAAGTGTTTGGCGACCTGGCACCGACCTGGTGCCGACCTGTTACCGACCTGGCCTCTGCCAGGTAACTGACCCCTAGTTGGCGAGTTGGCACCGACCTGGTGGTGCCAACATATGCAATGCTGCGCTCACCGTGTGGTCGGCGTAACCACCTTTTTGAATCAATGTATCGAGTGGGACACTCGGTGGTTGTCGACCTTTTTGGCATAAGGAGGTTGGCGGAATCGCAAGGAAAGCTTGTTTTATTTAACGATGCCTCTAGAGCACATTTTTATCATCGGCTACTGAACATCAAACATATGGTCATTCTGACATATTTCTTCGAGGAAACCCACTGCTGCCACATAGGTGAACTCTTTGCGATAAGAAGCAATGAGACTTTTATATGTACTTTCCCCACATACCGGATAGCACATACCACATCCTTTGATGAACCAGTTGTGGACCACTGGTTCGAATGGAAAATAGCCCAAACTGCAAATGGGTCCACTGAGCAGGATCGATCGGATGACCAACACCTTCACATGTGGACATTCTACCGCCCAAGCTATGTCCCACTCATAGTACATGTACAGTGATTAGGTGAATCAGGTGCATTATCTATTTAATAACATTTGTATAATAGTTTATACCGTACATAAATATTATTACCTTACATGAAGATAAGTCACGTGTTGTGCCTGCTGTAATATATATATATATATATATATAAATAGGGCTATGTAAGGAAGGGAAGGATACAGACGAGTGTTGGGTCGGACACTTTTATTGAGCATCTTGGTATAGCACAATAACAGGCATACCGGTAAAAGTTTGAAATCGCGTAGAGAAGTGACTGCCCAGCTGAGCTTGCTGAGGAAGGCGCCCGTTGGTGGCGCTAGTAGTAGGCAACCGGGGCAAATTCGGGCAGGTCAGCAATATATATATATCTTTATATATATATATATATATATATATATATATATATAAGTCGGTCCACCACGTGACCGAGCATACCCTAATGACGCCACATAGTAGAAGTGATGGGCTGAAGCCAATTGAATAAACAGTTACCAAACAAGTACTTTCTTAATCATAATCGATTATTTTTCAAAATTTACCTTCACTGACTCTACACTTGCTTGCAGTGCGCGATGTGAATGGGAACAGGATTTCAAGGACACTGAGCTGTATAGTGAAGCCACCACAGAAGAGCTGCTGGACACAGCTGTCAATGTACTAGGCAAGTATCGCACTTAATGTTGGATGAATAGATGGAATGGCCGAATGAGTTAAATGTCTGTCTCCCATTTTATTAGGTCGTGGGACAGATTCAAACCCTGGTTGAGTCAAACCATTTTTTTTTTTTTTTTTTTTGGTGGTAAATATGTTTATTCTGCTGAATAAGTCTTTTGTCAGTGCCGAAACACTGGTCTTCCAGCCATTTTTCAATTCAGGGTTATTTACACAAAAGGTATATAGAATAAGGTGTACAATACCTGTTGAATAGACAATTTGCACCATGTAACACAATGAAATTCTGAAACCCAAAAGTTCCATAACAATATGGTACAGTAGTGTCATATAACCAGATCAATATTAGTCAGATCAATGTGAGTATTTACATAGTATTTAGAATGTAAGCAGAAGGTATCTTCTGTATTCAGTTGGTAAACTTGTAGTAAGTTTTAATGTTCAGTTGCAGTTAGGCAAGCGGTATATAAATGTTGGTTTGTTGGGAAAATTCTAGTGTAACTCTAATGTAGCTAATTATGTGAGTTTATGAATTATGTTGTTAGGGTGGGGTTGTTAATAATACACTGGACCATCTGTGACCAGTGAAGCAGTGGGACCAATCCCAGTGCATTTAGGTCTTAAATTTTACATTTTTACCTGGACTGTCTCTGTCATGACTTAACAAATTTATCCAAGTCGCTACCTAGCCTGGCGCTTGACATTATTAGGATAGGGCAAGAACACAATGGCCGAATAGGTTGAGCTTCCGCCTCCCATTTTGATATGTCATGGAATTTGAACCCATATGTTTGAACCCCAGTTGAGTTAAACAATTGGACTTCCACATTCCACTGCTCCTTGCCCTATCCAAGTAATGTTGGGTACCAGGCTAGGTAGCGACAAGTATCAATTTTTAAATCATTGTGCAAAATATTCCGATTTACTGCATTGGCGGGGGGAATGCAAATGTTGTATTACTGGTTGGGTATACGTGACCAGGTGCATGTATGTATATATGTAGGTGCTGGTGGTGCCTGAGTGAGATGTAAATAGACATAGTGGTGCTGGCAGGGCTGTGAATAAGGGGCACTCAGAGACTACTCCCTCCCCCCTCTGCTAGGTAGGATCACCACACTCAGGCTCAAGGCAGGTGGTGGCCAGGGGAGCTACAGAGCTTGGTGGTGGTGGGCAGATCACTGGTTAGATAAAGGATTCACCCGGTACTCGGAGTACATGGGTGAAGACCAGCCTTATATAAAAACGGTCGAAAAATCAGGCTAATGAACTGAGTCATTATGAGAGTCTAATTTCACAATCTAAGAAGCAACATTTATTCTTTGTACATGTCTTCATATTTACCCGCTACCTTTGAGTTGAAAAATATAAGTTTAATAAGATTTAAAAGTGAAATCGATGGTGTTCTAGCGCCGCCATCTTGTCTTTTTGCATTCTCGCACATTTCACCAACTCTGTGCCTATATATGTAGCCATTTGATCCTGGAACCACAGTTTCTACTTCAGGTTCCATACTAAAGCTATTTTCACCCGTATTTACACTACGTTGTCGTTGATCTAATCACTGGTAACCATGGAGGCCAGGAATGCTGGATCCCTATTGGTGGAGCAAAGAATGCTTGTTTCCCATTGAGGGAAAAGGGTGGGGTGATACTCTACAATGAACCCATGTACCATATAAATAATAAACCAGAGGGCTCGACTCTCTCTCTTCTTTCACACTTTATACTCTTCCTTTCTCTTTGTCTGTATTGATTTCACTATTGCCTGCCTACACAACCACAGATTCGAGCTGTAGACTTTACATACCGGTGACCACGATGAGTGGTAAGTCTATTAGTTGGAGTAGAGGATTCAACTTTACTTTATGGAGACCTAGTCTTTACATAATCAGAAGAATGCGAGTTCGAGTCTCGTCGTGGTCGCCAAGATTACGGTTTTTGGCTGAAAGGCGGCGTAATTTAGTTCAATAATACAATATAGGTGGAGCCGCAAGCGCCTTGTTTACTGGGCGATCGGGCGCCGGAAGTGCTGAATACCCGCTAGTCGGCATTAATGGTATATAGTTCAGGTTAGTTCAGTAAGGAGCCGCTAGTCGGCGACATATCGGAGCGGCCTTAGTTACTGGCGCTTGGCTATATTCGCGCGCCCAATTACCGGCGATGCCTTAGCATCACTGACAATGCACACAAAGAGAATGTGCCATAACCTTTAATATATATGACAGACCATGGGTATGGGTACGTCCACACACATAACAATCAACAAAAATATGATTTAAATGTCATATGACCCACTTACAAAATTAGGCAACCTTTTGATGACGTCATAAGATGGCGACTGATGGATATATTTTTAATTTTGTTGTTGATGATGGTAATTCCTGAAAATAGGTTAGTAATAATGATAAGCAAAATAAAAATCTCAACTTTGAAAATCTCAACTTTGAAAATCTATGGACATACCAGCCATTTCCCAGCTCTGGTCACATATGTGCGAAAACAAGATTTTCACAGATTACAATAACAAAGACTTTTGGATGATGCGATTTGTTAAAACCTGTGATTATATTAGTTTCTGACGCTTGTTTGTTGTTGTCTTACATCCTAGCAACATCTAAGGTCATTTCAGGACGGGTACCACCTTGTGACAGTGCGAACTCATATCGGCTTTATAGTGCTGCCCCACTGGGAAATCAGGCCACCGGCACCATGACCTGATATCCCAATTAGTCCCATTATCCTGACACTGAGTCAACCAGTCCTTGCTCTATCCTAATAATGCCGAGCGCCAGGCTATGAAGCAACAAGTATCAATTTTCAAGTCATTGCTTTGACTCGACCAGGGTTCGAAACCATGATCAGTTGGATCCCCCAATCTCCCAAAACAGGAGATGGACGCTCAACTCATTTGGCCATCCAGTCTGGTGATTATATTAGTAGGTGTGTTCCAAGTTCTACTGGTCCCTGAGGAAGGACTGAAGCTGCGACCCAGTGTGACAGGTCACAGCTTCAGTCACCTTAGATGTTGCCAGGAGGTTAATCAAAGTTAATCCAATTACAGTACTCCCTAAGTACTCTCTAAATTGAACCACAATGGGGCCAACTTAAAATGGTCCATTTAGGGCGGTGGTCGGATTAGCGAGTTTTTTTTTTTTTTACAATGGTATTGTATGGGCAATCGTTTGGGACCCAAATAAAGCGATCGAAATAAGGGAGTGGTCGGTTTTCTTGAACATTTATAGTGCCTATCATGGATAAGTCTGAATAGACTTGTTTTCACCATTAGACAGTTTGTCGATAGAAAGCCCGAATCTACACTTTTTACCGACCCAAGGGATTTTCAAGCTCCCACATGACATAGACATGGTATGAGAGCAACTGGCCTTTGATGACGCTGTAAGTTATGTGGAATCGAACCACCGACATTCAGATTAGGAGTCCGACCTAGAAAAATGTCAGAGACTCTAACCTCTTGGCCACAGAGAACACCTATGTCAGAGGTTTTACTCTATACGGCCCCACTTTATGAAATAGGTTGCCAGAGGATATAAGAAATACAGCATTTCTTGATAAATTTAAATTTGTCTGTGGGACCCTCCTCTTTAATGTTGCTTTTTCAAGTAAATGCAATTTCTCTATCATTCAACTTTTTAAAAGATCACTTCATTATAAATATAGATTTGCCTCCCCGCTATTTGCCACCCACTATTTGCCACCCGCTATTTGCCACCCGCTATTTGCCTCCCCACTATTTGCCACCCACTATTTGCCACCCGCCATTTGCCACCCGCTATTTGCCTCCCCGCTATTTGCCACCCACTATTTGCCACCCGCCATTTGCCACCCGATAATTTCCACCTGCTATTTGCCCCCCGCTATTTGCCACCCGCTATTTGCCACCCGCTATTTGCCACCCGATATTTGCCACCCGCTATTTGCCACCTGCTATTTGCCACCCGCTATTTGCCACCCGCTATATGCCACCCGCTATTTGCCACCCGATAATTTTCATCCAACACTTTCCTGGCCGGGACTTTTGCCAGCCGAGACTTTTAACAGCTGAATAGATTCCCACACAATGATTGAGAGTATGCACACTAACACATGCAGATGCACACACATGTATACATACACATACACACATGCACACACATCCACATATACACACACACACTGCGGCACACAATGATATAATCTGCTGGCATAGAAGTCCCGGCTGGCAAAAATCATCGCTGGCAAGAGGGGTAGGTGTTGGATGACAATTATCGGTTTGTAAATAGCACGTGGGAAATTGTAGGTGGCAAAGATTGTGACAGCGTAAATGTGTCATATTGTGGTTTTATTTCACAGCACCTAAAGGCCCTGTCACACTACGACGTTTGTTCGGCGTGCCTCCAACGCGCAAAATATTATCAACGCGTCGAGAAACGTCAAACTTTTCGCCATTTCGGGGGGTAGTTGGACGGGCCGCAGGGTGTAGGTAGCATGATAATAGCGTGTTATTAGCGCGCTGTCAACGGGTATCGACGTTGCGGGCGGAAAAAGCGTAAACAACGAGTCATTAACCTACTACGGTCGGCGGGGTTTGACATGCGGCGGAACAAAGTGTCAATGTCCTGCCAGCGGGTTCCCAGTGTGCCATCAGCGTGTTATCAGCATGTTGTCGGCGCGCCAACGGCGTGGGGGTAGCGCGTCATTAAAGTTCGCAGAATGCCAGGTAATGTTAGGCGTGTGGCAGATGTGCCAGCAACACGTCAAGACACGCCAGCAACATGTCAAGATGCGCCAGCAACACGTCAAGACGTGCCAGCAACACGTCCAACGCAGTTTGGCGAAAAATCCCCAGCATTGATGGACGTTGCTCAACGTGGTTTGAGCGGGCCGGAAATGCGCTGGTAACGTGGGTCCACGTCCTGCCAACACACCGGTAACGCGCGATGCAACACGTTGGCACGCGTCGGCGCGCGTCAAAAGTTTTGCGCATGCACAAAACCTCGACGCGGCCCGATGCGCGCCAATGTGTGGCTCCAAATGTTGCTGGCACTCAACGTGTACCGATGCGGCGTTAACGGGCGAGTAACGCGCCGGTAACGTGTCCTGACGTTTCGACCAAAAAGGCAACACGTCGACACGCGTTGGGGAGAAATGTCGTAATGTGACAGGGCCTTTAGATTAGAAAGGTACCTGCTAGTAAAACAACTCTATTCAGCTTACATTGTCATTATAACTCCCACATGGTTATGGCCGCACGCGGCGGTCGAATGGGTAGAGCACAGGCTTCATGTCGGGAGTTCGAATCCCAGCCGAGTCAAACCAATGACTTATAAAATTGATACTTGTCGCTACCGAGCCTGACGCTCGGCATTAATAGGATAGGACAAGGCTGGTTAGCACAGCATGATGTGACTGTGTGGGATATTGGAGCATGGTGCTGGCAGCTTGGTCTCCCAGTGGGGCAGCACTATAAAGTTGCCATGAGTGCACACTGTCACAGATCGGTAGCCATCCTCATATGACCTTAGGTGTTGCTAGGGCATAAACCCAAAACAAACAAACAAACCACATGGTTACGGGGTGCGATGCTATTAGTATTATCCTATGTATGTGATGTATAACGGATTATAAGAGTATAATTCGCAGCGCTCGGACACACAAGAGAAGGCATATATAAGTATTTATATTTATTGAATGGATGCTCCATCATGTAATATCATAGGGTTATCTCAATCATCAAATATAACAGATAACAAAAATAAACAAAAAAGTCAGTGCCACACAGGCGAGTTAGGCTGGCTCAAATGCGGGTGACTGGCACCAGTGTCACGGAAGGACTGGCTTCCTTATCGTTCATCAATTGGCTGTTGTAGTTGGCAAATGCGACCGGGCATATTTCTGAAGCGAGATGAGAGATACATTTAAGGCATAGGAAATAGAGGCAATTAGTGAAATCAGCACTTAACCCCTACCAATGACTGAACTAACGAAAAAACAAAGAAAAAAGGGTTGGGTGGGTGGGAAAATCTGACTTGCTTGTTTGCGGGCTTGTGGCAAAGTGAGGTTTATGGGCAGAGTAGGTCATATGCGGGTCACGAAAAGGTCATGTTAGCCTCGCTCGCGAATTAACGATGTTGCCTCACCAACATACGTAATTTATAGGAACAATGTGTTATTATTCCTCCTTATGCGCTTTCGGGGAGTGCACCCCCTCTGGTTGGGGTGAATGTATTCGGGTGGTCCCCGCATGGGTCTCACATACAAGAGGACATTTTCTTTTTTTAGGTCTATGGTTGATAATCCCTATGTCAGAGGTCAAACACTCAACCACTAACTCTCTTCCTTCTAGTCCATTTGTACCGGGCAATTTATATACAGTAAAACCTCTCTAAATCGACCGACCATAGGACAAACTTTAAATGGTCAATTTAGGGAGATGGTCGGTTTAGGGAGTATTTTGAATCTTTACCATGGTATTGTATGGGTGATCGGTTGGGTCCCAAATAAAGCGATCGATACAGGGGAGTCGTCAATATGTGGAGGTGGTCGGTTAAGCAGCTGTCACACATCACCGGATTGGAGGAAACAGAAAGAAACCAAACAAAGTCCGTTGATAGTCCAGTTTGTGTCCGTGCAAGTTTTGAACATGCACAAAACTTGGAACGGATGCCGCCGGATTGACGTCTACGGTTCTTGTCCGCTTTCAGTTTGTTTCATCCGTTGGCTATCTGTTCATGTCCATTTCATGTCCGTTTCATGTCCGTTTTATGACCGTTTTATGTCCGTTTCATGTCCGTTTCATGTCCGTTTCATGTCCGTTTCATGTCCGTTTCATGTCCGTTTCATGTCCGTTCGTCCAGCCACCTTTGACCCGATATCGCAACATTTTGACACATTTTAATATATTTTGATACTTATCACGCCCGAACACCACCGGACTAGACAATTCTGTCCGTTGCTCAATCCGGTGATGTGTGACAGCCGCCTTAGAGCGGTTTTACTTATGTGATGTATAACACATTATGCGAGTATAAATATACGGAAGGGAATCATTTTAATTATTGAAATTAATTGATATTATTGGTATTACCGATTGTTATACTTTGTGATACCCCTGTCACACTACGACGTAATGAGCGAACGTGAGCCTAACGTGGTGATATTAGGTCATTACGTTGATGTAAGTTGGATTACATTATGATGACGTCATAATGATGTTAGACTGACGTCGAGCTATGTCACATTACGTCGTGTTACGTCGAGTTATGTCGAGGTTTTGGACATGTTCAAAAATGTTGACGTAGCTCGAACGTAAGGGTTTACGTTCGCCGTACGTTCTGTTCACGTTCAGGGAACGTCAATGACGTTAAACGGACATTAGGCAAACGTTCCTCACTACGTTCCACTACGTTCCACTCGTTGACCCACATTAAAGCTAGTGGAAACGTCCATGCGGCGTAATGGGAAAGTCAGGAGAACGTCAGGAGAATGTCAGGAGAACGTCAGGAGAATGTCAGGAGAACGTGCATTCAACGTACGTTCAACGTCTCATGACGTAGCTAACGTCACGTAACGTTCTTCTGGCGATGGAATAACGTTCATAACGTTCCGTGAGTGTCATTACGTTGACCTCTCTCGTTGAATGACGGTATCACTACGCTTTACCGACGTTACGCTCTCGTCCACTACGCTGCATCCACGTTCAACTTGTGCCCAAATTTGCATACTACGCCGAGAAGTTCAACGTTCTTCACGTTCTCCCTACGTTGACGTCGTTACTTCTTAGTGTGACAGGGCCATAAGACTCCACTCCTCCATATATACTGCATATGTCCCAATAGACGCCCACTATGTGAGTGCAGACACATGGATGCGCGTCTATTCAAAGTTAAAGAATTTCATGGATTTGTTTTTGTCGTGCCTCTGAAATAAAGTGTGATTGTCTCATTTTATGTGCATTCAGTCTGAATATGATCATAAATTTGTGCGCGCTCACAATCTTGAAATGGGGGGTGTGCTTCCATTGGGTAGCATGCTTCTATTCTGACATAATAGTATATTGCAAAAAATGATATTGACAATTACTGTTCATGCAGCGCTGGACCGTGAGCAGCTGCTGTTCCTGGTGGGCGAGCACTATGTTGAGCAGCTCAGAGCCAGACACGACGAGCTGCTCAGGAACCTGGGCGACACAATGCTCACCTTCCTGCAGAACCTCGACTACCTGCACACGGCAGTCAGGTGCGACTACCCGGACATGCGCATGCCTTCCTTCCGGTGTGAGAGCGACTCACAGCCGGATCACATGATCGTGCACTACTACTCCGCCCGACCGGGGTTTTCTCCGCTCATCGAAGGTGAGTCAGTCAGTCACGGTGGTGATGGTGATGTTGAGTGATTCCGGTTCTGCGTCTTTTGCGAAAAGGCGGCCTCAGCCTGCATGGTCATTTTCTAATGCCATTCATTTATGGCGAAAGGCATGTACAGTGCTGAGTATATAAGATTGACTTAATCCTGAGATGGCCTAAGATGTTACTAGGACATCAAACCCCAATAAAAGCAGTATAAAAGAAGGAGCTAAGTAGTGTGTTCTAACCACTTGCATGGCGGTCTAACCAGCTCTGTGGGCCAGGTGGGTTAAAGGGGCTGTAGCGAGACCATTGTTGGGGTTTTTCGTCTTGGCAACATCTAAGGTCATATCAGGACGATCACTGATTGACATGGTGATCGTGTCTATCAGCACCTTTCCATGTCGATCAGTAACTGATCTTGTCTGTCAGTTTCTGACTGTGTTGATCAGCAACTGATCTCAACTGTCGATCAGCACCTTTCCATGTCGATCAGTAACTGACCTTGTTGGTCCACTTCTGATCGTGTCAATTAGCACCTGACCATGTCGATCAGCACCTGACTGTCGATCCGCAACTGATTTTGTCGATCACCATCTTCCAATGTCGATCAATAACCAACCTTGTTGGTCCACTTCTGATCGTGTCGATCAACACCTTAACATGTCGATCAATAAATGATATTGTCGATTAGCAACTTACATGTCGATCAGACCTTGATCTTGTCGATCCACAGTAGATCCACGGTCGATCTATGTCGATCAGTAACTGATCTTGTCGGTAAGTTTATGATCGTGTCGATCAACACATCATCATCATCATCATCACCTCGGTCACCATCATTACCGCTCTCCTTTTGCAGGCATGCTCTACTCCATCGCGCGGCTTTACTTTAAGAGCGACATTCTCGTCACGATCCTGTCCCGCACAATGGAGGCTGTCTCAGAACGAGGCCCTGCGCGCCACCACGTGGTCTTCAGCCTGCGTCTCACCAAGATGAGGCCTCCCAGCGAGACACCGCCTACACTTATTGCGCAGACGCAGAAGGGCATCGAGAAGCAGATTCGGAAAACAGTGAGCGTTAGCTGAGATGATCAAACCTAGATATTTCAAACGCGTTACTTTGATACACTGGTGCTTTCTGCTTTGTTGAATGGCACTTGTGCCATATGAAAGCACTGATATTTAGTTCCCTAGCGAATAGCGAAATAGCTCTGTGTGCATGTGCAACGCAAAGTGAAAAACACGATACATGTAGTATGTAAAAATATGCATCCTGGTAATCTTTCTGTGTGGAGATGTGGCTTCAGATGGGCAATCAGCCTTCGGCTTCGGCCCATTTGAAATCGCCCCACCCATCCGCTCGAACCTGCCTATGCCTATGAACATGCAAAATCGTCTATTTCAAATACAACTCAACTTGCTTGATCACAAATGTGTAGTTAATAAAAGGAAGATTATTTAATGAGTTAGCTGATACCCATGACAGCTACAGTACAACCTCTCTAACCGACCACCTCCACATATCGACCACTCCCCTATATCGACCGCTTTATTTGGGTCCCTAATGAGCACGCATACAATACCATTGTAACGATACAAAAAAACTCCCTAAACCTCCCACCTCCCTAAATGGACCACCTAAAGTGCGTCCGATGGTCGGTCGTTTTAGAGAGGTTTTACTGCAGAGTAAAACCTCTCTAACCGACCACCTCCACAGATCAAACACTCCCCTATATCGACCGCTTTATTTGGGTCCCAACAATACTGTCGTGGGGGTGATGAAAATGGGAAATATTGCGCCTAGAGCGCGACTCGAACCCACATTTCTTTGCATTCCGGCCCATGTGTGCTAACCATTACACCACCTAGGCTCCCTGATATCACCACACTTCCCACCCCTACCTGTCTATGCGGCTCCTTACCTGAGAGGTCAGTACAGACTACTACACTACCATTGTAACCATATTCTAACTCCCTAAACCAACCACCTAACTAAATGGACCATTTAAATCCGGTCCCATGGTCGGTCGATTTAGAGGTTTTGCTGTACAGTAAAACCTGTCTAACCAACGACCTCCACAGATCGACCACTCCCATATATCGACAGCTTTATTTGGGTCCCAACAGTACCATTGTAACCATATTCTAACTCCCTAAACGGACAATCTAACTAAATCGACCACTTAAAGTCGGTCCCATGGTCAGTCGATTTAGAGAGGTTTTACTGTACAGTAAAACCTGTTACCGACCACCTCCACAGATCGACCACTCCCGTATATCAACCGTTTTATGTAGGTCCCAACAATACCATTGTAACCATATTCTAACTCCCTAAATCGACCACCTCCCTAAATCGACCACTTAAAATCGGTCCCAAGGTCGGTCGATTTAGAGAGGTTTTACTGTAGGTTGCTTTGGGTAGAAATGTAGTCACACCACCCTGTATTCAGATATTTGCCTTTAATTACCGACCCACCCAGGGGTGGGGTGGAGGCTAATGGCTAACACGTGTATATACATAAAAAATAGCCACACTCATAGAGGTGGAAAATGAATTCACTAGAATCAAGCAACCGGAAACGGAAACAGCTCATCAAGCTTCGCTACGCAGCAAACAGGGTGGACAACAGTGATTGGTTAATAATAGCCTATGGGCTTAACGCCTGGATGACGGCGCACCGCACACACCGAGTTGAGGAACAACTACACTGGTCCCTCCCTACAGATCTTCCATATATGGCATGACATCATCAGGACCAGTGTACGTGTTCCTCCGCGCATGCGCTATTCTGCGGTGTGACTGTCAAGGAATTTACGGTTATATTGTGCAATTTGTATTATACTCCTGTTGACTATGGCTAGTTTTGTCTTAAATATATTCATTATATTATTATATTACATGTGTGAATCCAGGTTTATGCCAAATTGTTATGTATTTATATTAATTTTGAATAAAATTGAAGTTTTGCCCTGCGCGTATCGGCGGAGTTCATGGCGGTATACATTGTTTTGCTGTGACCAGCGGAAACAAATATGCAAAATATGTGTGTGTGTGGAGGGGGGGGGGGTCGGTCCTAAGCATTGCTTATTCATATTAGAAATAAAGTTATGTTATTCCCACCCCTGCTTTCCTGTTCTCTGTGCCATGCGAACAATAATGACATTTCATACCACATGCATATTTACCAACTGTGATACAGGATATAGACCGAGTGCTGGTGCGCCTGCGCGAGATCAGGGAGACACAGGGAGACGAAGCCTTACCTCTCAGCAGGGGCAAGGTGGTTCGAGAAAAATGGCGGTCCTTTGCCAAGATGTCGGTGCTGCGAAGCGGGTTCGTGCCACAGTATCCCATGGTAACCATTGCTTCACATTTTTGATTGATTTGTTTGTTTGTTTAGTTTTGATACATTAGTTGATTTATGCTTAGGTTACATATCATGCTGCCGCCGTACGGTTCTGCGGTCTGCGGTCTGCGGTCTGCGGTCTGCGGTCTGCGGTCTGCGGTCTGCGGTCTGCGGTCTGTGGTCGGGACTTGTACAAACAGTAAGGTGTTGCGGGCTGCGGTAGAACTATTCACAAATCGTATGGGGTCCGTACGGCAATCCGGACCTGTACGGTTTTTCCGCCACCACAACAAGGTTTCTTGTGGCCACCACAGGACTGAAGTCACCGTACGGTGACCGTGCGGCGACTGTACGGTCACCGTAGGTCACTGTACGGTCACCTTGCGACCCTCTGCGCCGGGGTTGCGGTCTACGGCCTTGCGATTTCTGAAAAATGTTTACGGTCAAGTTAAACAAATCGCAACTTCTTGAGGTGAGCCAAAAACCGTGAGGTCGCCGTATGGCCACCGGATCCAACCGCAACAACGCGGCAAGGCATTTGTGACTAAAGGCCCTGTCACACTTCACCGAATCGAGGAAGCGGATTGAAACGGAACGAAATCCGTTGATATCCGGCAACGTCCGATTTGTGTCCGTTGCATATACGTTGATATCCATTGAGATCCGTTGATATCTGGCCCAATCCATTCCAAGTTTTGAGCATGCAGAAAACTTGTAACGGATTGTGCCAGACTGACGTATGCGGTTATTATCCATTACCATCTGTTCCCCGTCCGATCGCCGTCCGTTCCCGTCCGTTTCCGTCCGTTCCCGTCCGTTTCCGTCCGGTCCCGTCCATTACAATCCGTTTCCTCTGTTCCCGTCCGTTCCCATCCGGTCCCGTCCGTTCCCGTCCGTTACATATCCATTACACGTCCGTTGCTATTCGCTATAGCTCTTTTTGTATACTGAATTGTCCGTTGATCATTAGATACGTTATCAACCGTCACCATCTGTTACACGGTCGTTACCATCTGTTTCCCATTCGTTACAATCCGTTACATAATCGATACATTTCAAGTCCGAATCACACCGGATTAGAATATTTTTGTCCCAGTCTGTCCGTATCCTCAATCCAGTAAAGTGTGACAGGGCCTTTAAGCACAAGCAGGGCAATATGCAATCACATAAATTTGTCGTCCTCAGGTCACTGCTTCTTGCCCTCTCCTAGTAATCCCGAGCACCAGGATAGTGACAAGTATACATTTGTTATTTATTTATTTTTTGTTCAAGTGTTTTTATTCCTCTGACTAACATGTCAGTGCTAATGCACTGGTCTTCCAGCCATAATGACAATTGGCTCTACACTGTAAACAAATCTACAAAATATAGATGGACAATTACAAGACAATAAGCATATGTCTTTTAAGTCATTGGTTTGACTCAACCAGGGTTCGAAAACCAGGGGTTTGAATCCCTCTTTCTCTTGGCATCCTTAAAGTTGCATAGTCCGATGGTTTTGAGTTTCTCTCATTTTCCGAGATAAACATATTAGGTTGTTCATTATAATCTACCTTACTTTAGTTTGAAGTAACTTTTATTTTAAATCGCTAACTTTTGAGATATTTGAAATGGAAACATGCTTAATTAATTTAGGCAAGTTTGCCAAAGCTCTATCACCATAGGCTTCTGCAGTAACAGGTTCTATTAATTGACTCAGTATCCCCTTATGTGTGACGACAAATGTTTATTAAGTGCACCAGCATGTAAGTGAGATATGTAGAATCAAATCTAGATAATTGTTTTGGTTTTGAAAATTGTATGTTTTCATCGGATTATGCAGCTTTAATGCCACAGATAACTTATTTTAATCAGTTTGACAGGATAACCGAATGAGTTAAGCACCCACTTGGTATGTGGCAAGTTATGGGATTCGAATCTGTAGGGTTCAAAATGCAGCTCAGTCAAACCAATGACTCTAAAAATGTGCACTTGTCACTACCTAGCCTGGCACTCGGCATTAATAGGACAGGTCATGGAACGGTGGAATGTGATTTATATTTCCCTTGCTGAATCAATGAATGTAATATAAATAGCAATGGAATGAAGAAGACCAATTCAATTTGCTACCGCTTAAAATTGCTTAGTTCAATGGTCTTGAGTTTCGGTCATTTTTCAGGGATAAATCTATGAGGTTGATTGCTATAATCTACCTTTTTTCATTTGAAGTAACTTTTATTGTCAATGGCTAGATTTTGAGATATTGGAAATTCAAACATGTAAAATCAGTTTTGGTTACAATGCCAAAGATCTGACATCATAGGGTTCAGCAATGACATATTCTATTAAATTGTCTTAGTATGTATTCCCTTCTATATGGCAACACATGCTTAATAAGTACATCAATATCTAAAGGCCCTGTCACACTACGACGTTTCTCACAAACGCGATTCGACGCGTGCCGATGTGTTGCCTTTTTGGGGGAAAGTCGGGACCCGTCGGGACCCGTTAATGGGGCGTTACGAACGCGTTAGCAGCGCATCGGTACACGTCGGTACACGTTGAGGGCGTTGAGGCGGGGGGGGGGTGGTGTCCGGTTCCCGGTGGACCGAAACGTTGGCGCGCGTCGGGCCGCGTCAAGGTTTTGTGCTTGCACAAAACTTTCGATGCGCGCCAATGCGCGCCAACATGTTGGATCGCGCGTTACCGGCACGTTGGCAGGATGTGGACCCACGTTACCAGCGCGTTGCCAGCCCGCTCGAACGACATTGAGCAACATCCACCAACGCTGGGTATCTTTCGCCAAACTGCGTTGGACGTGTTGGTGGTGCGTCTTGACGTGTTGCTGGCGAGTCTTGACGTGTTGGTGGCGCGTCTTGACGTGTTGCTGGAACGTCTTGGTGTGTTGCTAGTGCGTCTGCCGCACGCCTAACGTTACCCGGCGTTCTGCGAAGCTTTAATGACGCGCTACCCCCATGCTGTCAGCGCGCCAGTGGCGTGCCGACAATGCGCCGATAACACACTGATGGCACGCTGGGAACCCGCTGGCGGGACGTTGACACTTTGTTCCGCCGCACGTCGAACCCCGCCGATACCCGTTGATGGCGCGCTAATAACACGCTATTATCACGCTACCAACACGCTGCGGCCCGTCCAACTACCCCCCGAAATGCCAAGACGTTTGACCTTTCTCGACGCGTTGATAATATTTTGCGCGTTGGCGGCACGCCGGAACAAATCGTCGTAGTGTGACAGGGCCTTTAGTTCGATCATGTAGAGTCAAATCTATATAATTATTTTGGATTTGAAAAGTTGATGCTTCATCGGACTATGCAGCTTTAATAAACGACTGTAATGAAACTAAAAATTGAAATTCTGTTAAGACCTCTTTGTTCATCTCTCCTCCTTCTGCATCACGACTTGCAGAGCCTGACCTTCAATGCCAAGTCCTTCTGTGACGTCTTCCCGTATCACGTGGTCTTCAACGAGAGTTTGATCATTGTGCACTCAGGCGCCAAAATCCAGGAAATGATGCCCGACATCAGGTAAGGTTTAATTCTATGTACAACAGTACTTGTCTTCAACGGAGAAACCCGCATTCAGACCAATATTGTCCTTGCATAGAGAGTAAAACCTCTCTAACCGTCCACCTCCACAGATCGACCACTCCCCTATATCGACCGCTTTATTTGCATCCCAACAATACCATTGTAACAATATTCTAACTTCCTAAACCGACCACCTCCATAAATGGACCACTTAAAGTTGGTCCCAAGGTCGGTCGATTTAGAAAGGTTTTAATGTAATACCAATACAACAATAAAAACACCCTAAACCCGACCACCTCCCTAAATGGATCATTTTAAGTCGGTCCCATGGTCGGTCGATTTAGAGAGGTTTTACTGTATATGTGTGTATATATGCATATACATGTAATACCATTGTAACAATAAAAAAACACCCTGAACCGACCATCTCCCTAAATGGACGACTTAAAGTAGGTCCCAAGGTCGGTCGATTTAGAGAGGTTTTACTGTATACGTGTGTATATGCATATAAAAACACCCTAAACCGACCACCTCCCTAAGTTGGTCCCATGGTCGGTCGATTTAGAGAGGTTTTACTGGGACCAACCATGGTCGGTCGATTTAGAGAGGTTTTACTGTATATATGTTTATGTGCATATACAGTAACAACTCTCTAACCGACCACATCCACAGATCGACCACTCCCCTATTTCGACTGCTTTATTTGGGTCCCAACAATACCATTGTGTGCGTGTACATGTAATACCATTGTAACAATAAAAACACCCTAAACCGACCACCTCCCTAAATGGACCATTTAAAGTTGGTCCATGGTCGGTCGATTTAGAGAGGTTTTACTGTATATGTGTTCATATGCATATACAGTAAAAACTGTCTAACCGACCACCTCCACAGATCGACCACTCCCCTATTTCGACCGCTTTATTTGGGTCCCAACAATACCATTGTAACCATATTCTAACTCCCTAATCCTCCCACCTCCCTAAATGGACCACTTAATGTCGGTCCCGAGGTCGGTCGATTTAGAGAGGTGTTACTGCATATATGTATGTATATGCACAAATATATATATATATATATATATACAGTGAATATATATATATATACATACAGTAAAACCTCTCTATATCGACCGATCTTGGGACCGACTTTAAGTGGTCCTTTTAGGGAGGTGGTCGGTTTAGGGAGTTAAAATATGGTTACAATGGTATTGTTGGGATGCAAATAAAGCTGTCAATATAGGGGAGTAGTCGATATGTGGAGGTGGTCGGTTTGAGAGGTTTTACTGTATATATATATATATAGACATTGTATATGTGTATATATATATAGACACTGAGAACAGGAAGGTTTTTCCTTTGCCACAGAACTATGCTTGTAGGAAGTAGATGCAGTAATGTAAGTTGTACATCGTCAATGACCCCCTACTCCTCACACCCAGAATAAACACCTATATGTATAGCGGGTGATGGTGGATAAATAAGAAGGAATTTATTGTTAGCAGAGTAATTGATTTGTGATTTAGAAAATTTATTCAATTTTGTTTCGAAAAACTGATTAATTTGTGTTCAATACCTTAGAATCATATCATATAGGTGTCGTCCGGGTGATGAAAATAGGGGATATTGTGCGTCGAGAAGGATTCGAACCCACACCGTACCATTCACCACCTAGGCTCATTTATGAAATCACCCAATTCACGCCTACCTGTTTTATTGTGTTTTTTCCTTGAAGATTTATACTGCCTATGATGGATAAGTCTGAATAGACTTGTTTTCACCATTAGACAGTTTGTCGATAGAAAGCCCGAGCCTACACTTTTACCGACCAAAGGGATTTTTAACCTCCCACACCACATAGACATGGTATGAGAGCAACTGGCCTTTGATGACGCTGGAAGTTATACACAGCAGTGGAAATCCAAATTGGCAGAGGTAGGGGAATGGGGAATCGAACCACCAACCTTCAGATTAGGAGTCCGACCTAGAAAAAAGTCAGACACTCTAACCACTCCACCACAGAGAAGAGAAATGTGGCTCATTGCCTGAGAGATCAGTACAGACTACTACAGGTGTCCCCCATGGAATTATAAGTCTTTTAAATGCTTCTGTCCTTAAGTCATTTAATGCTTATACATGCATCAAGGTACAGGAAAACCTATCTAAAGCCCCGTTCACACACACAACTTTAGGCCGAACTAGATAAGGCAAACTAGATGAGACGAACTAGGCGTGAAAGTCCACACATGTAGTACTTGGAGCGGTTTAAGCCAGAAATTGATATCTGCGCATGAGCAAGTCCATACTAACCAGCACCACTTTCGGTTAGTCGACATCACCACAAGAGAGTGTGGGTTTGACCTAGATATGTATAGACTGAGTCGTATTGTTTTGGAACGGTCAAAACTTCTGCTGGGCAGTGAAAACCTAAACATAAATGATGAAAAAAATATCTGTGCACAGCTAGCGGTTTCATAGACCAAATTATATAATATGCGCTTTTGATCGACCGGAAAGTCAACAAACTCAGGTCTCGACTGCACATGCGTGTGACGTGCTTAAGCCGCCTGAAGTAAACTAGTTGCATTCACACATGCCACATAGGCCGACTCAAGCTAGTTTGCCTCATCTAAAGTACCTCGCGACGCGGTTTACTTGAGGTGAACTAGTTGAGGCGAATCAGCCCTAATCCACCTCAGCGTAGCGTCCACATGACCAATGTGAGCCGAACTAGACAAGGCGAACTAGTTGAGGCGATTTAAGGCCCGTGTGTGAACGGGGCTTAAGTCTAAATCGACTGACCTTTGGACCGACTTTAAGTGGTCCATTTAGGGAGTTAGAATATGGGTTAGGGAGTTAGAATATGGCTACAATGGTATTGTTGGGACCCAAATAAAGCAGTCGATATAGGAGAGTGGTCAATCTGTGGAGGTGGTTGGTTAGAGAGGTTTTACTGTACTTAGACATACATACACATGGTAGGTTCAGCAGCCATACAGCATGTTAGCTTGGACAGCATACTTTTCACAGTAAGCAGTGTCGTAATGGTGATGACAATGGGAAATATTGCATCGAGATCAGGATTCAAACCCACATCTCTTGCAATTCAAGGGCTAGCATGCTAACTATTTCACTACCAATGATTACTCTCCTTGATGCAATCACCCTCTCCTGTACCATGCTCCCACCCATACCGTGAGTGGTGGCCTAATCGGTAGAGCGGGAGTTCGGTTCCCGGTCAAGCCAAACCAATGACTCATAAAAATGTATACTTGTCGCTACATAGCCTGGTGCTTGGCATTAATAGGATAGGGCAAGCAAGGACTGGTTAGCTCAATGTCAGGATAATGTGACTGAGCGGGACATCTGGTTATGGTGCTGGTGGCCTGATTTCACAGTGGGGCAGCACTGTCAAGTCACCATGAATGCACACTGTCAATGTCAGTACCCATCCTAATATGATCGTGGATGTTGCCAGGACGTAAAACTCCAACAACCAACCAACCATTCTCTTCCCACACTCCACACGCTCCCACGAGAGGAGAGCATTAGAGAAGGGTGCTGATCACCTATTTATACAGAAACCAACAGGTGGTCACGTGACCAGCCCTCCTGACTAGGCCACATTATTTAATAGTCTCCAGGTCAGTTCATGGACAAGCGCCCAACTTCTCAGCGGAATTAAAAAGTTTGTGCCGATGCTCGAGTGTTTGCGTCTTTCTTTCCTTCCACAGCTCCAGCGTTCCAGGCAGTGAGGACAAACCCTCATCACACATGTTTATCGTGTGAACCCAAAAAGGGTTATTTCTTGCACACCCACTCAGAGGTGGGAACATGATAACCATAACCACATTTTCAAACTCATTGACTATCACAATCACATTAGACTGAATGATTGATTGATTGGTGGTTTCTTTATGCCATGTCGGCAGCATAGGCCATATTCACAGCGAGAATTGTTTGTTTTGTATTCAACCATCACCTTTAGATGTAATGTCAAAGCATACAATCAATTAAATGTCAATAGACACCCATGATTTTTTTTAAAGCTCACAATCATATAATAAAATAAAATAGATAAATAATTAATTGATAAAAATTGTTTTAATGAACTATATTAGGTGGTACAGACCAGCTGTCCTCAATAAGGCTAAAATGTCTTCTTGTTTTACTTTAGTCAAATGCATGCTGTTTGCAGTGTAAAATTGTTGGCACAGTGCCATAA
The DNA here is from genome assembly GCA_030323885.1 of Branchipolynoe longqiensis. Taxonomy (NCBI): domain Eukaryota; kingdom Metazoa; phylum Annelida; class Polychaeta; order Phyllodocida; family Polynoidae; genus Branchipolynoe; species Branchipolynoe longqiensis. The sequence continues at coordinate 78,187,784 of CM059197.1, read as the reverse complement.
AATCAACATAGTTTAGTCAAATGTGCTTGACTGTCAGTGGGGACTGACATCCAATACACTCAGGGGGAGGGTCCCCCTTGAGCAGGAAAACGTGTGTTAGCCACGAGTGGCCAATACGGCAGCGGCTAAGGACCAATTAGACAATCATGTAACTAACGGTTAAGGACCATGATTAGGCAAACATGTAACTACTTGCTCGTCTCGCAGATCGCTCCGCGCACACCTCACGGACTTCCTGGTACTTCTACATCCGGGTTCCATGGATATGACGTTCGACAACGCGAGCAGGTTCATCAACACGCCCTTCATCTTCCACACCCACCCGGCCAGGATGAACAGCACGTGGGGCACCAGGCCCATGGTCAGCTTCAAGGGTAAGTTGAAGCGGGCTGCGAAAAGGGCTGTGGCCTGTGATGTTGAACCGTGTCTGATACTCCACTCTGATCTGAAACCACTAATAGCCACCCACATCAAATCCAAATGGCAACATGAGTGGGTTGAGCGAGTTAGCAAATTGCATGGAATTGAACTGTCTGTGGGAAAATCACTATAGTCTCATGCGGGGGTGTCGGCGGGACCAAGTGGTCCTTAGCCACTGTCGTATTGGCCACTCATCGCTAACACATGTTTTCCTGCTCAACGGGGGACACTCCCCCTGAATGTAGTGGATGTCAGTCCCCACTGACACTCACACACATTTGATCAAGGAGTGTTGATTTGATCGCCTTATGCCAATAATGTTACACTGCAAACAGCATGCATGATTTTTTTACTAAAGTAAAACAAGAATACATTTGAGCCTTTTTGAGGACAGCTGGTTTGTACCACCTCATATAATTTATTAAAACAATTTGATTAATTAATAATACTTTCATCTAGAATTGTATTTACCTTGACTACAAATTAAATGAATGTGAGATTTTTTTTAATTCATGAGTGTCTATTGACACATAATTGATTGTATTCTTTTACATTATCAGTATATGTACACGAGATGTTTGAATAAAAAACACAAATTCTCACCATGAATATGGCCTAGGCTGCCGACACGCCATAAAGAAACCACTAATCAATCAATCCGAATTCTTCCCCCTCCCCGCCCCTCCCCCCTTACCGCCACCCCCTCTCCTTCTCCCGCCCTCTCCTTCTCCCACCCCTCTCCTTCTCCCCGTCCTTGCCCCTCTACCTCTCCGCCCTACCACTCCCCCTCCCCGCCCCCTTAATCACCCCGTCCCCCCCCCTCCGCCCTCCCACTCCCCCTTCTTCTCCCCCTCCCCTTCCCCTCCCCCTACGCCCTCCCACTCCCGCTCCTTCTCCCCCTCCCTGCCCTCTCCCTCTCCTCCCTCCCAGTCCCCTTTTCCGCCCCCTTAATCACCTCGCCCCCTCCCTCCCCCCGCCCATACCCCGCCACTCCATCTCTTTCTGGTCTCTCTAGTGGCCGGCTGGTGGGTTTAATGACACTGCTTTGTGAACACTCCAAATGCCCTTAAAGAAACAACACCAAAAAAACAACAACAACAACACACAAAAGCTAAAAGCCAACACAATTACTGCATAGTCCGATGAAGGATCAACTTTTCAAAACCAAAGCAATTATCTAGATTTGATTCTCAGTCAATCAATAGTTCCGTCCTCTAGTCGAGGGTTGGATGCAATGGTTCTCCCCTTGTCCCGATGGTGAGTTGTTCTGATAGACTGTGAATAATTCAAGCCTGTCCACTGAAATATTTGTAAACCATGATGTTCTTGGTCTCCCTCTCCCTCTGCTGCCATTCACCTTCCCTTCCAACAATGTACGGTATATTGAACTCTGACGAATGATGTGGCCAAAATAGATAAGTTTCTTTGTCTGTATAGTGGCAAACAAGCTTTTCTTATTTTTAATTTTTCTGAGCACTTCTTTGTTGGTGATCTTCTTTGTCCATGATATTTCTTTAGATTTGATTCTACATATGTAAATTAGATAATAATGCACTCATTAAAGCATTTGTCACCATATAAAAGGAAATACTGAGCCAATTTAATAGAACCTGTTAGTGCAGAAACCTATGGTGTCAGACTTTTGGCATGCTTGCCAAAACTAATTTTACATGCTTCAAATATCTCAAAAGTTAGCCATTTAAAATAAAAGTTACTTCAAACTAAAGTAAGGTAGATTATGACAACAAATTTAATATATTTATCTCAGAAAAATGACGGAATCTCAAAACCATCGGACTATGCAACTTTAAACAAGACAGTTGTTACCAATGACTTATTACAACCGTCAGAACTCCTGCAGTGTTAGCTAATTGTGATGGCATTTGATTCGACTAAGGAACAACACAGAAAATTCTGTATTCAAAACACAATAGCAACCAATAGGGGAGAAAGTAAAACTCAGTGGGTGGCCGAAATGTTTCACTTTTCGCCATTTTGCAGATCTTTTCAAAACCCACACTTCATGCCATTCTGAGGCTAGCCTTCTAACCATTACACAACCCAGGGTCCCTGATGCTATCACCCTATAACCACGCCCTCCTGTCTATGTGGCACTGTGTCTGAGAGGTCAATGTAAATGCAGACTATTACAGTGTCATAACTATTGTCATGGGGGTGATGAAAATGGGAAATATTGTGCCTAGAGCGGGACTCGAACCCACATCTCTTTGCATTCCGGGCCAGTGTCCTAACCATTACACCACCTAGGCTCCCTGAAATCAACACACTGCCCATGCCTACCTGTCTATGCGGTTACTTGCCTGAGCGGTCAGTGCCGACTACTACACTCATCCCCCTGGAATTGTAAGTCTTTTAATGCTTACAATTACATACATACAGGCAGTGCCCTTATAAATACACAGGGTAGGTTCAACAACCATACAGCGCATAGCTTGTACAGGATCATGGTCATGGCACCAGTGTCATGGTGGTGATGAAAATGGGAAATATTGCGCCTAGAGCGGGACTCGAACCCACATCTCTTTGCATTCTGGGCCAGTGTGCTAACCATTACACCACCTAGGCTCCCTGAAATCAACACACTGCCCACGCCTACCTGTCTATGCGGTTACTTGCCTGAGGGGTCAGTGCCGACCACCACACTATCAGTGAAGTTCGATGAATTAATCCACCACAAACTACAACTACCCAACTCGTCCTGATATGACCTTAGATGTTGCCAGGACGTAAAACTCCAACCAACAAGTACCCAGCTTTGGAAAATTCCCATTAAGCAACGAGATGCCTACTTATTTAAGATATAAGTTAAGGAAATGCTACGAGAGACGAGCTCTTGACTAAGCGGGATAATTAGGGCAAAGCATGCAAACTGGAACTGCGCACACGTACAGTAAAACCTCTCTATCTGACCACCTCCCCAGATCGACCACTCCCCTACATCAATTGCTTTATTTGGGTCCCAAACAATCACGCATACAGTATCAGTGTCACAATAAAAAAGTAACTCCCTAAACCGACCACCTCCCCTAAATGAACCATTTAAAGTCGGTCCCAAGGTCGGTCGATTTAGAGAGGTGTTACTGTATTAATATTGCTTGCCTGGCCTTTTCTCTTTGCCACCAATCTCAGTCGAGTCAAACCAATGACTCAGATAATTGATACTTGTTGCTACCTAGCCTGGCGCTCGGCATTAGAAGGGTAGGGACAAGGACTGGTTAGTTCAGAATCAGGATAATGTGACTGAGTGGGAAATTGGGTCATGGTGCTGGTGGCCTGGTCTCTCAGTGGGGCAGCACTGAAAATCCAAAATAAGTGTGCACTGTGGTAAGTTGTTGCACATCCTGTTATGACCTTTAGATTTTGCTAGGATGGAAGACCCCCAACAAACAAGCAAACAAACAAACTCTTTGCCACCTCATCATCCTATAATTTGACGAGCAACACGGCGAAATAGTTTAAAGTTGGATTTATTATAGGTCCAGCAGTGCAAGTCTTTTTTCATTCCACAAGAAGTTCAACGCAACAACAAGTTCAATAATACAGTGAAGTCACAGAAGCTTTAACCATTGTAACTGTCTATCATGGGGTTGGGTGGGTGGCAATATTCAGGCTAGTTAGTGTAAGGAAATACTCGAACAGACGGGGCTGCCCTCTATGGAAGATATTCTGATCAAAAAGAATCTCCGGTGGACTGGACATCTCATGAGGATGTCATCAGACAGGCTACCAAAGCAGATCCTCTATTCTCAACTGTCTTCTGGTTACAGAAAGAGAGGGCGCCCTCGTCTCCGGTTTAAGGATACCATCAAGAGAAACCTGAAGCTGAGAGACATTAAGACCGACTCATGGACATCACTCTCACAGCAGAGAGCTAAATGGAGAGTGGCAGTCAAGTAATGAAAGCAGTCTTTGTCGCATTGCGACTGACAGCATGATGATGATGATGATAGTGTCTTCCTTTGCGCCCATGTCAAAGTGAGCTCTGTGCTGCAGAAAATGGCTTGTACACAGTTATCGATAGGCGGCGAATAAGAATTAGTTCAAAACATCTCTGCAGATAGCAGTGCGAATGGTATTCACATAGGGTGATCAGGTTTCGTATCATAAAAAGTGAAGATAGGTGGCGCTAGCATACAAGGAGTAGATTAATACAATTACTTCTCGATAGGTGGCAGCAGGCACCGCAATGGCTCTGTCCGCGTACCAAATTACCCGTGTCGCTCAACATCACGGACAATTCATAGCAACCATTGACTACATCAAAATGATAGAAAACTCTTTATTCCTCACCAACTAATAGAGGAATTATTATTCCTCACCACTCATATAATATCAGAACCACACCTGCGCTAACCAAATGTAAATCTCATTCAGAGCCAAAGATATGAACCTCCGCAGAAAAGATCTATTGAATGTGCACCAGCAAATAATTTGCTCTTTTTCAAGGCCCGGTCACATACATGTTAGTGGACATAGTTGAACGTAGTGGAGGCTAATGTACTTGAACATGGTTGAACGTAGTTGAAGTGGTTGAACGTAGTCGAACGTGGTTGACCGTGGTTGGACATAGTTGAACGTGGTTGAACGTAGTTGAATGTAGTTGAACGTAGTTAGACATAATTGAACGTAGTTGAACGTAGTTGAACGCAGTTGAACTACTGGAGAAGTATGGATATTGGTATGTTCAATTACATTGAAATACGTTCAACTACATTCAACTACGTTCAACTACGTTCAACTACGTCCACTAACGTGTATGTGACTGGGCCTTCAAAAGCAGGAGACAAAAGAAAAAGAAACATGAATCATAGTTTGTTTGTTCGAATTTTATATCCTAGCAACATATAAGGTCATATCAGGACGAGTACAGACTTGTGACAGCATGCACTCTCATGCTGACTTCATAGTGCCCACTGTTTTAGACCTGGCTGCTGGCACCATGACCCGATATCCCACTCAGTCACAGCTACTGAGCTAACCAGTCCTTGTCCATTCCTAGTAATGCCGAGCACCAGGCTAAATAGCGAAAAAGATTTTTTTTTCTTGAAGATTTATACTGCCTATTATGGATAAGTCTGAATAAACTTGTTTTCACCATTAGACAGTTTGTCGAAAGAAAGCCTGAGCCTACACTTTTACCGACCCAAGGGATTTTTAAACTCCCATACCATATAGACATGGTATGAGAGCAAATGGACTTTGATGATGCTGTAAGTTATACGCATCATAAATTTGATAAGTCGATGATTTCACTCGGCTGGGATTCAAAGCGCCAAACCTTCCGCATCGGAAGCCAGCCAGCCAGCGCTCTTGGCAATTTGGCAACTGCATCCGGTCCCCATGAATCAGAAGCAAATTAAGATGTCTGCCTGCAGGTCAGATGGTGGCGGCTGATGGCGACGAGCATCTCATCTACCTGTGTTCCCCACACGTCAGATCACTGCAAGACCTAGAGCAGAGGAACATGAAGCTAGCTGACATTCCCATCCATGACGTCACACGCGACATGATCTGGCTGCAGCTAATTACCAGGTAAGGAGCACCATTGAAACCCTTGCTTGCATTAGAGGTTGCTTTATGGGAGTGTCTGCTTATCGAGTCTATATATACATATTGTATAAAAGGTGGGCTACGCCCTAGTAAGGAACAACAGAACGAGGAAATAAAAGTATAATAAATAAATAATATAATAAATATATAATAAATAGCACAAGCCTACTCCGCCCATTTTATACTCATATAATTATTTATATATCACATAATGAATTATTATTTTTTGTTTTGTTACATTCGTTGATTAAGCAAGGGATATTTAAATCTTGGAAATTGGTCTTCCTCATTCCAGTGCTCCTTGTCCTTTTTGTGATGGGTGTATTTATGTAGCCCATAATGGTTAAGTCTAATGACTTGTTTTTGTCGCTAGACAGTAATAGTCTTGTGACTCCCCTTTGTTTCATCACTTTCAGTTGTTGTGTCGCTATCAACTGCACACATTCCTTCTCTGTTTGTAAGCATTCTCCCACATTCCCCAACCCTCTGTGAGTTTGTTAGTTCTACAATTGGATAGTTGTTTGGTTACCAATATTTACTTTCTCTGACTGCCTTCACCATATTGTGTTAAATGGCATTTGTTTTTGATTTCAAGTTTAAAGTTTACCTCCTGTATATATCATACCCAGCATGTATACCCTCTAAGAGTTCGCTTGAATTATCGATGTATTTTTATTTATTTTTATATCAATCTTTAATTTATTGTATTTATTGTCGTTAGTCTAGCAGTGTATTAAGCTCGCTTTTGATTAATTTGTGTATGTTTCTATTGTCCCTTTACTTCTTACTTCTACTCCCAGTGTATTCCATTCCCTTGCTTTCATGTACTCTCTTCTCCTCTCATATGATCTGTTTTAGCTCGGTTTTTGGCCCTTTTCCCGTAACGCCGAGCATCAGATTTTCTTTTGTTTGTTGTTGTTATACGTCCTAGCAACATCTAAGGTCATATCAGGATGAGTACCAACTTGTGACAGTCCACACTAATGGTGACTTTATAGTGTTGTCCCACTAGGAAACCAGGTCGTCGGCACCATGACCTGGTATCCCACTCAGCCACATTATCCTGACACTGAGCACACCAGTCCTTGCCCTGTCCTAATAATGCCGAGTGCTTGGCTATGAAGCAAAAAGTATCAATTGTATAAGTCATTGGTTTTACTCGACCATGGTTCGAACCCACGACCCCACGAGTGTCAGCCTAGTTAGCGATGACAGTACATTTTTAAGTCATCGCTTCAGCTCAGACGGAGATCGAAACCATGACCTGCCACATGGGAAGCGGACGCTCAACCCATTCAACCACATCTGATTCATTCTCCTTCTGGTCACTGGGCGCCGTGGCCTAATCGGTAGAGCGCGAGCCTCTCATGTGGAAGGTCAGGAGTTTGGTTCCCGGTCGAGTCAAACCAATGACATTAATATTGATACTTATCGCTTCCTAGCCTGGCACTCGGCATTAATAGGATAGGGCAAGGACTGGTTAGCTCAGTGTCAGGATAATGTGACTGAGTGGGATATCAGGTCATGGTGATGGTGGCCTGATTTCCAAGTGGGGCAGGACTATATAGTTGCCATGAGTGCGCACTGTCACAAGTCGGTACCAGTCCTGATATTATGACCCGAGATGTTTATAGGACGTAAAACAACAACCAACAACAACAACTCATTCTGGTCACACCTTTTTTTCCTGTTTACAATTAATATTCCTTTCTGATTCTTTTTCTTGTTCTCCTTCAACACACTGGGAGTGGGACGTAGCTCAGGCAGTAGCGTGTCCACCTGTGAAGGTGTCGGTCATCCTATCGATCCTGCTCAGTGGACCCATTTGTAGTTTGCACTGTTTTCCGTTCCAACCAGTCGTTCACAATGGGTTCATAAAAGAATATGGTATGTGATGTCCTGTCTATGGGGAAGTGCATATAAAATACCCCTTTGCTGTTTATCGGAAAGAGTAGCCTATGTGGCAGCAGCGGGTATCCTCCAAAGAAATATGTCTGAATGACCATATTTTTGCCGTCCATTAGCCGATGATATGAAAATCAAGGTGTCGTTAAATAAAACAAGTTTTACTTGCCTTCAACACACAGCATGAGGGTCAACCATGGTGGTGGTGGGGGTGGCGGTGGAGAAGAACCACAACGCCACCATGGCACCACCACCACCGTCGTCGTCGGCATTTCCGACTCGGTGGCGCCCCCGGCGGAGGACCTCGGTACTAGCGACCCAGCCGTCTTACGGCGGTTGGTCCTCGAGGCCCGGCGGGACCTGATAGCCGAGCGCCGGCAGAGGGAGGCGGCGGCCCGGGGCTTTCTCCCCCCGGCCTACCTGAGGGGCTTACAGGAGGGCCTGCCCCACCAGGCCGGTAAGGGGGTCATCCGGGAGTTTTCAACATTCTTCACCATCCTAGATACATAAAAGGTTCCACTGCTTCACTGGCCACAGCTGGTCTAGTATATTACTAACAACCTCCCCCCCCCACCCCCAGGAGCAGCAGAATTCATATTGCTATGAGGCACCTATCGCCCCTAAAACAACAAACTGCAAATAACAAACTCGCATAACTAACCACAATAGCGTAGCACTAGATTATTTCTAGCAACCTGACATTTATTGTCTAACTCCAACTGACCAGACCCTAAATTAAAACTTACTACAACTTTACCAAATGACTACAGAAGATAACTTCTGCTTACATTCTAAATACCATGTAAATACTCACATTGATCTGATTAATATCGATGTAATCATTTGACACTACTGTTTCTATATTGCTACGGAACTTGTGGGTTGCAGATTTTCTTGGGGTTTTGTTTGTTTTGGTGCATTAGTTGTTTAAGCAGGGGAAATTTCAATCATGGATGATTGGTCTTCCTCATTTCACTGCTCCTTGCCATATCCTAATTATACCGAGCGCCTGGCTAGGAAGCGACAAGTATCAAATGTTAAGTCATTGGTTTGACTCGACTAGTGTTCAAACCCATGATCCCATGAACTACCAACATGGGAGATGGACGCTCTAACTCATTCGGCCATCCCGTCTGTATGCTGCAAATTGTATATTCAACTGTTATTGATGATGATGATGATTGGGGGTGTTTGTAACCTTACGATGGTTACCGGTTGCAGAACTGCAACATTGGGTAGAGAGGCTCTGATAAATCGGCCCAATCTGTGGTTGAAGACTTAACTTTGTAGGGGAGTGTTGTGGAAGCTGGGGACATCTTCACAACTTTGTAACGACGAAGCGTTGGGGCGGCAGTGAATCTCTTCGGTCCGGCGTGTAGGTGAGCTGTAGGTGTAGTGTAGTGTAGCACTTGAATCCGGTCAGCAGCAGGGGTTTGAGGAAGGCGGGCAAAGGTGGGAGCAGCGGTCGTTCCAGCAACAAGAACAAGACAGATAAATCGTAAAGGTAAAGGGCCCCACCCAAGAACACAACTACCCTGCTCAGGGGAAGAAGTGTGCCTGGGAGAAATCGAAATGGGCAGAATCTAGGAAAGAGAAATGAGGAGAGTTGAGTCAAAGGACCGTGTCTATTTGCTCTATGGTGACCGTCCAGCGAGCCATAGACACGTACAGAGTAAGAGTAGAAAGTGAAATGCCAGTGGGCTCCCCCTCCTGGAACTCTTTTCAGACATATCAAGGAGGAGCATGGCCGGCGGAGAGGTGATAGAGAGAGGTGTGGACAGAGTGCGGTCCGGATAGCAAGTGCAACTGTTATTGTATACCTTACTCTATATACGCTGTTAATGCTACTGAGCTAACCAGTCCTTGTCCATCCCTAGTAATGCTGAGCACCAGGGCCGCGTTCAGGTTCCATCTGTGAGACGTCTCAGGGAAATCCCTGACATCACGCTAGTCTGAACGGCAAAAGCAGTTTGTCGCTTCGAAAGTGGCCGACCCCCATAGGTGGTGGCCATTTGCAGTGGAAAAGCTGTGCTGTAATTGGCTGAAACCACTGAATACGGTGGCCATTTTCGAGGCACTTTTTGTCTCCTATCTAAAAAGGGAGACGTCTTGGAGACGCCTCGGAGATGGACCCTGAACGCGGCCCAGGCCTGAGTACTACATTTTCCATCCCCGTGCGACCTGCTCTTTGCACACACAGTAGTTAGTACACATTAGACGGGATTGGCTGAATGAGTTGAGCGTCCATCTCCCAGTAGGTAGGTCATGAAATTGCTGGTCGAGTCAAACCAATGACTTAAAAATTGATACTTGTCGCTACCTAGATAAAATATTCAACCCATACTTCCAGTACTGGGGTGAAGACCAGCCTTATATAAAAACGGTCGAAAAATCGGGCTAATGAACTGAGTCTTTATGAGAGCCTAATTTCACAATCTAAGAAGCAACATATATTCTTTGTAGATGTCTTCATATTTACCCGCTACCTTTGAGTTGAAAAATATAATAAAGTAGCTAGTTTAATACAATTTAAAATTGAAATCGACGGGGTTCTATGGCCGCCATCTTGGATTTTTGCATTCTCTCCCATTTCACCAAAACTGTGCCAATATATGTAGCCATTTGATCATGGAACCACAGGTTCTACTTCATGTTCCATACTAAAGCTATTTTCGCCCGTATTTAGATTACGTTGTCGATCACCCCTGTACTGGAAGTACGGGGTGAATCTTTTATCTAGTCACTACCTAGCATGGCGCTCGGCATTACTAGGATAGGGCAAGGAGCAGTGGAATGAGGAAGACCAATTGTCTGTCATTGAAATTTCCCCTGCTTAATCAACTAATGTAACAGAAAAAACACCAAAAAAACATTTGATCCCAGAAAGTGGCCATGACATGGGGTAGATATATACTTATACTTATACTTACTTATACTTATACGTATACCAAATTATACCAAGATTATACCAAAATGTTGCAAATGTTGCACCAAAAAGGCTCCCCACAAACAGCTAAGATAACAAGGCAACTAACTGCCAAATTGAGGCTATTGCTGTTCAGCGATGAAAACAAGCCATGATGTGGCGTTCTCTGTGGGGGAGTGGTTAGAGTGTCTGACTTTTTTCTAGGTCAGACTTCTAATCTGAGGGTCGGCGGTTCGATTCCCCGTGCCCCCAGCTCTGCCAATTTGGATTTCCACCGCTGTGTATGACTTCATCATCATCATGCTGTCGGTCGCAATGCGACAAAGACTGCTTTTATTTCTTAAGCACCGCTATTTTGTGCGGTTGTGCATTTCATAAAAGCTGCTTGCAAAAGTGTTGAAGTGCTGCTGGCTTTTGCAAGTTACTAGCAGCACTCTCTCGGGGAGCAACTAGAGGTCTCACACCAGCAAGAACACGTCAAGACAGGCGCAAGCTATTTGTCCCTGCAGTGGCTGGTCGGGAGATGTTGGGAGTTCCATTCATCACCGCCCTTAGTGCTGCCACGGAAGCATGGTTTTCTGTTAGGGTTTGCTCCCTTATCCTTTGGTTCTATCAAGTACCTGTACACCACAAGGCAGTGGTTTAGAACTTTGCAAGGCAGGGGCGTCAAACTTCCTGAGGTATTTTAGCAGGTAGGTACTGCAATACCCGCATACCCATAATATTTTAATGGTTCCTTATACTTATGTATAACTTACAGCGTCATCAAAGGCCAGTTGCTCTCATACCATGTCTATGTGGTGTGGGAGGTTAAAAATCCCTTGGGTCGGTAAAAGTGTAGGCTCGGGCTTTCTATCGACCAGCAGTGGAATGAGGAAGACCAGTCGTCTATGACTGAAATTTTACCTGCTTAAACAACTAATGGACCAAAAAAAAAAATGGGACGTACTCGTTATGGACAGGGTAAATAAACCATCACAACAACAACAACAACAAAAATCCAAGCCTTACTCAGACTGGCAACTGTCAGTATGAATGACGTCACTATGTAGATTTTCCCTCCTTAAACAGGGCAGTACGAGAGTGCCACCGTCCTGTTCTGCGATGTTGTCGGCTTTGCGCAGATCCTTCAGCGTTGCTCACCTACAAACACTGTACGGCTCCTCACAGACCTGCACCGCAAGTTCAACTTGCTCTGCCAAGTCCACGCAACTTTCAGGGTGAGTGATGGCTCTGAATAATTACCCATACTTCATTATCCGGTAGAGGACTCCGGGTTTTTTTGTTTAAAAAAGGAAAGAATTTGTTTACCCTGGTCATAACTGATAAGTGTGTTAACACTGGTCCAATTTGATTCAAATCTTTAGAAATTTTATTTTTAGTAATAATTGTTGTTTTCTTGCTTATTGTTTATGGCTTGTAACTGTTTATAGATCGCAAACAGTCCAACATACAGCTTGCACTATGCTTTGTGTTAATCCATTTAAACAGCTTCTGTTTTTCTACGTTACATTAATTGTTAGCAGTTTCGTTTTGCAGCTGGCAGTTTATTCCAAATATTGGTACTCATGTTAGCTAGCTACACTGCAATCATATGCACTGCATTTTGATTTTATCATTACTAGTAATGGACCATTGTTGCTTTTTGTGCACCTTGTTTGTAACCTCCTGTTTTTTTTGGTTCAAGATTTGTTGTATGCGTACAATCTTAGGTGATCCTGTTGCCTGTTTGTGATGAATTTGAATATGTTAAAGATGGCATCAATCATCGCCACCTTGACCGCATTATCAAGTGGATGCCATTATTACAAATGTCACCGACAGTCTTCACCATTATTTCATTATCTGTTAGAGGTCACAGTTAAAGATCTCACCATTCAATTTGACCTTGACCTTGACCTTGACCTCGTTATCAAGTGAAGGCCATTATTAATAATGTCACCACCCATCTTCTGTGTGACTTCATTATCTGGTGGCTTCTATTAAAGATGTCCCCATCCATAAATGACTTTGACCTTGACCTCATGGAGGTCATTATTCCAAGTGTCACCAACCATCTTCACCGTGACTTCATTTCATGGTGGAGGCATGTTAAAAATAGCATCATCCATGTTGACCTTTGACCTGATGGCTTAATGAGTTTAGCATCAGTCTCCTGTTTTGGGAGATTGGCGGATCCGAACCCATGAGTTCATGGGTTCGAACCCTGGTTGAGCCAAACCAATGACTTAAAAATGTATACTTGTCACTTCCTAGCCAGGCACTCGGCATCATTAGGAGAGGGCAAGGACTGGTTGGCTCAGTGTGAGGATAATGTGACTGAGTGGGAGATCAGATCATGGTGCCGGTGGCCTGGTCTCCCAGTGGGGTAGCACTATAAAGTCACCATGAGTGAGCAACGTCACAAGTCGGTAGACGTCCTGATATGACCTTAGATGTTGCTACGACGTAAAACAACAAACATACAACAAACAAACCTTATTTTCAAGTGGAGGCCATTATCACAAATGTCACCGTCCATCTTCACTGTGACTTCACTTTATGGCGGAGCCATCTTTGTAAAGAGGTCATCATCCATATTGACCGTGACCGTGACCTCATAACCAAGTAGAGGCCGTTCTTAAAAACCTCAGAACCCATCTTTCACAATAGCTTGATTTTCTGGTGGAGGCCGCAGTTAACTGTTAAATGATGTCACCCTCCATGTTGACCTTGACCTTGACCTTGTTTCCAGGTGGAGGCAATTGGCGACGCCTACATGGTGGTGGCGGGGGCACCAGACCAGATGGAGTCGCACCCTCAGCGCGTGGCCAACACTGCGCTGGGGATGCTCATCGCTGCCAGGGAGACGCGTTCGCCTTGCAACTCTGGGGAAGAGACCGGCACTCATATACAGGTACAGCCACCGCCCCAGTCAACTCCAAAGGTATTTGTTATACAGTATAACCCCGTTAAACCAAACTTGAAGGGACCCTAGAAATTTGTTTGGATTAACCGATCATTGGTTTAACCGAGCTTTAGCTTTGACTTTGACTTTGTATATTACATGTGCAATACACACTTACTCAATGTATGTGAACACTGATTATTGTTTTTTTTATGTATATAAAGTATAACGCCGTTAAATCAATCTCAGTTAAACCAAACGATCGGTTAATCCAAACTTTTTTCGGCGGCCCGGCAAAATACAACCATTTATCATATAAAAAAGTACCAGATGACCTTAAACCCCATGAAAGTTTGGTTTAACCACACCGGAGTGGCCTGGGGTCCGACAATTTTGTTTGGATTAACCGATACTTTGGATTAACCGACTTTGGTTCAACCAACTTTTTTATATGATAAATGGTAGTATTTTGCCAGGCCGCCAAAAAAGAGTTTGGATTAACCGATCGTTTGGTTTAACCAAGCATGGTTTAACGGGGTTGTACTGTAATCAGAATATGCCATAAGTACTCGTTGAATCAATGTCAAGATAATGTGACTGAATCAGTTATCGTCCCAGTGGGGCTTTTGTTTGTTTGTTGTTGTTTTATGTCCTAGCAACATCTAAGGTCATATCAGGACGGATACCAACTTGTGTGACAGTGCGCAGTCATGGTGACTTTATAGTGCTGCCTCACTGGGAAATCAGGAGACCGGCAGCATGACCATCCTGTCTGGTGTACCGACTTGTACTAATGTATACTATTGGTGACTTCATAGTGCTGCCCCACTGGCACCGGGTGCGGTGGTCTAACTGGTAGAGCGCGGGCCTCGGGTGTGGAAGGTCGGGAGTTTGGATTCCGGTCGAGTCAAACCAATGGCTTTAAAATCAATACGTGTCGCTTCCTATCCTGGAGCTCGGCATTAATAGGATAGGGCAAGGACTGGGTAGTTCAGTGTCAAGATAATGTGACTGAGTGGGATATTGGTCCATGGCACTGGTAGCCTAATTTCCCAGTCGGGCAGCACTATAAAGTTGCCATGAGTGTGCACTGTCACAAGTTGGTACTCGTCCTGATATGACCTTAGATGTTGCTATGACATAAAACAACAACAAACAAACAAATGCCCCACTGGGACGATATCCGATTCAGCCACATTATCCTGACATTAATTTGATGTGTCCTTACCGGGGGAGAAGTTGTTGTTGAAGAATTATACTGCCTATCATGGATAAGCCTGAATAGGCTTGTTTTCACCATTAGACAGTTTGTCGATAGAAAGCCCGAGCCTACACTTTTACCGACCCATGGGATTTTTAACCTACCACAGCACATAGACATGGTATGAGAGCAACTGGCCTTTGATGACGCTGTAAGTTATACACAGCGGTGGAAATCCAAATTGGCAAAGATGGGGGCATGGGGAATCGAACCACCGACCTTCAGATTAGGAGTCCGACCTAGAAAAAAGTCAGAGACTCTAACCACTCCGCCACAGAGAACACCACTGTCATCAGGGAATGTGTGTATGTTAAAACGAATGGAGTGTTTTGGGTTGTTATTTTGGTAAATATTTTAATTCAATCTGAATTTTGAACTGACACTCATGACTCCTATAGTGTTAACATGACACTGACAGAGGGAATTGTGATTGGTCGAATGTAGGAGTGCGTCTGTATCTGCAGTGAGTGTATCTGTATCGGTCCAGGAAGGGGACTTAAATCGGTGCATATATTATTATTATTATATATTATCACATATAATCTTTTTTCTTTTCTTGTCTTTCGAACTATCCCGCAATATGACAAACCCGTCACTTTCATCCCGCTTGCCCCTGTTCGTAGATCCGCATCGGCCTCTGTACAGGAGCGGTCACGTGCGGTGTAGTTGGTGACGTCACACCACGCTGCCTTGTTTTCGGATACGCTGTAAATATGGCGTCTCGGCTCGAGAGTCACGGCGTCGCAGGCCGAGTGCACACCAACCTGCAAACCAGAGAGTAAGTTAACTGAATCATCATCATCATCATGCTGTCGGTCGCGACGCAACAAAGACTGCTTTCATTACTTGACTGCCCCTCTTTTTGTGTGGTTGTACATTTCATGAAAGCTGCCTGCAAAAGTGTTGAAGTGCTGCTGGCTTTTGTAAGTTACCAGCGGCACTCTCTCGGGGAGCAAATAGAGGTTTCACACTGGCAAGAACATGTCAAGACAGGCGCAAAACTATTTGTCCCTGCAGTGGCTGGTCGGGAGATGCAATCAACCGCCCTTAATGCTGCCACAGTGACATGTTTTCTGTTCAGGGTTTGCTCCCTTAGCCTTCGGTTCTGTCAAGAACCTGTACCACAAGGCAGTGGTTTACAACTCTGCAAGGCAGGGGCGTCAAACTCCCTGAGGTGTTGCTATACCTGCATACCTGAATCAGATCCTCCGTATATATATATGAAAGCTTCATGAAAGCTGCCTGCAAAAGTGTTGAAGTGCTGCTGGCTTTTGCAAGTTACCAGCGGCACTCTCTCGGGGAGCAAATAGAGGTTCACACCGGCAAGAATATGTCAAGACAGGCGCAAAACTATTTGTCCCTGCAGTGGCTGGTCGTGAGGTGTTGGGAGTTCCATACATCAACCGCCCTTAATGCTGGCACAGTGACATGGTTTTCTGTTTAGGGTTTGCTCCCTTAGCCTTCGGTTCTGTCAAGAACCTGTACCACAAGGCAGTGGTTTACAACTCTGCAAGGCAGGGGCATCAAACCAATGACTTTAAAATTGATGTTTGTTGCTTCCTAGCTCTGCATTAATAGGATAGGACAAGGACTGGTTAGCTCAGTGTCAGGATAATGTGACTGAGTGGGATCTCAGGTCATGGTGGCTGCGGCTTGATCTCCCAATGGGGCAGCATTGTCCATGTTGCTCGCAACGTGGGTAATTGAGCACGCGAAACAGACACACGCTCAGTAACTATGGACGCGATCTCTGGCGCCTCCTACCATTGTCTCAGTAAACAATAAATGGTCGCTGCGCAATGCGCCATCTAGCATAATTCTCATTAACAAATCTTTATGTATTACAAATCTAGATACTTCAACCAGAGCGTTTCAATCGATCGGGTGTGTTCTCTCCAATTTAGATTCACCGTCCCACCCAACCCAACTACTGCAAGAACTGTCTCTATAGGGTTAAGTGCCTGGAAACCTCAAACTCTAAATCTCATATCATGACTCTAACTGTTACAAGCTGAGTAGGAAGAATAAATGCCACTATATACTGTATTGGTCTTGTGTTGATCAATTACAAAGTCGCCATGACTGCGCACTGTCACAAGTCGGTACCCGTCCTCATATCACCTTAGATGTTGCCAAGATGCACTGGGATGTAAAACTCCAACAACAAACCAACCACCCAACCTTACTCTTACATTAAAACATAATACAGTATAACCCCGTTAAACCAAACTTGAAGGGACCCTAGAAATTAGTTTGGATTAACCGATCATTGGTTTAACCAAGCTTTGACTTTGACTTGGCTTTGGCAAAAACGGGGGTGCATTATGAATGTACAATCTATATGGACACTACGATTATTGTTTTTTTATGTATATACAGTTTAACCCCATTAAACCAACCTCGATTAAATCAAACGATCGGTTAATCCAAACTTTTTTTCGGCGACCTGACAAAATACTACCATTTATCACATAAAAAAAGTCTCAGATGACCTTAAAACCACATGAAATTTGGTTTAACTGTAGCGGGAGTGGCCTCGGGCCGACAATTTTGTGGGATTAACCGATACTTTGGATTAACCGACTTTGATTTAACCAACTTTTTTTATATGATAAATGGTAGCATTTTATCGTTTGGTATAACCGAGCTTGGTTTAACGGGGTTGTACTGTAGTCTTTATTGAGGGAGAAAGAAGACCACATGTTGGTGAATGTATTTTTAACTGCAGACGACATTTGACATACTGCCTACAACCGCCGTTGCGGGGGAGTGGAATGAAAATGTTTTAATTTTTTTGCAAGCACTTTGTCGAGGATCGATCAATCTAACTCCTCTGTTTCCACTTTGTTATTCAATTCCTTCGTACATTTGAATTTGTTGTCATTCCACATAGCACCGACTGAGCCGGGCTCTCTGATCTCACAGCACTCCCTCTGAGCACGGACAGTCAACATTACATTACAAATAATTCAGGAAAACTATTGTCATGGAGGAGATTGCTAATAGTACTTAATACTAAGCAGGGCTTGCATTTATTACCACCAATATAGCACTTAATCTAAATACTAAATGCGTTTATAATTATAACCACACCAATAGTACTTACTCTATGGGTACATTTATGATCACCAAAACAGTACTTCCTACTAAGTCCATTTATACCCATCAAAATAGTACTTAGCCTAAATACTGGGTGCATTTATAATCACCAAAACAGTACTTACTACTAAATCAGTTTATACCCATCAAAATAGTACTTACCTAAATACTGGGTACATTTATAATCACCAAAACAGTACTTACTACTAAGTCCATTTATAACCACCAAAATAGTACTTAACCTAAATACTGGGTACATTTATAATCACCGAAACAGTACTTACTACTAAGTCCATTTATACCCATCAAAATAGTACTTAACCTAAATACTGGGTACATTTATAATCACCAAAAGAGTACTTACTACTAAGTCCATTTATAACCACCAAAATAGTACTTAGCCTAAATACTGGGTACATTTATAATCACCAAAACAGTACTTACTACTAAGTCAATTTATAACCACCAAATTAGTACTTAACCTAAAGACTGGGTACATTTATAATCACCAAAACAGTACTTACTACTAAGTCCATTTACATGTATAACTACCAAAATAGTACAGAACCCTTTTTGTGCCTGAACCCTTCAAATATATTTCCCATTTTGTGTGTCATTGTTTTGCACCTGAACTCCTAACACATCATATACCTTTACTTTTCTCCTTTAAACCTAAAAATGGTTTTCAAGCCTTCTGAGTCGATGTGGCTTCCGTTTGCTGAAGCGGGGTGCCATTGACCTGCGTGGAATCGGGCGACAAAAGACTTTCTTTCTCGAGACTAACGTCACCTGCTCCGAGAACGAGATCATGGGACGCCGTCGCAGGTCACGTGGACGCGCCGCGAACGGCGTCTCCGTGACCTTCATCAACGACGGACGCTACGAACATCCGGGCACGCCGTTGGGAACCGGAAGTTCAAACTCTCCCCTGTTATCGTCCAACAAGGTCTCACCGACGAGCGCCGGAGAGCTGAGTGAGTAGAGTGAATAAATAGTCAAAGAAAGAGTTCAGGTGCAAATTCCCTGTGGACGCCAATCGAAAAGCCTAGTTTAAATTTGTTAAGCTGAAAATAATTTTAATTCTCACTAATTCCATTTTGTCCCCTTAGGATGATATGGTTATGGAGCAATGAAGACAAAAGTAGGAATGTAAACAACTTTTTGAAGGTTTGATTGCAATGTTTATCTCAATGTTTGGATTGCCGTTTACCAAGTTTTTGCGCCTGGACCCTTTTAATACGTCTCTTCAGCGCCGGCTCTATGGTTGCTGGCGCCCCGGTGCAAGCTGAAATTCATCGGCCTTAGACGTGTAATTTAATATAAAAAAGAATCACAAAGAGGAAAAATACAAAAGTTTATTATGATATACAAGCTATAGAAAACAGTTCAAGCAAGCATCATACCTTGTCATCAGTTCTTGTCACCAGTTCTTGTCACCATCATACCATATCCTTCAGTATATGATGACTTACACTTATGGGAAAATCAGTGTAGGTATTTGCTGGATACCAGCATATTAATTGTGATCGGACCCACTGATTTGCATATATACTGTGCATGTATTTGAAAATAGGTATATATATTTTGATATATTTCTTTCTATACCCATGTAATACATATTGTTGACTGAATTTGCATGATACTTTGTTTGACTGAATTTGTACACAGTTACTGCTACAGCTGATACTTCATTTATAAAATGTATAGTACTTCTAGTAACAAACAGGATTTGCATGCAGTCACTATTACAACTGATAGTAGTTTCATTTATGCATAATACTTTTATTGGACTGGACTTGTACACAGCTGATACTTCATTTATAAAATGTATAATACTTTTAGTACGCAGTTACTACTACAGCTGATACTTCATTTATAAAATGTATAATACTTTTAGTAACAAACAGGATTTGCATACAGTCGCTATTATGACTGATAGTAGTTTCATTTATATGTATTTAAGGAATTGTACTGTATGGCCGGAAGACCAGTGCTCTGGCGCTGACAAAAGATATTATTCGATGAATAAATACTTGAACCAAAAAAAAAAGCACAGTGTCAATGTTTCCAATCCTCTCCTTAAAGTTGCATAGTCCGATGGTTTTGAGTTTCTCTCATTTTCTGAGATAAACATATTAGGTTGTTCATTATAATCTACATTAATTTAGTTAGAAGTAACTTTTATTTTAAAGTGCTAACTTTTGCGATATTTGAAATGGAAACATGCTAAATTAATGTTGGCAAGCTTGCCAAAACTCTAACACCATAGGCTTCTACAGTAACAGGTTCTATTAATTGACTCAGTATCCCCTTATATGTGACGACAAATGTTTAATAAGTGCACCAGCATCTAGGTTAGATATTTAGAATCAAATCTAGATAATTGTTTTGGTTGTGAAAATGTTATATTTTCATCGGACTATGCAGCTTTAATAGAACTGGGAGAGAGAGACTGTACGTTTACATTCCTGGGTTTGTATTTTGGTGATGCCATATTTGTACTGCACTGCAATGTACTGCAATGCACTGCGCTGTACTGCACTGTACTGCAGCGTACTGCTGTACGCTGCAGTACACTACACTGTACAGCACTATGCTGCACTTGACTGTAGTGTACTGTAGTGTACTGAAGTGTACTGAAGTGTACTGCAGTATAATGCAATATACTGCAGTATACTGCAATGTACTGCAATGTACTGAACCGCTCTATACTGCACTGTACTGCACTGTATTGCACTGTACTGCACTGTACTGTACTGCACTGTATTGCACTGTACTGCACTGTGCTGCACTGTACTGCACTGCACTGCACTGTACTGCACTGGCTTGCACTGTATTACACTGTATTGTACTGTACTGCACTGTACTACACTGTATTGTACTGTACTGTACTGCACTGCACTGCACTGTATGACTGCACTGCACTGTACTAACTCTGCACTGCACTGTACTTCACTGTACTGGACTGTACTGCACTGTACTGCACTGTACTGCACTTACTGCACTGTCCTGCACTGTACTGCACTGTACTGCACTGTTCTGCACTGTACCGCATTGTCCTGCACTGTACTGCAGTGCACTGCACTGTACTGCACTGTACTGCACTGTACCACTCTGTACTGCACTGTACTGTACTGAACTGTACTGCACTGTACTGCACTATATGACTGCACTGCACTACACTGCACTGCACTGCACAGTACTGCACTGTACTGGACTGTACTGCACTGCACTGCACTGCACAGTACTGCACTGTACTGCACTGTCCTGCACTGCACTACACTGCACTGCACTACACTGCACTGCACAGTACTGCACTGTACTGCACTGTCCTGCACTGTCCTGCACTGTACTGCACTGTACTGCACTGCACTGCACTTCACTGAACTGTACTGCACTGTACTGCACTGTACTGCACTGTACTGCACTGTCCTGCACTGTACTGCACTGTACTGCACTGTTCTGCACTGTACCGCATTGTCCTGCACAGTACTGCAGTACACTGCATTGGACTGCAGTGTACTACACTGTACTGCACTGTATCGCACTGTACTGCAGTGTACTGCACTGTACTGCACTGTACTGCACTGTACTGTACTGTACTGCACTGTACTGCACTGTACTGCAGTACACTGCATTGGACTGCAGTGTACTGCAGTGTACTGCACTGTATCGCACTGTACTGCAGTGTACTGCACTGTACTGCACTGTACTGCACTGTACTGCACTGTACTGCATTGTACTGCAGTACACTGCATTGGACTGCACTGTACTGCACTGTACTGCACTGTACCGCACTTTATTGCAATGTACTGTACTGCACTGTACTGCACTGTACCGCACTTTATTGCACTGTACTGCACTGTACTGCACTGTACTGCACTGTACTGCAATGTACCGCATTGTACTGCAGTACACTACATTGGACTGCAATGTATTGCACTGTACTGCACCCCACTGTACTGCACTGTATTGCACTGTACTGCACTGTACTGCACTATATCGCACTGTACTGCACTGTACTGCACTATACTGCACTGTACTGCACTGTACTGCACTGTACTTCACTGTACTGCACTGTCCTGCACTGCATTGTACTGCACTGCACTGCACTGTACTGCACTGTGCTGCACTGTACTGCATTGTACCGCACTGTACTGCACTGTACTGCACTGTACTGCACTGCACTGTACTGCACTGTACTGCATTGCACTGTACTGCACTGCGCTGCACTGTAATGCATTGTACCGCACTGTACTGCACTGTACTGCATTGTACCGCACTGTACTGCACTGTACTGCACTGTACTGTACTGCACTGCACTGTACTGCACTGCACTGTACTGCACTGTGCTGCACTGTACTGCATTGTACCACACTGTACTGCACTGTACTGCACTGTACTTCACTGTACTGCACTGTACTGCACTGTACTGCACTGTACTGCACTGTACTACATTGTACTGCACTGCACTTCACTTCACTGTACTGCATTGCACTGCACTGTACTGCACTGTACTTCACTGTACTGCATTACACTGCACTGTACTGCATTGTACTGCAATGTACTGCACTGTATTGCACTGTATCACACTGTACTGCACTGTACTGCATTGTACCATCCTGCACTGCACTGTATTGCACTGTGCTGCACTGTACTACATTGTACCGCACTGTACTGCAATACACTGCATTGGATTGCAGTGTACTGCACTGTACTGAACCGTACTATTCTGCACTGTACTGTATTACTGTACTGCACTGTATTATTGTAATCCACTGTATTATTGTAATCCACTGTATTGCATTCTAACATATATGACTGCCGTGCCGCAGTTCTTTTCGCGTTGCTCAAGCGACGCTGGCATCTGCAGTTGCACCTCTTAACGCTGGTTCCCCGCGGGCGTTTTCCAGATGTGCGCAGCTCGCCGGCAACAGACGGCGACAGCCTCGTTCTGATGTCCTACCCGGACCGACCTTGAGTCAGCAAAATGTGGAAGGACGCATACCGGAAGTGACACAGCACCGTGACGTCTGCAATGGCCGACGACGCAATGTCAACATCCGGGTGCTCGATGCTGGCTGCCCGAGGGTGTGGGTGTGGATGTGTGTGGTTGTGGGTGCGGGTGTTTGGGGGTGGGGTGTTTATGTGTGTGTGTGGGTGGGTGTGGATGTGGGTATGGGTGTGTGTGTGGGTGTGTGTGTGGGTGTTGTGGGTGCGTGGGTGTATGTGTGTGTGTGGGTGTGGATGGTTGGGTGTGGGTGTGTATGGGTGTGTGTGGGTGTGGAAATGTGTGGGTGTGGGTATAGGTGTGTACGGGTGGGTCTGGGTGGTTTGATGTAGGTGTGGGTAGGTGTGGGTAGGTGTGGGTAGGTGTGTGTTAGTGTGCTTGGGTGGATGTGGGTGTGTGGGGGTGGGTATGGTGGGTGTAGGTAGGTGGGTGTGGGTGGGTGTGGTCGGATGTGGGTCTGTGTGGGTAGGTGTAGGTGTGGGTGTGCGTGTGCTTGGTGTGGGTGGGTTTATGTGGGTGGGTGTAAGTGGGTGTGGGTGAGTTTATGTGGGTGTGGGTGTGTGTGGGTGTGGGTGTGGATGTGAGTGGGCTTATGTGAGTGTGGGTGTGGGTGGGTTTATGTTGGTGTGGGTATAGGTATGTGGGTGTGTGGGTGTGTGAGTGTGTGGGTGTGTGTCTCAGCCAGGTTCACGGTTCATCTGGTAGATGGAGTGGTTGTTGCGGATAAGTGCATGCGAGGACATAAAATGGTGGCAGATATCAAATGGCGGGTGATATCAAATGGCCTTCCTTTATTTGTGAAATTGTCTGATGCATGAATTCAGAAATGCATTAATATTTGCAGATCACGTAAATGTATCGATTGTTTGCTTGAAGTTCCCTTAATTTTGTTTAATGAATTATGTAATTATGTAATACATAACGTATTATCCGAGTATAAAGGCGCAGACCAGAATTAATATTTTGTATCGTACAGAGACTCCCACAGTCCATGGAGCTGAGTGAGTGATGAGGGAGAGGAGGGATATTCAGGGTTATTATACTCGTATAATTCTTATGCAGCATATAATAGTTTGCCTACATAATGAACAAAAGGAAGGCATGATAGTGGGTGAGAAAGTATTTACTCTGGCTAGAGGAACATTTTTCAGCGGGACAGTGAGTGGTGGTTACAGTGTGAAGGGGTGGTGGTGCCACCCTCAGAGCTGAAGTGGGGAGGCTAGAGCAGTAGATGACTATGAGAGACTCCCACAGTCCATGGAGCTGAGTGAGTGATGAGGGAGAGGATGGATATCCCGGGTTATTATAATCGTATGATTCTTATACATGATATAACACCAAATGGTGGTTAAGTTTTAGGGTAGTACTGATCACACCTCCTCTGTTAATCGGCACTGCCAACATGCATCATCATACTCCACTGATGCTTTGTCATGTATGGGGTGTTTACGGCATGTTTTCTTATGCCTACAGCACATATTTCATATTAATGTTGATGGTTTGTTACTAACTTTGGTCACTTCGACCAGCGTGGCATCCATATTGAGTTATGTAGCCGTGAGTGTTGTTAACTTTGCCATTAGATAGCGCAACCGATATGGTTTACCACATAATGGTACAGATGGATTCCACCAGATATCAGCACTATATTCAAATGGGACCGTGCATGAGTCCGCAGGATAGCAGAGAACATAGACATATTCAGAGTCCCCAAATATAGTCAGAGACTGTGAATATATATATATATATATATATATATATATATATGCACTGAAGGCAAGTCAACGATTGGACATAATGTATTTTGTGAATAAACTCTTAGCAATAATAATAATAAAGGCAATACTCCTCCTATTTATATCCGCATAATTAATTATACATCCTAAATATATAATCACATTTCAACACAAAAATGGTCCAGAGAGTAAAGTTGCATAGTCCAATGGTTTTGAATTTCTTTATTTTTTCTGAGATAAATATATTAGATCGATCACTAGTATCTACTTTACATTAGTTCAAAGTTACTTTTATTTTAAATGGTAAACTTTTCAGATATTTTGAGTGTAAACATGGAAGATTAGTTTTGGCAAGCTTGCCAAAACTCTGACACCATAGATTTCTGCAGTAACAGGTTCTGTTAAATTGACTCAGTATTGCCTTCTACCCAGAAAGAAATGATTGATAAGTGCATCAGTATCTAAGTTAGATATGTCAAATCAAATCTAGATAATTGGTTTGGTTTTGAAAATTTGATATTTCATCGGACTATGCAGCTTTAACCCATGCTGCACACAGGTTAAAGCGAGTTCTTTGTATTCCTCCACTCAATTCTCATGACAGGTGGCGCTGCCACTGACGCTGCTCCTCCACAACTCACACTGGAAGATTTGTTCTTTTGTATTAGGCAAGGGCTGATATTCCTTGCCAGAGAATATATACTCATGCCAATATTCTTGTCTTGTGTTTCTTCTGTACTGTAGCTGCTCCTTTATGCGAATACATTATGTGTTGTATAAGCATTATACGAGTATAATTAATCGGAAGATTTTCCACATCAGCTCCTCAAATTATTCACCCTCAGTTATCTACTCCAGGGTTCTTTATATCATTATTATTGTAATACCGGATAAGATGTTTCATGCAATTGTCACACAATAGACGATTTCCACCACAAACCCACACTCTGATAACAGTTACAGAATTAATGCTCTGTGGAAAAAGGTCCTATGCACGATTTCTACCACCAACTCGCCCTCTAGTGGCAGTGGGGAGAACTAATGTTATGGGTGGCAACCCACTGTGCAGCATCACTCTATGGAAAAGGTCTTACACAGGATTTCAGCCACCAACCTGCCCTCTGATACCAGTCACAGAACTAATGCTGTGGGTGATACTTTGTGAAAAAACTATACAGGCTTTCCACTACCACCTACCCATCTGATGGTAATCAGAAAGAGCTGATATTGTAGATACCAGTTCACTGTGATTTATCTGCAGAAAATGCCTATTGTTATATGCTTTACTTCGACTGGCACAAAGGTTTCAAACCAGTTTGTAGAGTAGCCTCTGTTTGCATAGTTGATGAGCAGGGGTTGTATCTGCATTTAATTTGGTTTATGCTGTACAATTTAAGGTCACGTTACTTATTACCAACAATCACGAATAATATTTAATTTGTCTCAATAGCAGTGTGCAATTAAAGCCTTATTTGTAGATGTTACAAATGAGCATTGTGGTTAGTGTCAAGTTATTGTCTGATTTACAAGTCCTATATGTTCATCTATGTATGAACACTATCTCATAGTGTGAATACCGTCTGCTGCATTAAAGTTCATCCAACGAAGGCAAAATATAGTAAAACCTCTCTAACCGACCATCTCCACTCATCGACCACTCCCCTATATTAATCGCTTATTTGTGTCCAAAGCGATCGCCCATGAAATATCATTGTAACAATAACAACAAATCGCAACACCGACCTCCTCTCTAAATGGACCATTTAAAGTCGGTCCCATGGTTGGTCGATTTAGAGAGCTTTTACTGGATGTCCCAAAGAACCGACAATCTAGGTATAATGCTTCGCTTCATTTACAATAAAAACCATGACACAACAATAAATGTTTGATAAGTGCAACCTCCTCACTAAATAGACCATTTAAAGTCGGTCCCATGGTCGGTCGATTTAGAGAGGTTTTGCTGGATGTCCCAAAGAACTGACAATCTAGGGACAATGCTTCGCTTCATTTACAATAAATACCATTACACAACAATAAATGTTTGATAAGTGCACCATTATCTAAATCTGAGATGTAGGTTAAAATTTAATCAAGCGTTTTGGTTTTAGCAAATGTTGTGTGTAATATAAGGTTTCTTATACGAGTATTATCCAAAGAAGGTTCTAAAAGGTGTTGGTTTGTACTGGTGGAGCTGCCTGGAATGCACCTTAGGTCTGTATTAATAGAGGAGCATTCATGATACTATACAGCTTTAAAAGATTGAGTAAATGTGACAAACAAAACTGACGGAATAAACATCACTTCCGTTTCGCCATGGATATGGCCCCTTTGCTGTCAATACATCATTAAAGCTGCAGAGTCCGATGAAATATCAAATTTTCACAACCAAACCAATTATCTAGATTTGATTTTACATATCTAACTTAGATATTGATGCACTTATTAAGTATTTGTTTCTGTGTAGAAGGCAATACCGAGTCAATTTAACACAACCTGTTACTGCAGAAGTCTATGGTGTCAGAGTTTTGGCAAGCTTGCCAAAACTAATTTTCCATGTTTGCACCCAAAATATCTCAAAAGTTTACCATTTAAAATAAAAGTAACTTTAAACTAATGTATAGTAGATACTAGTGATCGATCTAATATATTTATCTCGAAAAAAATACAGAAATTCAAAACAATCGGATTATGCCACTTTAAGCAAACCATCAGCAAATAATCAATCAATTGATAATTAAAGCATTCGACTAGAACCCAATCTCATTGCGCACTATGGGACTATCTTATGCTATTGAAGCAGGATGGAAGGATGTAACCACAGTCACAGACTCTCTCTCTCTCTTCAGCTGCACTCACTTCAAGTATCTTCAAATTAGTTTGCTTCTTGAGGATTAAAGTGAAATAGAGATTATGTAGTGAAGGACGTGGTCTACAGTGAAGGGGAGGGTTTATGGGGAAGGATAGGGTATATAGTGAAGGATATGCTTTATTGTGAAGGAGAGGGTCTATAGTGAAGAATAAGGTCTATTGTGAAGGAGAAGGAGAGAGTATATCGTGAATGAGAGGGTTTATAGCGAAGGATATGCTTTATTGTGAAGGAGAGGGTCTATAGTGAAGAATAGGGTCTATCGTGAAGGAGAAGGAGAGAGTATATCGTGAATGAGAGGGTTTATAGTGAAGGATATGCTTTATTGTGAAGGAGAGGGTATATAGTGAAGAATAGGGTCTATTGTGAAGGAGAAGGTAAATAGTGAAGCTTTATTCTGAAGGAGAGGGTCTATAGTGAAGAATAACGTATATTGTGAAGGAGAAGGAGAGGGTATATAGTGAAGTAGAGGGTCAATAGTGAAGGAGAGGGTCTGTAGTGAAGGAGATGGTCTGTAGTGAAGGATACGCTTTATACTGAAGGAGAGGGTCTATAGTGAAGAATAGGGTATATTGTGAAGGAGAGGGTCTGTAGTGAAGGAGAGGGTCTATAGTGAAGAATAAGGTCTATTGTGAAGGAGAAGGAGAGGGTATATCATGAAGGAGAGGGTATATAGTGAATGAGAGGGTCTGTCGTGAAGGTGTGGGTTTATAGTAAAGAATAGGGTATGTAGTGAAGGATATGCTTTATACTGAAGGAGAGGGTCTATAGTGAAGAATAGGGTCTATTGTGAAGGAGAAGGTATATAGTGAAGGAGAGGGGCTATAGTGAAGGAGAGTGTCTGTAGTGAAGGAGAGGGTATATAGTGAAGAAGAGTGTCTGTAGTGAAGGAGAGGGTCTATAGTGAAGGAGAGTGTATGTAGTGAAGGAGAATGTCTATAGTGAAGGAGAGGGTCTAGCGTGAAGGAGAGTGTCTGTAGTGAAGGAGAGTGTCTGTAGTGAAGGAGAGGGTCTCTAGTGAAGGAGGGTGTCTGTAGTGAAGGAGAGGGTCTGTAGTGAAGGAGAGTGTCTGTAGTGAAGGAGAATGTCTATAGTGAAGGAGAGGGTCTAGCGTGAAGGAGAGTGTCTGTAGTGAAGGAGAGTGTCTGTAGTGAAGGAGAGGGTCTCTAGTGAAGGAGGGTGTCTGTAGTGAAGGAGAGTGTATGTAGTGAAGGAGATGGTCTCTAGTGAAGGAGGGTGTCTGTAGTGAAGGAGAGGGTATATTGTGAAGGAGAGTGTCTGTAGTGAAGGAGAGGGTCTCTAGTGAAGGAGGGTGTCTGTAGTGAAGGAGAGGGTATATTGTGAAGGAGAGTGTCTGTAGTGAAGGAGAGGGTCTAGCATGAAGGAGATGGTATATAGTGAAGTAGAGGGTCGATAGTGAAGGAGAGTGTCTGTAGTGAAGGAGAGGGTATATTGTGAAGGAGAGTGTCTGTAGTGAAGGAGAGGTATAGAGTGAAGGAGAGTGTCTGTAGTGAAGGAGAGGTCTATAGAGAAGGAGAGTGTCTGTAGTGAAGGAGAGGTTTATAGTGAAGGAGAGTGTCTGTAGTGAAGGAGAGGGTCTATTGTGAGGAGAGTGTCTGTAGTGAAGGAGAGTGTCTGTCGTGAAGGAGAGGGTATATTGTGAAGGAGAATGTCTGTAGTGAAGGAGAGGGTATATTGTGAAGGAGAGGGTATATTGTGAAGGAGAGGGTATATTGTGAAGGATGGGGTATATAGTGAAGGAGAGGGTATATACTGAATGAGAGCATCTGTAGGGAAGGTGTGGATTTACAGTGAAGGATAGGGTCTGTAGTGAAGCATATGCTTTATACTGAAGGAGAGGGTCTATAGTGAAGAATAGGGTATATTGTGAAGGAGAAGGAGAGGGTCTCTAGTGAAGTACAGGGGCTATAGTGAATGAGAGGGTCTGTAGTGAAGGTGTGGGTTTATAGTGAAGGATAGGGTCTATTGTGAAGGAGAGGGTCTATAGTGAAGGAGAGGGCCTATCGTGAAGGATAGTGTACATTTCGAAGGAGAGAGTCTATAATGAATGATACGGTCTATAGTGAAGGACAGCATCTGTAGTGAATGATAATGTCTATTGTGAAGGAGCTGGTCTATAGTGAAGTATAGTGTCTGTAGTGAAGGATATGGTATATAATGATGCAGAGAGTCTATGGTAAATGATAGGGTATATAGTGAAGCATAGGGTCTGTACTGAAGGATAGGGTTTATAGTGAAGTATATGGTCTGTAGTGAAGGATAGGGCCCGAAGCTTCTGGTGTGTAAGGTGAAGCTGGGACTCGGTGTATAGAAGCCTAGCTTCAGTGTTTCCTGAGGTACCAGCGGACCTGGGAATATCTGTCTTAATCCGCAGCATACCTGGAATGCACCCCAAAATGGAAATCTAATTCTAACCGTCAATACACTATATCTGCGATGCATGCACAGGGCGTAATCCATACTGGACTTGTGGGTCACAGAGTCTGTGGAGGGGCAATTGAGGCTCTGTTAACACTGGCTTCATATTGCGCAACTGACACAGTCTTTTCGGCGCAAATGTGAATTCATAGAGAAAACATACTTATCATTTTTTAATCATTTTTGATAATTATAGCTGTATCCTATTGATTGATTGATTGATTGATTGATTGAAAAGCTTGATCGTCAGTGTAAAACAACACAGTGACACACTGTCGACCCACAACACGAGAGTCATTGCATATCACCAGGTGTCGTACTGTCGCGGAAATTGTGTATTCTAACTGTCAATATCCATTGTGTAACTCATATCTGGTATTAGTTAATTGATATGTTCCTGTCACATTGACCTGCACTATTCTAAGCGCCTTTTAAATATAAATATAAATATAAATAACTTCAACATTTAACTTGGGGTTCTAGTTCAAGAATAATCCACTTGGGGTAAACAGATTTTATTTTTAATTTGTATTTTGTTATGTGTTTATTTTTTGTTTCTTAGATCCATTAAAGTAAAATTCAAGCCACACAAAATATGAAATCTTTTTTCAAATATGATATCTTTATTGCATCACAGGTAGTAAGTAGTACAGACTCGCCATATTCAGTCGCTCAGGCACAGACAGGGTAAATAGATTGTCAACCATGTTCTCAAGAGGAAATCTACTTCCGGTGTTTACTAAAGTTATCTGCACTGATCGACATGCGATGTAGCATGTACAAAGAGTTTGTAATTTCACAACTAAGAGAGGAAATCATCAATACTCCAACAAACTAGGTCACAGGATTGATCAAATCTATTTGATGCATTAAAAGAAAAAAATATATATGTATGTATCCCTTTTGTTTATTTATTTATTTACTGATATTTAGCCCATTTATGCACATATATAGGTGAATGTAGTGGTACGCAGATTTCTCAGCCTGGTTATGTTATTTTTCACCAATCAGAGCAAATCCATTCCTGTGCAGCTGCTCTGCCAGCATTATCAGGTGAACGAGGCTTCTGGAGTGTTAGCGTTTTCATCACTTCCCCCCCTCCCCGCCCAGCATGTTTCCGAATGAGCACCTGGGAAATGATTTTGTTAGACGAGGGCTGGGCATCTTTTCCCAAGCCAGCCATTAGATGCTTCCCAAATTGCATTAACTATCTCTTCATTATGGTAATCAGATGTAGAACTTACCATTATGTATGTGGGTCATTCTCAGAAGTTGTGTACCAATACTGTGACATCAGTACCACAACATCAAAATGGTGTCAGTCTTATATACAAGCTTCCTCAATGTATATGTCCCTTTGCATCTGAATAATTGAAAATAAACATATTCTGACATTTTTAAGTAGGTCAAATGATGCTCACACTCAATAAATAGCAGTATAGCATGGAAACCAATCTGACTCCAAAATCAAATATTTTCAACACAAAGCTTGACATTTTTAGGACATTTCACCTGCCACTTACTTTATTAATAATTTGAAACCTCATTGCTATGCTTTTGTGTTATTTGTGATGATTAAAGAGAAAAGCAGAAAATTATTAACAATGTAACAGTCCAAGTGGAATCAACAATTTTACACAAATGTTCAGCTCAAATTTCAATGTTTCCGGGCAATTTCAGGATTTATCTTTTACAAAACCAAAACCATCATTTTTATAATTATTTTTAGAAATAAATGTCTTCAACTTAATGAAGACATTGTATATGACCATTTGAAGTGAAATGTCCTGTTGTTCCGAGGTTTTCATTAAGTTTGTGACACATTATTTTCAATGCTGTTGACAATGTCACAAATTAGTGATGTAATTTTCTATTTACTTAGCTACATCCATCCCAATAAGATACATAATGCACAATATTAACATTTACTTTTGATCTAAAATATCTCCCACATTACTGGGCTAACTGATGAAATCTAAATATTGACACTCCAATAATGGGTTTCTTTGAAATATGCATTTCAAGTAGACTACCTCAAGTGGTACACAGTTTCTGAGAACGACCCATGTATATATATATACATGTATATATATATAATGTATATGTACATATATATAATGTATATGAGACTGTCTCAAAAGGTGCTAAGCAATATGGGACAAATCTTTGTCCATTGTAACGATCAACATATTATCTGCTTATGCATTTGCTCAGGATAAACTGATTTGATTTTTACATGGTGTTTTATAATCCCAATAGAATACACATTGATTTGAAGCAAATGTCCTAGTCTTTTCAGTGTAACTGTTTCTGTACTGTTTTGTGTCAATCATTAAAATGGACACAAAAAAGAGAGTTATCACCTTTTGAGACAGGCTCATATATGTATATTCATCATTTATTAAGCTTATCAGTGGATGTGTTACTAAGAACTACTAAGGAAATCCATAACTCCTCAGCCCCACTCCCCACAGCCTTCAGGACTATCTTCTTCAGTTTAATAAAGATGAATACCTTTTACAATAACTCATGAACCCAACTGTTTTAGTGTAACAGTTGATGCATTAGTAGCTCTAAGGATTGTGGTAAATAGTTCCTCTGCAGGGTTCTGCCCGTATCATCCAACCATGGAAATTTGCTTCAATTGGACTGATTTTTATTGCTGTTTGACAATTCCTCAGGAATCTTTCATTTAAAGCTATCCTAGTGATTATCAATGAAGCGAATTTTCATCTACATTCGAATTTCTTTTGTTGGAATAGGGTGAGACTGTCTCAAAAGGTGCTAAGCAATATGGGACAAAACTTTGTCCATAGTAACGATCAACACACTATCTACTTATGCATTTGCTCAGGATAAACTGATTTGTTTTTTACATGGTGTTTCATAATCCCAATAGAATACATATTGATTTGAAGCAAATGTCCTTGTGTTTTCAGTGTAGCCGTTTCTGTGCTGTTTTGTGTCAATCGTTACTATGGACAAAAAAATGAAGAGTTAGCACCTTTTGACACAGGCTCATGTGTATATTATATGAATATATAATGCCCAGTATTCAAAGATAGTTTGCCATGATAGTTTCTCTGCAATCTGATACCAGGTTTTATTGCGATGATTTCTGCCTCTTGGAAGATCTCACGCCATTTGAATTTTTCTTGAGCTCATTCCAAGAGATGGTTTGTGGTCTCAATGCACTGCGATGCCAATATCAATATCAGTGTCACTACTGCCGCTGTTACTGTTACTAATGATGTCAACATTGATGTCACAACTGCCACTATCACTAATGATGTCAACATTAATGTCCCAACCACCACTGTCACTAACAATCCCAATAGTAATGTTTCTACCGCCACTGTCACTGTCACTAATGATGCCCACATTAATGTCCCAACTGCCACTGTCACTAATAATGTCAACATTAATGTACCAACTGCCACTGTCACTATAATGTCAACATTAATGTACCAACTGCCACTGTCACTAATCATGCCAATATTAATTTTACTACCGCCACTGTCATTGTCACTAATGATGTCAACATTAATGTCCCAACTGCCACTGTCACTAACAATGCAAATATTAATGGCATTACCACTGCTGTCACTGTCACTAATGATGTCAACATTAATGTCCCAACTGCCACTGTCACTATAATGATGCCAATCTTAATGTCACTACCGCCGCTTCATTGTCAATAACAATGTTAACATTGATGCCATAACTGCCACTGTCACTGTTACTAATGATGTCAACATTAATGTCTCGACCACTGTCATTGTCACTAATTATGTCAACATCAATGACGGCGCCACTGTCGCTGTCACTAACGACATCCGCATCAGGAACAATGCTCCTAGTGCCACTGTCACTAACGATGTCAGCATCAATTTCACTACTGCTGCTGTCACTGACTGTATTGCTGACTATATAAGCAGCACATCATTACCTATGCTGCTTGTTATTGACGCTGTCACACACGCTACCAATGTTACAAATTCTCTCAACACCACTGTCAACACTTGCGTCGCGGTTGCCATCAATGCTGCCACTGTCATGATGGATATCCCATCACCTTTATCAGAACAGTCTGTCACAACTTCGGTCTACTATTGGTGTTACACTCGGTAGGTGGCCACGTCCCCAGGGTTATTATTACCAGTATTATCAATGCCACTAAAGCTGTGTTCACACACACAATTTTTATGTCGACTTAGACAAATCGATTTATATGAATCGATTTAGTGTCGTGTTCACACATGCAATACTATTAGCCGGAAATCGATATCTGCGCATGAGCAAGTCCATTCTAACCAGCGCCACTTTCGGTTAGTCGACGTCGCCAGTAGAGAGTGGGTTCAACCTAGATCTGTATGGACTGAATCGTATTGGTTTGGAATGGTCAAAGCTTCTGCTGGGCAGTGAAACCATAAAAATAAATGATGAAACAAATATCTGTGCACAGCTAGCGGTTTCATAGACTAAATTCTATAATATGCGCTTTTGATCGACTGGAAAGTCAACAAACTAACGTCTCGACTGCACATGTGCGTGACGCGCTCAAGCCAAATCGATTCATATAAACTACCTCACAAAGGTGGTTTCCATGAACCGATTTATACGAATCGATTCAGCCCTAAATCGACACAGCGTCGCATTCACACGGCAAATGTGCGTCGAACTAGGCAAGTCGATTTATATGAATCAATTTAAAGTGTGTGTGTGAACACAGCTTATGATAGAACCTCCTCACACCTAAATTCTCTTGATAACTTACATGACCAAGAATACAAACATACTCTTCAGGAAAGAAGCAACACTATAGTTATGCACAGGTTTTTTTTATAACCAAAGATTCATATCCAGATATAATTTAACTGTCTACATCATTTTCATTATCAACATTGGTATACTCATCACCATTATTATCATCATTATCATCAATTGTAGTATTTAATAAAGTTATTCCATCACCCCATTCTATGAATGCTGAGTCGCACACATGGATTATCATTCTCCAAGATACTATTATTACGATCATAGTTATCATTGTCGTCATCAATAGTATTAATTATGGTGTTTTGTGAAGCCAGACAATCACGTGACCTTCTCTCTCTAGGATGTTAGCCAATCATCCGGTTTATCATTCTGTGGGATATCATCAGCATCATTGGCAGAATTAACAATGCTGCGATCATCATCATTGTCATCATCATCATCATCAACAACATGGCTGACGTCGGCATCAGCATCATGAATCTCATCATTCAGATTAATCATTTGATTAATAATCATCATAATAAATGCTAAATATGATTAATCACTCTGCTTACGAAGGTCTTTCCACCACTATGTCTATATTATCACGACCAGTCCAATTCACTCCCTTGTCCCTGTCCATCTCCTTCTCCTCCTCTTTCTCCTTCTCCTCCTTCTCCAGCTTCTTCCTCGTCCCCTTATTCTCCTTCTCATCCTTTTCCAACTCATTCTTCCTATTCTTCTTCTCCTTATCCATCTCCTGCTCCTTCCTCTTCTGCTTCTCCTTCTATTTCTAGTTATCCCTTTCCTTCTCCTTTTCTTTGTCTTCTTCTTGTTCTACTTCTCCTTCTCCTTCTTCTCCTCCTCCTTCTCCTACTCCTCCTTGTCCTCATTATCTTCCTTCTCCTCCTCATCTCCCTCCTTCCCCTTTCTCTTTGTTGTTTGAATTCTCCTTCTTCTCCTTCTGCTTTTCCTTTATTAATATGTATTGTTTAAATGATCAATATTATACATCATGGTACTGGATGTGGGCTCTCCCACCGTGCGTCTGTCCTTTCCCCCTTGTCTGTCCAGGCGCCAATCACCCACCACTCACCACCACTCACCACCACTCACCAGCACTCACCACCACTCACCACTACCATCCACCACCACTCACCACCTACCACCACCACCACTCACCACCACCACCACTCACCACCACCACTCACCACCACCACCCCCCACCACCCACCACTCACCACCACCACCACCAACCACCACCACCACCACCACTCACCACCACCACCACCACTCACCACCACCACCACCACCACCACTCATCACCACCACTCACCACCACCACCACCCACCACCCACCACTCACCACCACCACCCACCACCACCGTCGCTGGTTACCAACCGGTCGGGTTGAACTCGGGCCCCATCCGACGCCTCGCCTCCAGCGCGCCGTGGTCTGCCCCCCCAGCGCCGTCCTCCATGAGCGCCTCGAGCCGCTTACTCCACGTCCTTCTGGTCACCTGACCCTCCTCGTCCGGTGCCGGTGCCGGCATCTGAAGCCGCTGCCTCAGCAGCGCCACCAGCCGACGCACCTTCTCTCGCTCCTGCTTCACACTGCCGCTCGGCCACCGGCCGGATGTCCGCCTCTGCAGCAGCGCCATCACCTGCACGAGACGCGCCGCTGCGCGCAGCGACTTCCGGTCGCCGCCGCTGCTACCGCCGCCGCCGTCTGCGCCTGCACCCGCGCCAGAGCCCACCACTGCGTCTGCGAGGACTTGGTGAGCGTTCTCGGCGGGTGCATAGCGGCGCATGCGCAGAGCGGGCGCCGAACGCCGCCCGACTGGCGCCTTGGCCGACGCATGCGTCGTTAGCAGGAGTGTGCAAAGCACGATGGTTGCCGTAGCCGGAAGTGATGTAAGTCCGTAGTTACGCATGACTGGTGGCCGGTTCGCACCTGTAATGAGTGAGTGAGGTAAGGTTAGTATTATGGTGTTTGGGGGCATGTAGCGATTGAGAGAGGGAAGGGAAGGTTTACGGTGTTTGGGTGCATGTAACGAGTGAGAGAGGTCAAGTTAGGTTTACAGTGTTTTTGGGGGCATGGAGCAATTGAGAGAGGGAAGGGAAGCTTTACGGTGTTTGGGTGCATGTAACGAGTGAGCGAGGTCAAGTTAGGTTTACAGTGTTTGGGGGCATGTAACGAGTGAGTGAGGTAAGGTTAGGTTTACAGTGTTTGGGGGCATGTAACAAGTGAGTGAGGTAAGGTTAGGTTTACGGTGTTTCAGGGCATGTAACGAGTGAGAGAGGTAAGGTTAGATTTACAGTGTTTGGGGGCATGTAATGAGTGAGAGAGGTAAGGTTAGATTTACAGTGTTTGGGGGCATGTAATGAGTGAGAGAGGTAAGGTTAGATTTACAGTGTTTGGGGGCATGTAATGAGTGAGAGAGGTAAGGTTAGATTTACAGTGTTTGGGGGCTTGTAACGCGTGAGTGAGGTAAGGTTCGGTTTATTATGTTTGGAGGCATGTAATGAGTGAGAGAGGTAATATTAGTTTGGGGGTGAGACGGTGGTTGTGAGAGTCAACCCTTAATGAGGCGGTAATATCTATGGGAAGGAGACAGGTGTGCGACAGGATCAATCTCTCGCCCACAGAGATACAAGAAAACCGCACAAATAAAAGAAGACTATTGCATTTCAGCAGAGGCGCTCAGAATGTAAGAGCAAAAGAGGGTGTATCACTGACTGTATGTGTGTAGTGTGAGCTACGGGTGAAACGCTATAGGCATAGGTAGTGTAGGCGTGGGCAGGGGTCTGTAGGAGTGGGTAGGTGTGAGTAGGTGTGGATAGGGGTGGGTATGGGTGGAAAGGGGTGGGTAGTGGTGGGTAGGGGTGAGTAGGGGTGAGATTGGATGGGTAGGGGTGAGTAGGGGTGTGTAAGGGTGGGTAGGTATGGGTATGGGTGGTTAGGGGTGGTTAGGGGTGGGTAGGGTGTGTAGGGGTGGGTTGGGTGGGTACGGTGGGTAGGGGTGAGTAGGGTTGGGTAGGGGTTGGTAGGTGTGTAAGGGTGAGTAGGGGTTGGTAGGGGTGAGTAGGGCTGGATAGATGTGAGTAGGGGTGGGTAGGGGTGGGTAGGGGTGGGTAGGGGGTGGGTAGGGGTGGGTAGGGGTGGGTAGGGGTGGGTAGGGGTGGGTAGGGGTGGGTAAGGGGTGTGTAGGGGTGGGTAGGGGTGGGCAGGGGTGGGAAGGGTTGTGTTGGGGCGGGTAAGGGTGGGTAGGGGTGAGTAGGGTTGGGTAGGGTTGGGTAGGTGTTGGTAGGGATGGGTATGGGTGAGTATTGGTGGGTAGGGGTGAGTAGGGTTGGGTAGGGTTGGGTAGGGGCGGGTAGGGTGGGTAGGGGTGAGTATTGGTGGGTAGGGGTGAGTAGGGTTGGGTAGGGGCGGGTAAGGGTGGGTAGGGTGAGTAGGGTTGGGTAGGGTTGGGTAGGGGCGGGTAGGGTGGGTAGGGGTGAGTAGGGTTGGGTAGGGTTGGGTAGGGGCGGGTAGGGTGGGTAGGGGTGAGTATTGGTGGGTAGGGGTGAGTAGGGTTGGGTAGGGTAGGGTTGGGTAAGGGTGGGTAGGGTTGGGTAGGGGCGGGTAGGGGTGGGTAGGGTTGGGTAGGGTTGGGTAGGGGCGGGTAGGGTGGGTAGGGGTGAGTATTGGTGGGTAGGGGTGACTAGGGTTGGGTAGGGGCGGGTAAGGGTGGGTAGCGGTGAGTAGGGTTGGGTAGGGTTGGGTAGGGGCGGGTAGGGTGGGTAGGGGTGAGTATTGGTGGGGAGGGGTGACTAGGGTTGGGTAGGGGCGGGTAAGGGTGGGTAGCGGTGAGTAGGGTTGGGTAGGGTTGGGTAGGGTGGGTAGGGGTGAGTAGGGTTGGGTAGGGGCGGGTAGGGGCGGGTAGGGTGGGTAGGGTGAGTATTGGTGGGTAGGGGTGAGTAGGGTTGGGTAGGGCGGGTAAGGGTGGGTAGGGTTGGGTAGGGCGGGTAGGGGCGGGTAAGGGTGGGTTGGGGTGAGTAGGGTTGTGTAGGGGTGGGTAGGGGTGGGTAGGGGTGAGTAGGGTTGGGTAGGGTTGTGTAGGGGCGGGTAAGGGTGGGTAGGGGTGGGTAGGGGTGAGTATTGGTGGGTAGGGGTGGGTAGGGGTGGGTAGGGGTGAGTAGGGGTGGGTAGGGTTGGGTAGGGGCGGGTAGGGGTGGGTAGGGGTGAGTATTGGTGGGTAGGGGTGAGTAGGGTTGGGTAGGGGCGGGTAAGGGTGGGTGGGGGTGGGTAGATGTGAGTAGGTGTGGGTAGCGGTGGGATGGGGTGGGTAGGGCTGAGTAGGGGTGAGTAGGGCTGTCATGGGGGGTAGGGGTGGGTAGGGGTGGGTAGGGGTGGGTAGGGGTGGGTAGGGGTGGGTAGGGGTGAGTATTGGTGGGTAGGGGTGAGTAGGGGTGGGTAAGGGTTGGTAGGGGTGGGTATGGGTGATTATGGGTGGGTAGCATTGGGTAGGGGTGGGTAGGGGTGAGTAGAGCTTCTGTCATTTTTCTGAGATAAATATATTAAATTGATTGTTATAATCTACCTTACTTGATATGACCTTAAATGTTGCTAGGACGTAAAACAACAAACAAACACAACCTTCGTTTAGTTTGAAGTATCTTTCATTTTAAATTTCTTAGTTTTGAGATATTTGAAGTGCAGACATAAAAATAATTTTGGCAAGTATGCCAAAACTCTGATGCCATAGGCTTCAGCAGTAACAGGTTCAAATAATTTGCTGTGGTATTCCCTTCTATTTGACAACAAATGCTTAATAAGTGAGCCAGTATCTAAGCTAGATATGTAGAATCAATTCTAGACATTGTTTTGGTTTTGACAATTTGATGCTTCATCGGACTATGCAGCTTTAAGCTAGTGACACTCTATCGGCAGAATCTGGAACTACTCTTGTCGGGTCGTTTCCCTGACTGCCTATGGTTTAACATGCTATATCTCCATAAAGAATGCTTGGAAAAAATAATAAAATGTTTGATTATATTCAGATATTCATATCGCAACAGGATTCAAGCTCTTATCCTTGTAATATATCTTTAAAAAAAGACAACTATATTGTATTTTTCTTCTGGAATTTCATCACCACTTTCGTCATGTATTAGACCCCTCCAGCTAAGCTAGTGACATCTGTTGGCAAAATCTGGAACCACTCTAGTCAGGTACTTTCCAGCTAACTGGCGGGGTCTATTGTTTGTTGCGACTGACATGCAGTATGTATTTGGCGTCCAATAGCCGATGATACGAAAATACATGTGCCATTCTCTGTGGCAGAGTGGTTAGAGTGCCTGACTTTTTTCTAGGTCAGACTCCTAATCTGAGGGTCGGCGGTTCGATTCCCCATGCCCCCAGCTCTGCCACTTTGGATTTCCACCGCTGTGTATAACTTACAGCGTCATCAAAGGCCGGTTGCTCTCATACCATGTCTATGTGGTGTGGGAGGTTAAAAATCCCTTGGGTCGGTAAAAGTGTAGGGTCGCGCTTTCTATCGACCAGCAGTGGAGTGGGGAAGACCAGTCATCTGTGACTGGGATTTCCCCTGCTTGGGACAACTAATGTACCAAAAAAAAAAAAAGAGAGACAAATAAGTGTTCACACTTCCTGTCTACCTTTCGCTATACGATTCGCTATATCGCTTAGAGACCGTGGGGGCATGTTGGTGGCGCCACCAGTCAAGTTTGGAAGCGATGATGAACGAGGCAATATCAAACTGATGTGCGGAGAGACAGAACTTTGCGTGTTTATAGTCATATAATTCTTATACATCACATATATATACATGAATGTAGATGATGCATAATTATTGCTATTATAGATGTGTGTATGTCACTATACGTATATGTGTGATTATAATATATATATATATATATATATATATACATAGGTATATGTATGTATTGTAATATTACAGGTTTTTTTGGTTCAAATCTTTTATTCCAGTTCAAGAATATCTTTTTTTCAGCACCTTGTACTAAAAAGTCTATTGTACTCCTCATATAATGCAGCTATCCAATTTCTAGTCGATATATATATATATATATATATATATATATATATATATGAAGTGGGCAAGACTATTCTCAAGTTGTGGCCATTGCGGGCTTGGGCCGAGCAACCCACATTTTGAAATGCGGGCTGCTCGCCAAGACAGACCCACATTGGCCATCAAATGTGGGGCCGGGTTCACTGCGGTAACTCGTTGCTAGGAGACGCAGGTTGCGACTTTCCTAGCAATGTAAGGAGGTTGAGCACTCGGGCTCAGACCCATCGGATGTGTTTCTACACACTCTGATGTTTTAGCCGAGATTTAGGCTTCAATTGTCGGAATTCCAAACTGTTTTAACTTAATGAAATGGGAGAGGATGTATTTATTCGTATTGATCATTATTAAAGAACTTAGATCGTACCAGTAGGAACATGAATAAAGTTGTGAGCTCTACAAGGTGATTGGAACGTTCCTTGCATTCTTGACTATTCTTCAGTCCCTGAGTATATTAACCGCTATGGTCAACTTGATATTGATATTCGATTATTCTATATATAATTAAGGGCCTTCTGCCCGGCATGCTGTATGAAGCCGATCACCCCCTCCAGGGACCTAGTAACCACCTTCTTAAAAGCATGAATTACCATAATAATATCTAACAATCTAGGCTGTTTATAAGTGACAGCGGTGGCACAACATAGAGTGTCTGCTTTGGTCTGGACTATTTAAAGTATTACATAACAAGCTAAATGGCAGGGATGAGAGCCAGTGAACTAAGGGAATAATTAATATAGGTTACATAGCATGAATGTGGTCAACCGGCAGCGGGACGAGAGGCGGCGGCAGCCGGCGGCAGGCCCAGGAAATTTACTCCGAAATTATTATAGAAACAACACATAGGCTCGCATTAGGCTGAGAGTGGTGAACGGTTAAATATATATATATTGCATAGTGTATTATGCAAGAATCATGGCGTGTAAGGGAATTACTTTATTATTATTATATTATTGTTTAATTTTGCCTTATGCCCATCTTCCTATACCTCCCAATAGCGACCTTTGGCACCAATCAATAGCTGCTCCCTATCGACCAGATTATAAATTTCTAGCTGTACATTACCAGTTATTAATTAATACAATAATTAATATAATTCCTATGGTTAGGTGGGATAGACTGTTGATAAGGTAGTGAAAAGCTGCTTATGGCGCAGTCACACTACGACGTGTTTCACCAACGTTGGACAACGCATGCCAACGTGTTGGGTTTTTGGGCGAAACGTCAGGACGCGTCGGGACGCGTTACCAGCGCGTTGATGGCGCGTCGGTACATGTCGGTACACATTGAGTGATAGCAACGTGTGAATGGGCATGTCGCCACGGGTTGGCACGTGCCGGGTGGCGCCGATCGTTTTGTGCTTGCACAAAACTTTCGGCGCGGACCGACGCGCTCCGATGGGTTGGAGGGCGCATTACGGACACGTTACCAGCTAGTCAATACGCGTTGCTGGCGCGCCGGCGGGATGCTGGCAGAATGCTGATCAACGTCAGTTAACGGTTGCCTTTTTGTCACCAAAATGCGACCGTTCAGTCGGCGCGTCGGCAACGTCCCATCGACGGGTAGTGGGCATGCCATTGGCGTTGCTTCAGCGTTTCTCGGCGGGTTGGACGTGTTGCCGGCACGTCTGGACGTGCTGGTGGCGGGTCTGGACATGTTCCCGGCACGTCTTGACATGTTGATGGCGGGTGTCTACGCGTTGACACGGTACTAACACGATACCAGCGCGCTGCCTGTGTGCCACCGGCACGCCACCAACACGCCACCAACACGCCATTTGCATGCTACCAATGCACCAAAAACACTCCAATAGTGCGCCACCAACCTGCCACTAACATGCTGCGACCCGTCAAACTTTGTCTCAAAACGCCGAAAAGTTGGACATGTCTCATGTGCTAGCAAATATTGTGCGCATTGGCGGCACGCCGGAAAACACGTCGTAGTGTGACTGCACCATTAATTGTAATGGCTGATCTAAATGTGGTTCACCAGGTTTGTATCGAATATCATAAACACCTGGCTTGGCATCAACATGTTGATTAGGTACGGTTTCTAACTACAGCTGGTTTTAATGAGA
This sequence comes from Branchipolynoe longqiensis, assembly GCA_030323885.1. Classification (NCBI taxonomy): domain Eukaryota; kingdom Metazoa; phylum Annelida; class Polychaeta; order Phyllodocida; family Polynoidae; genus Branchipolynoe; species Branchipolynoe longqiensis. The sequence goes on along the minus strand of CM059197.1, from coordinate 78,144,733 downwards.
ATGACATTTAGATCCAGTTCTCCGGCAATTTCCGCTATATTAATACAAATGTCCATCAAGCATTTATGATTACACATATATACAGTAAAACCTGTCTAACCGACCACCTCCACAGATCGACTACTCCCCTATATCGATCGCTTTATTTGAGTCCCAAACGATCGCCCATCCAATACCATCGTCACGATAAAAAAAAACTTGCTAAACCGACCACCTCCCTAGATGGACCATTTAAAGTAAATCCCATGGTCGGACGATTTGAAGAGGTTTTACTGTACATATATAATTTGAAGTGAGAGCTGGGAGACCGTTGGAGTCGGTTCCCAGGCGGGGGGAAGCAGAGCATGCCCGGTTAAAGGGGGGGGGGCTGCAGAGAATAACGGGTGTTGGGAAGCGAGAGGTGCCCAGACAGGAGCACAGAACAACTTTAAGGACTATTCTTTATTTATATTCACATAATACATTATATAGCACATAATAATTATGTTGAATGCTTGCATATATAGTTGGTTGATGGAGTTTTACGTCCTGGCAACATCTATGGTCATATCAGGATGGATACTGACTTGTGACAGTGCACGCTCATGGCAACTTTATAGTGCAGCCCCACTGGGAAATCAGGCTGCCTGCACCATGACCCAATATCCCACTCAGTCACATTATCCTGACACTGAGCTAAGCAGTCCTTACCCTATTGTATTAATGCCGAGCGCCAGGCTAGGAAGCAACAAGTATCAATTTTATAAGTCATTGGTTTGACTCGACCAGGAACCAAACTCCCAATCTGATGGACGGGAGGCCCACGCTCTACTGATCTCGCCACGCCGTCCGGTGCTTGTATACATGACATACATATAATTATATATATGTATATATTTATATGCATATAATACATATACATATATGTATATATTGTATACATTATATACATTATATACATATAAATATATGTATATTTATATGTATGTAATACATATATAGATATGTATCTATTTATATGTATATAAAGCATACAAGCACCTAGATACAAGATTCACCCCGTACTGCTGCAGTAGCCACAGGAGGGGTGCATACCAGCCCTATGTAAAAGCTGGCGAAAAAACGGGTCAAAGAATTGAGAGCCTAATTTAACAAACTAACAAGCAACAATTATTCTTTACATATGTTTTATTATTTACCCGCTACCTTTGAGTTGAAAGATATAATATAACATATAGTTTAATAAGATTTAAAAGTGAAATCGACGGCGTTCTGCGGCCGCCATCTTGTCTTTTTTGCATTCTCTCCCATTTCACCAACTCTGTGCCTATATGCATAATATGGGTAGCCATTTGATACTGGAGCCACATACTGTAGCCTCACTTCCATATTAATGCTATTTTCCCCCGTATTTATATAAGGCTGGTCTTCACCCGTGTACTACGAGTACCGGGTGAATCTTTTATCTAACAAGCACCGTATATATATATATACAGTAAAAAGACAGATAAACCAAATGTCAATATAACCATAGATGGCACAAACATAGAACAAGTATCCGAATTCATATATCTCGGACAAAAGATTACAAATGATGGGAGATGTGAGGAAGAAATTAAAAGAAGGATCACAATAGCCCGAACAACATTCTCCAAAATGAATAGAGTGTTAACATCAAGTAAGATATTAATACAAACAAGGAAGCGTATTCTTCAGTGTTATGTGTGGTCTACTCTAATGTATGGGGCAGAGACATGGACAATCTCTAAGAAAATGTATAAACGTTTAGCAGCATTTGAGATGTGGACTTATCGAAGGATGATGAAAATATCATGGACAAAGAAGATCACCAACAAAGAAGTTCTCAGAAAAATTAAAAATAAGAAACGCTTGTTTGCCACTATACAGACAAAGAAACTTATTTATTTTGGCCACATCATTCGTCAGAGTTCAATATACCGTACATTGTTGGAAGGGAAGGTAAATGGCAGCAGAGGGAGAGGGAAACCAAGAACATCATGGTTTACAAATATTTCACAGTGGACAGGCTTGAATTATTCAGAGTCTATCAGAACAGCACAACATCGGGACAAGTGGAGAACCATTGCATCCAACCCTCGACTAGAGGACGGAACTATTGATTGATTGATATATATATATATATATATATATATATATGTAAGTTACACATTACGAGGAAGACCTGAGTGAATGATACAATCTTTATTTGACATCATTGTATAGTTATATATTTATCAGCCTAGCCAGTATCTGGCTGGGCTGATAAATGCCCTACCGAATCAAGTAAAACTAAATTAAAGTACCGTGAGTTATTATGGTGATGTGTAGAATGGCGGACTGATGTTGTGGGCATGCGCTCAGTAGTGTATATGGTACCCTGCAGTGCCGACTAGCAGAAGTAGCCAGCAACCCCGCCCGGCTCCACGAATCGTCGTGGGGGGCAGCACCATACGATTTCTTATGTAGCAGTCACACTACGACGACAAGGGGGTGACGACAGCCCAGCGACCTGGAATTTGTGAAAACCCGACGACAGATGCAAATTCGGGCCAAGTTGGACGACAATCGGACGACAATCGGACGACATCCGGACGACAGACGGGACGACAGCGGGACGACAGTGTCTGTGTGTGTGTCTTTGTGTGTGTGACTCTGTGTCTATGTGTGTGTCTCTATGTGTGTGTCTGTGTCTCTGTGTGTGTCTCTGTGTGTGTCTGTGTGTGTGTGACTCTGTGTCTCTGTGTGTGTCTCTATGTGTGTGTCTGTGTCTCTGTGTATGTGTGTGTCTCTGTGTGTGTCTCTGTGTGTGTGTCTCTGTGTTTCTGTGTGTCTCTATGTGTGTGTCTGTGTGTGTGTCTCTGTGTGTGTGTCTGTGTGTGTGACTCTGTGCCTCTGTGTGTCTCTATGTGTGTGTATGTGTCTCTGTGTCTCTGTGTGTGTCTCTGTTTGTGTCTGTGTGTGTCTGTGTGTGTCTCTGTGTGTGTCTGTGTGTGTGTCTCTGTGTGTGTGACTCTGTGTCTCTGTGTTTATGTGTGTCTGTGTGTGTGTCTGTGCGTGTGTATGTTTGTGTCTCTGTGTGTCTGCAACAGAGACACAAAGACACAGGGACACAGAGACACACACACAGAGACACACACATAGGCACAGATACACACACTGAGACACAGACAGAGACACATAGACAGAGAGACACACACAAAGACACAGAGACACACACAGAGACACAGACACAGAGACACACACAGAGACACAGAGACACACACACAGACACACACACACAGACACATAGATACACACACCGAGCCACACTGATACACACACAGAGACACACACACAGCAACAGAGACACAAAGACACAGAGACACACACAGAGACAGAGACAGAGACACAACACAGAGACACAACACAGAGACACACACAGAGACACACATACACACAGACACACACACACACACATACAGACAAAGAGACACACACAGAGACACACACAGACACAGACACAGAGACACACACACAGACACAGAGACACAACACACAGACATACACACAGACACACACACAGACACACACACAGACACAGAGACACATACAGAGACACACACACAGACACACACAGACACAGATACACAGAGACAGAGACACAACACAGAGACACACACACACAGACACACACAGACACATGCAGAGACAAAGAGACACACACAGAGACACATTGACACACACAGACACAGATACACACACAGAGACACACACAGAGACAGAGACACAACACAGAGACACACACAGAGACACACATACACAGAGACACAGACACACAGAGACACATACAGAGACACACACAGACACACACAGACAAAGAGACACACACAGAGACACAGACACAGACACAGAGACACACAAAGAGACACAGAGACACAACACAGAGACACACACACACAGACACACACAGAGACACACACACAGACACAGAGACACATACAGAGACACACACACATACACAGATACACAGAGACAGACACACACAGACACACACACACAGACACAGAGACACACACACACATACACAGAGACACACACACAGACACACACAGAGACACACACACAGACACACAGACACACACACAGACACACACACAGAAACACAGAGACACACACACAGAGACACAGAGATACACACACAGACACACACACAGCAACAGAGACACAAAGACACAGAGACACAGACACACACAGAGACACAACACAGAGACACACACACAGACACACACAGAGACACACACACACAGACACACACAGAGACACACACACACATACACACACACACACACAGAGACACACACACAGAGACACACACACAGACACACACACACAGACACACACACAGACACACTATACGGCCTATAACCGGCCCAAAACACGCAGTTGTGATAGCGGTAGACACCTCCGACTCTTTGATGAGTAGATGACGACAGTGCCGCGACAGTGCCGCGGCAGTGCCGCGACAGTGCCGTGACAGTGCCGCGACATCGGCTGTCGTCGCCTGTCGTCGAAGTTTTTCAACATGTCCAAAACGCCGACGACAATCCGGTGACAGGCGAGAAAATGGAGGTCATGCGGTGGTGTCGCGGCGACAATCAGGCGACAGTCAGGCGACAATCAGGCGACACCCGACGACACTCGACGACAGACCGGAAGTCGCTGTCGCTGGGCTGTCGTCGAGGCTTGTCGTCGTAGTGTGACAGCCACATTACATCGGCATATACTTTAGTATATACTTTGCTGTAAGTTACGCAATACGAGGAAGACCGGAGTGGATGATAGAATCTTAGTTTGACATCATTGTATAGTTATATATATATACATCGAAAGTATCTGGCTGGACTGACAAATGCCAAGTCCATCGGACCCCTCCCAGACAGAATTACACTAGATCCCCCAGGATAGCGGCCACGCACATGTCAGCGACAATCCTCTCAGACAATGTGCGGGCGATGCATTTATATACTGCATCCGACGACCAGTCCCCTCTGCCCTGATTTTGTCTATTGAAGCTCCCTGGTGGGCCAGATAGATACACCCCCACCGGCGGAGGGCGTGACAAGAAGAATTCTCTTGGATGAAGCCAGCCACCGCTGCAAAATATTTAATAGTAGCCTGGAGGGTTCTGTAATCAAGAGGTTTATAGCCTCCGAACCCAGAAGGAATTTGGAAAGCGGGAGATCCCGCATCTACCCTTACTTCGGCGAAATGCCTCTTAACCCAGAAAGCGGAGCAGAGGTCAGTGTTAGGCATGCAGGTGACCGGTATCAGAAGCTCTCTTTCTGAAAACTGAATAGTTTTTGATTGCCGAACGGTGAGAACCATGCCCCATTTGTGAAACGAGAAGTCTGAGTGTAAGCGGATGGACTCGGAGTCCGTAATAGGGCATTTATGAAGGAGAGCTCTAAACTCCAATAATAAAGCAGCACGTGTGGCAACGTGACCCTCACTCCCAGACAAAAAGGATAACATTTTTAACAGTTCAGTGGGCAGCAGAGGCGCAGCACGCTTAACTGCACAGCATAGGGTGCCCTTAGCTCCCCCCAACATAATAATAACTTGATGCGAAGAAAAATATTTTCACTTATTACCTTCTGATTTCAAGAAAAAGTTCAGGGCACTGACATAATTTAAAATTGAAGAATGTTTCTGTGTACGTGAAAGCCAAGCCACATAGATCGCTACCTGAGATGGGTGGGCAAGGCAACGACGATATGATGCCATGAAATTCATCTATAAACTGACACTTTGTCATCAAACTACATTCACTCATTGCTAAAGGGTACAGAGAATGTGGAAGCCAAAGTGGGAGATAAATGACTTTATTCCGGTAGCCTCTCTGGGCAATGCAGTGGTTTATGAAACTCTCCAACCAGAGAAGCGACCAATAGAAGGTTATGCCAATGAGATGAGAGAATTATGCATGTTGCCAGTAACAGGAGTAATTCATGACGTTGGAGACCACGCGTGTGTTGCCAAGGCATGATACTGGATGATACAAGTACATGTGTCCTTACCCAATGGCCTCGTAGCATTTGTCATTTCTATGGGGATTCACCCATTGTGGTTTACGGTCAGTCACTACTGGAGCTGGGTAAAGTGCAGGTTAATATCAACCCTGATAACACTAACCATATTTAGATTCAAAATTGGTATCCCCCCTACCCTACAGTCTGTACTTTTATCTTAACTTGGGAGATTGAGTATCTGAGATGATTATTTTGGATGACTGGGACTGACTGTCGAGACCTCTGTTATTTTGCAAATAGGTGCAAAAGTCTAAGAATGTCTATTGGTAAATTGTAAAAACACTAAGGGGCATGCTCTCCTGATCGTCCTATACAGGTGGAACAAATGTTATTATGATACTTGAATTTTCAAAGAAATGGTGACTATTCAGGTTTATTAAAATAAAATTACTGTGTTTATCCTACTACATACCTTGTAGATGGATACGTATGACCAACAAATTTTACTGAAATATTTCTCGAATTAAACAAGAAAAAATGTTGATGGAAATATGAGCTAAAAAGGTCCTTCTGGACTATATAGTATGCCGTTTCTGTGTAACCATTCTGGTTGATTTAATAACAAATTATCTTGTTCGCGGTAATGGTAATGTAATTTGCTTAAACAAGTTTTGATTATGTGTAAAGAAAGCCACTAAGGCAGACTTGCTCTTGTAATACACAATATGAACAATATGTGAAATGTAGTGACACATGTGACATCGTAAAGGAAATAAACATGCAATGCAAATATCAAACAGTAACACGCTCAGGTGGCATTTGGTAAATTATATAAATTAATTGTGCATGTTATTCGTAAAATGGGTAATTTGCGGGGGGGAGAGTCACCCAAACGATATGACGCTGGTGGCGCCACCTAGCCTCAAAACCCCCAACTGACCTGGCAGACGCCACACAAGCCATCTGGTGGATTACCCAGAGTAACTCCACCCACCGCCTCCAGGGCCTGCCGACCCGACGAGACTTTGAATTTCCCACCAAAACGGTCACGTGACCAACCTCCTCCAGGTTCAAACCATCACAACCGTTCCTGCCGCAATCAACGGAACACTGATCTAACTTCACGACACGCAATGAAAGCACAAAAATGCTGAATGCAAGGAAAAGAGCGCAGAAAGCAGCACGCAAGAATGATACCCCTAAACCATGTGGCAGACCAAGGACGGTACAGCCGGAGCTGGAGGAAAATAAAACCGACACATCTCCGGATCAGCTGCCAAAAAGGAAAGCGCTCCTGGCAACACCCGCCCCGATGCTGTCAACATCCAGCCAGGCAGACACTACCGACATCATCGTCCGAGCCATCAATTCAGCCATCAACTCAGCCGTGGCGGCTCAGATGACAAGCATCAGGTCGGAGCTAGCTGGTAGAATGGAGGCATTTGAGCAGAAGTCACAAAGGAGGAAGAAATGTGCCCAGGAGGATGATGATACCCTGTCAGAGGAGTCTGACAGTGACAGTGACAGTGACAGTGACAGTGACAATGCACATGCGCTCATGCCGGATATATCTACCAAACACCGTACATGAGTGATTAAGGACTTTGCCACACCCAGGACGGCTTCGCTCACCAAGAATAAAACACGCAAGAGTAAAGCAGACAGGAGGAGTGCTGTGACCAGTGACAAACAATACAGGGACCTAGACAACTCCACACTGGTGTTAGGAGGAAGCCACGTATGCTACAACGCAAGTCACAACCACGACCACGTGGAAGACAATGATGGCCCCGACAACTTCTCCAAACTCCTAGTAGCAGCCGGTACTAGGTACTAAGGTAAAACATCTTGGCTTCCACACCTGTATGTCATTCGGGGCGATAAGAGGGAGAAGATTGCCCTTAGTGAGGCAACCTGGCCTGAGTATCTTGAAGCGCTATGTACCATGCTCAGGGCACCTGAGATCCCTGTCATGGACCGACCCGATCATTGATCACATCCACCAAACAGCCACCATGGCAAAAGACTGGCAGTGGGAGGCGTGCCGCCTCTGGTCCGAAAGGGTGTTCTCGATAATCGACGACCGACGGCTGCCAAACGTATGGCTAGACCAGTACGCAGTGAAAGAAGTCCAACGAGATGTATTTGCTGTGGGAGTCTACTTCGACATCGCATAGCAAGAACACCGGCCACTCCACATACAACAGCAGCCAGGTAGCCAACAGCTCTGGCGGCTCTAGTGAGAACCGACAGGACTTCAACCATGAGACAGATGGGAAGTCGTGTAACCCATGGAATTGGGGATATGACTGTGGGTTCACTGTGACCCATGGACAGATGCCCGATAGGAAGGCGCATGTATATGCATGGTGCGCGAACAAGTACCACTGTGCCAACATGCACAAGGAGAAGGAATGCCTAAACAAAAAGCGACTCCTCGAGAAGAAGGCTGGCCAGAGAGCCTTAACATCCGGACAGCAGACCACCCACGGTTTTTGATAACGGTTCCTGTGCAACACTTCTCTAGTGGATGAGGAGCCTGAGGAAGGCCACACCAGCTTCAGCAAATCACACCTGGTATGTACAAATGATCAATGTGATACATCCACTGCCAGACATGAATGTATTACTGACTGTATATCGCCGGCGGAAGTGACCGTCCAGGCCTGCCGCATACACAAACACAAAAGTAAGTAGGCTCTAATGTGTGTAGAGAAATGCCTCAGGCGCAGTATTGATAGCCAATGTGAGGCTGGTGACTACTAATGTTGATGTTATTGATGGTGTCAATGACCACACCCACCCAGACGGCGCACAACCCTCACGTGACGATGACAGCTTCCAAGAAGTTATGACAGGTGGCGCCACCGATGCGACCAATACAAAATGGCCACCAACTGACACCGCTGCTGGGGCCACTTACCCAACGGCCACCACACAGGATGGCGGTGACGGTGATGACAACAATCCTGGAATCCAAGATGGTGGCAGCCATGACACCTATGCCACAACAAACACGAGCGCCACGCCCACCAAGGGAGTTGACAACCATCACAACGCCCACCCCAGTGCACACGTCCCACACACACAGCCACACCAGGCTGGTGCAGTGGTGGGTAGTGGCGCTGGTGGGCGAGATGCAGCCCCCGGAGGTGGAGATGGCACTCCCAGAGATGACACCGACACGACCCGGGAGCCGACCTCAACATGCCCCACCCACCTGTCACGCCCATGGACTATAGGCCCATCCTCAATAGGATATGGCCACACCCACATATACAGCCCTGGGACAACCACCACGAATACCTAGTATGGTCACAGACGAGCCCCATGATGACATGCCCCAAGAAGAACTCTACCAGTAGGCATGCCATCGTGGACCTCAGCTCTCCGCACCATGGCAGCGTCAACCACGGCATCATCAGGGGCTACTACCAGGGCAGCCCCAGAGCATACAGCCTCCCCAACATCATGGATGCAGGCTTCTACCTCTGGTGCGCCAACCTGGCATGTGCATACTGCCAGCTTCGCAGCTGCCCGCTCTCCACACCCCTACTCTGCATAACTCTCGACAGTGCATGCTACACTGACATCGCACCCCATTTGGATGCCGCACCTCATCCATGGCATGTGCCAGAACTACAAATGATGTGGTGTACCATCTCAGGAAGAAAGGGAACCACATTCATTGTTATCTAAACAATTTGTGGGCGTGGCTCCCAACCGGAAGGAAGCAGTTGCAGCCTACAGAGACCTCCTCCAGCTCGCTGAACAACTTGGCCTAACACACTCTCCCCCACCAAATGCCACCCACCCGCAAATTCAATTGAGTGGCTGGCTTCCATATCTCGGCCGACGACATGAGGGTCACAATTCCTCGTGAGAAGCTCGACGACACTCTCGCCGAGTGCTAGAACCTGACCCACAAGAAAACTGCATCCAGGAGGGACATCCAGCGCCTGGTCGGCAGACTGCAATACATTGCCAAATGCATTGATCCGGCCAGGTGTTTCATGTCGCGCATATTTGAGACAACAAACCCCCAACACTGGCAAGCATCCGTCCCAGATAAGCTCAAGGACGATGTGAGGTGGTTCCTCAAATTTGCTGCGAGATCAAACGGCCTGCTCATCCTCAGGGCAAACCCAAAGGCCCCATGGACAATAGAATGCGACTTGACTCCTCACTGGTCATGGGCGGCGCGTTCTCCCAGAGCCACTTCTATGGAAAACCCTACCCTGACAGCATTAGAGCCAAATACAGCAATATTGCCCACTTGGAGGCCATAAACCTTGTAGTTGCCATGAGGGCACTGGCCCTGCCCCACCCAGAGGATCATGTCATAATCATCAAGACAGACAACTCTGCCAGCCAACAGGTGCTCGAATCTGGCACAGGCAGAGATCCCACACTCACCGCCTGCGCCAGAGAGATGTGGCTCTTCGTGGCAACCAATGGATGCGACATAGAAATTCACCATAAGGCCGGCAAAGACCTCGTCCTCGCAGATGCCCTGAGCAGGAGGGCCTTTGAGACAAATGCCAGAGTCAGAGCAGGTCACCTCACTAATGATATGAACATCTCTGAAATTGAAGTCTCTTTTGAAAACGCTTTCACCCATGGACTTTAGGATAGCCTGGGAATCTCGCACTAAATTGCTCCTCTATTCCCAGGCTACCCGGACCGACTACACAACAGAATACTGGAGGTATACTTCGCCGGCCTGGCGAGAAGGACCTGGAAGAACAAGGAGGTTCAGGCAAAAAAGTACCTACAGTTTTCCGCCCACCACCGAATCGACCTGCTCACCCTGACGCAGTATGACCTCCTCGCATACATACTGCACCTAAAAGAAACCCGCACATCCCCAGGAGGCGCCATGAACTACATCAGTGGAGCCAGGACCTGGGTACTGATGTTCGGAGGGTCACCAGCACCATTTGATACCTACCCAGTGTCACTGATGAAGAAGGGCGTGGCATGTCTGTCAAACCACACCGCCAGACCGGCCCCCACCCCTTACACCACAGCACATCAAAGCCCTAACCCGCTACCTAGTGGCAGCAGGCCACATAGCCAGAGTGCTTGTGGTAGCACTACTCATCAGATATACAACACTACTCCGCCAGGGCAACCTACTCGCAAGCGGATCCACGCAAGACTCAGGGCACTAGCTGAGACGGGCAGACATTCCCAGAACAGCAGAGGGGCTATCAGTACTAGTCCGCACCATGAAGACCAGGTGGAGTGTGGAAAAGGCATACTACATCATCATTCAAAGCCTACTAGGCTCTCTATGCTGCCCCATGGCAGCTTGGGATAGATATGTCACCTTCCAGCAGCCTCGCCCCAGTGAACCAGCCTTCCTGGTGGTTGGCAACGTCCCCCTCCAGGCACTGGTGATGCTTCCTGCCATCCGCATGGGACTGGCAGCAACTGGTGTCGAGGCTCCGGCAGACTACACACTACACAGTCTACGGAAGGGGGGGGGGGCCCAAGCATGCGCTGCGGCAGGCAGCACGATTCCTGAGATCATGCAGCTCGGGTCCTGGACCACGGCTGCGGTGCATCACTATATCCCAAGGGACCTCCTGGTGGCCGGTGCTCGACCCCTCCAGTAATTGGTTAAGGGTTCGGGTCCCACCTGCCATTTGACCTATGAATGAAGAAACTAACATTTGACCTGATATTACATTGTAGATTTGAAGGTACTCATTGATTGATAATTGACCTGAACTAACCATTTAGATTGACGTATTGATCCTCTCTGTCTCTCAATAAAGACTAACCACTATAACATCATGACTCCGCCTTCGTAAATTATGATAATGTGTAAGTTTGTCTAGTTTGTTTTGATTGCAATTTATTATGAGGCCAGTCAATCATAGGTGTGGGTGGGTAAAAAAGAATAGAACAAGAAATAAAGAAACACTGAGAGGGTGGTAAAGACTGACCAGTGATGGCCACTCAAGATCTTTATGGAGAGCCTAGAGCAGGGAGAGCTGTGACTGGCTGAGGGAAGTTGAGAATCTAAGGTAGTTGAGTGTAGAGTGCCATGGTGGAGAGTGACAGCCCCAGCTCCCCCCCCCCCTCCCACCAGTGTCCCCCTCACCTTTCAGGATTTGCGGCTCCCTGTTCCCAAGCAATGACACCAATTGACACTATGTCACCACTCATTCCAAAGAATTAGACAGAAATTACAGAACCATTCTTTTAGTGTCATTACTTGACCAATGTATAACATTTATATAGCGTATTATGTACAATCAGACACTAGTATCACAGATTTAAAGATCTTTGCAATTTTATAATTTTTAATAATCGGGAATTAGCCATGACAAAATGCCAGTTGATATATATCACAGCAATGGGTGAACATAGATCCCAAGCAAACAGAAAAGTAAAGAGTGATTGCAGAGAGAAAGGGAATTGGCGGTAAGAGTAATAATAGTCACAACAAGGAGTGGAGCGCTCTCCAAAGATAGTCTATACTGACTGATCAGTCAAAGGGAGCTAGGATAGTGCTTGGAGAGTACTGTATGAAACCTGACTTGGAGGAATTTTCTGTTACTCCTAATGGGAGAATATCCATGTTTTCATAGAAATTTCATGATATTGGTTAATGTAAGACAGTGATTCCTAGGATAAGGGTATTATTATTGAAGCCACATTCTGTTTTCAGGGTTCCAATTATTTACAGATTTGTTGCCACAAATTTCATTTTTGTTTTTGGCAGATACCACTTTCATCCCGGGTATCAACAAAGGATTTCTTATAAGAAATACTGTATAGGTCAGAAGTTTAATATTCTGCCTGTCTTCTATGTACATCAACACATTTTTCACCAGAGAAGGGCAACATTTTCTGATAGTGCCACAGTGTAAATACACCTCTCATTGAAATGATGCAATAAAATCACAGAAAAACATGTCAGTGTTGTGTTTATTTTATTCAGAACCTAGTTTATTGTTTATCAAACTATATAAAAACAACACATTTTTTATTACATTTAAATTATTGAAATACCAATCTGAAGTCCATCAATACACATTTCTGGGTATGATGCTCAAGTTAACCCTCATTGGGCTATGCAGCCGAACATTATCTATGACATTGAACCACTTAAGAATATGATATTTAATGATTAAGGTTCAGAATATAATTACATTTCAGAAAGAATAATCAGAACTGTTAGCATTTACTGCATCGTAAAGTTACTAGCTCGTCCATCACATCTCAAAGAAGTCTGTGAAGTCCATGTCCAAACTAATACACTTTGTTAAAGAATTATAGTAGGGTGCACATATCTGGAAACAGCCTTTTGGTAAAGTGACTAGCTGTTGGCAGTATCTAGTCTCTGATGGTCTAAAAAATACTGTCAATTAAATAAATACCTCGCACATGGGTTTGCTTGAATAGATCAAAGACATTATCTATTTACATTTCTGCACTGTGACACATGCATTAAGTAGTTTCACTTCTGTTTTGTCCTTATCCATACAGCAGTTGCCATCATAGCACCTTCATCAATGGCATGTCGTGTGTTCTTTTTATGCCTCTATGTAGAGGACAATTTGCACATAGCTGTGGGCAATTCTGTAATCGGGGAAAAGAAGAGAAAGCTGTTGTTACTGGCATATTGTAAGCCGTTTTATAGAAGAAGCATATGTACAGCTATATATACCAGCATACTACGCTTTGCTAGTAGATTTCTCTTTTTAATTTAATGCAATTTCAATTTGATATATTAGAACTGTTTTGTGGTGGAACATTTGCAGGTTCCTCTCGAACTGCTCATGTTCTCTTTAATAATATAATTTGCTAGATCTCCAATTTAAAATTAAATATGGAATGGACTGTGCCATATCATTGCACCATAGTGTATGTACATAGGATAAGCTTGATATGCCAGGCATCACTCAATTTATCAGGCTGAGCACACCCAACACCATGTCATCATGTTGTACACAGCATTGTTTTTGCAGCTTAAACAGGTTGGAGAGTTTACCTTGAGTTGATTACCAAGGTCGAATTGTGTATAAGATTAATGTGCAGTTTGACACTTTTGGTTGTGACACACTGAATTTTGGGATGTTTTCATATTGGAATAGATCACCAGAAAGCAAACATTTTTATCTAATTTCTTGAATATTTCCAGGAGATTTAGTTGGGACTGGATTGAGTAAATTAACAGTGAATATTCGGAAATAATTAATTAGTTACAACAAGTAGCTACAGGCAAGAACTGCCCATGATCGTACTGTGTTGGTATATCAGTAACTCCCATACAATAGGGCCCCTCCAGTCAACCATGGGGGTATATGCTGGTCTGTGGGCCATTCACATACTTCCACTTGCCACAGGGGGCAGTCCTGTGGGAACTGTTGTTCATCATTTATATATATTTTTGTGTACAAATACATAATATATCATTCACTGTGATTATACATCTTAGGCACCTATTATTTCTATTAAAATATGTGGGACGTGGTGGAGAGAGACTCGATGTCGCAAATTCATGCCTTTAAAACACCATATTTTTGGAATGAACATGTTGGCATTTTTCTTTACCTATATCACATTAGGCCTTAATTTTGTCATATCTATCTCTCCAAAGTGTAAGAATACCAGTTCTATAAAGAAAATACCTCCTCTACTCTTTCCATAATTGTTTTTGACCATTACATACTGAAAAGTACATTGGCCTCATTTACCATGAAACGACCCATATATATACCTATATACATATGCACATATAAATATATGCATATAGATATATATGCATATACATATATATATACATATATACACATACATACATATAGAAACATAAATATATATATAGATATAGATATTCATACATCCATTTATAAAGATACATATATATATAGATATACATATTCATACATACATACACATTTATATGTTTACAGATACATGCATACATAATACAATACATTTAAATATACACATTTATATATCAATTATATTGCAATATCAGGTGAAAAATAACTTCCAGTGTTTCTAAATGTTGGAATGACTGTGTCAGATGCTGCACATTAGTAATCCAGTAACAGGTTGACTGGTGTGTAGTCTGTGCCTTCAGAAGTATGTGGGTGCAGTCCACTGTGGCATTGACTCTTATGTACCAAATCCAATCCACTCTCACACCGGTCGTTAAATTAGGTACTTTAACCACTGTAGCCCAAACGAGGTGAGCTCTCCAACCTGTTAAAGCTCTTACTACCAAAGTATAACCATCATTATTCATGGCCTAACACAGTCAACATGAGATTCAAATTTAAATAAAATGAAATGTGTTCGATCCCAAACACATATATCATAACACTTAGTTGATTTGTTAAAAATCACATTGAATGGGGTATAATATTTTAAGTAAGCATTCTTGATATTGACAAATGTGAGATATTTCTCATAGGGGACTTCAACACTGTTCAATGCTGACTATGCTAACAGACTGGCAGAGAATTCCCATACCCATGGAAGATTGCATGGTGATACCAATACCCAAAATATGTACAACAAAAGCATACCTGTGATCTATCTCAATACTCCTGCTACCAGGAATAATAATTGAACAGATAATATCTACATGACCACATCAATTTGTTCCTCCAGTCATCTAAATGCTAACTAATCGTCAAAATGGGTTCAGATAAGACAGATTCACCACCAAAGCTATTGCATCCCTATTAGATGAACTAGTAACAAACGTAGATAATGATGAATTCAATATTTCAGTGTTTCTTGATTTCAAGAAAGCATTTAACGCTACAGACCATCACTTGCGCCTACTACTAAGAAAATCAAGAAAGCTAGGAGAGGACCAACAAAACTAGAACTTAAGTAATCTATGGATCTAAGACCATGATGGCGAGAACAGGGCCAATATACCTGAAAATAGGGGGTGTTGGTCTGAAAGGGGTTGACTCCTATAAATATCTGGTAATGACACTTAACTCTAAGATACCTGTTGGACATCAATTAAGTGGAGCTAAAGCTAATGACTCTTAGAAAATTGAGGGACTATACTAGTCAGAATTCACCCTTACTTGTCACTTTACAGGATAACAATATTACAAATTAGGGGGCCTATACTATGACACAAAGATGGTCATACAAAATTATCCTATAGAAAACATGGTGTTCACATTCAAATATAACTACCCAGCATCCATTGCAAAACACAACTGATTAATATAATCTCTAAATATAAAATGGCCAAGATATTGACATGAACTACCATAAGCCACTAGTTGGGACAGTTTTTAGGATATTTTAAATAGAATTATTTATGACTGCACTGAAGTGCTATCGTAAGCTATTATAATGGGAAAACAGCTGGTATGCATCACATGTGATTAGTGGTCTTATTTCTAGATGGTTTTTGTATATATACCTGGAATATGCTTGTATGTGATATGTATGTTATGGACTGCCTGGAACATCCAAGCAGCCTGGGTGATCTGAAGAAGGCGGGGGTTGTGGCCCTTTCTGGTGGCTAGCACATGAACTGTGGCCATGATGTCTCGTGCATTTATTTCAAACTAAAGTAAAGTACAAAAGTAGATTATAGCGACCACTCTGATATATATCTTCATCAGAAAATAGCCGAAATTCAAAAGCATCGTACTATGCAATGTTAATTTTGGCAAGCACGCCAAAACTCTGACATCATAGACTTCAGTGGTAACGGTTTCTATTGATTGACGTATTATGCCCATCTATGCAGCAACAAATGCTTAATAAGTGCAGCAGTATCTATGTTGAATATGTAGAATCAAACCTAGATAAGTGTTTTGGTTTTGAAAATTTGATTTTTTCATCGGACTATGCAACTTTAAGCATACTTCTTTTCGGTCGATTCACCAGAGAGGCTTCCAAGGCTGGCGGGGCAGCTGGGGGGGGGGAGGAGTATGTTGCTGCAGACAATGCTTCCAGCGACTGTCCATCTACTGTTCATGGTGGAATAGAGTAGATTAATGGGATTGTTGATGGGTGGGGGTATCGGTCTTCTTTGCCGGCAAGAATGCACTTATGGCAAGTGACAAGCGCACTTTGTCAACTCAACCCGTCAATTGGACTCACTCAACAAACCACAGTAAGGAATTAGCTGCCTGGTCTGCATTTGTGCGCTTTTCAATAAGAGCTGCTCTCCAGTTCTCCTCCCCCCCCCCCCCCCCCCCCATCGCCATTCACCCGCAATTCCACTTCTGCTCCTCCTCGCTCTACAGTACCACCGGATCCCACCCACAACCTTCCACCTCCCCCCCCCCCCTCCATCCTTCCTCCGTCCCCACCTTTGCCAAGTTTTCTCTGTTTGCACCTCCTTCTCATCCCACCCTCCGTCGACTCACCCCCCCCTCTCCTCCTCACTCACACCCACCCACTCCACTCACCCCTCCCTCTCTCTCCACTCGCCCCTCTCCTCCCACTCCACCCTCACCCCCTCTCCTCCCACCCTCCCCTCCACTCAGCTCCCTCTCCTCCCACCCTCCCTCCACTCACCCCTCCCGCCATCCTCCTCCACTCACCTCCCTCCATCCTCCCACCCTCACCTCCTCCCTCCACCTGCTCTCTCATGCCCACCCTCCCTCCACTCACCACTCCCTCTCGTCCCACCCTCCCCACCACTCACCTCCCTCTCCTCCCCACCCTCACCTCCTCTCAGCTCCCCTCTCTCTCCACACCCTCCCTCCTCTCACCTCCTTCTCCTCCCACCCTCCCTCCACTCACCTCCCTCTCGTCCCCACCCTCCCTCCAGTCACCGGCCCTCTCCTCCCATCCTCCCACCACTCACCTCCCTCTCCTCCCATCCTCCCTCCACTCACCTCCTTCTCCTCCCACCCTCCCTCCACTCACCTCCCTCTCCTCCCACCCTCCCACCACTCACCTCCCTCTCCTCCCATCCTCCCTCCACTCACCTCCCTCTCCTCCCACCCTCCCTGCTCTAAACCTCCCTCCTCTTATCTCCCTCTCCTCTCACCCTCCCCCCTCTCACATGACCCACCTCCCCACCACCCCTCATTTCACCTCCCTCTCCTCCCACCCTCCCTCCTCTCATATCCCCCACCTCCCACCACCCGTCCTCTCACATCCATATCCTCTCACCCTCCCCACCTCACCTCTCCCACCTCCCACCACCCCCTGTCCTTCCTCTCCTCCCACCCTCCCTCCTCTCACATCCCCCACCGCCCCACCCCCCTCCTTTCACTTCCTCTCCTCCCACCCTCCCCCTCCACATCCCCAACTACTACCCTCCCTTCCTCGCTCTCCTTCTACCCTATTTCCTCCCCTCTCCTTCCGCCACCTCCCCCCTCCCTTCCCCCATCCTCCCGTTGATCCACGTCTCTTCCAACCCCCTCCTCCCACGCTCCGCCTGACCTCCCATCCCTCGTCTCTCTCCATCCCTCCTACTCCTCCCCTCTTCCCATTATCCCTCTTCATTGCCACTCTTCATCCCTTCCTGCCCCTTCTCTTGACCCTGCACCATAACTAACCTATCTCACCCTCTGCTTACCCTCCGTTTTATTCCGCTCCATCTCTTCACCAGATGTCACCCTTCCAGCACGCCCCTTCCTTATGCCTTGCCTTCTTCGTAGCTTCCTCCTGTTATCGCCCACTCCTTCCACTCACGCCCTCCCCATCACCCGCCCTGCTCAGTCTTGCACCATTTTCCCTCCTCCTCCTCCTCTCCCTACTACCTTATCCCTCGCCCATGAATGCTTGCATGGACCTGTAGGTGGATGTGTGTGTGGATGTGCGCGTGGTTGTGTGTGTTGGTGTGTGTGTGGATGTGTGTGTGGATGTGTTGGTCTGGGTGTGGATGTGTGTGTGGATGTGTGCGGGGATGTGTGTGTGGATGTGTGTGGATATGTGGGTGGATGTGTGGGTGGTTGTGTTGGTGTGGATGTGTGTGGGTGTGTGGGGAGATGTGTGTGGGGATGTATGTGGGATGTGTGTCTGGATTTGTGTGTGGATGTGTGTGGATGTGTGTGTGGACATGTGTGTGGATGTGTGTGTGGATGTGTGTGTGGATGTGAGGGTGGATGTGTGGGTGGATGTGTGGGTGGATGTGTGTGGATATGCGCATGGATGTGTGTGGATGTGGATGTGTGTGGATGTGTGTGGATGTGTGTGGATGTGTGTGGATGTGTGTGGATGGGTGTGTGGGTGGATGTGTGGGTGGATGGGTGTCTGGATGTGGGTGGATGTGGGTGGATATGTGGGTGGATGGGTGGATGTCTGGGTGTGGATGTGTGGGTAGATGTGTGTGGGTAGATGTGTGTGGGGATGTGTGTGGGGATGTGTGTGGGGATGTGTGTCTGGGTTTGTGTGGATCTGTGCATGGATGTGTGGGTGGATGTGTGTGGGTGTGTGTGTGGATGTGTGGGTGGACGTGTGGGTGTGTGTGGGTGTGGGTGGATGTGTGGGTGGATGTTTGGGTGTGTTTGGATGTGGGTGGATGTGTGGGTGGATATCTGGGTGTGGATGTGTGGGTAGATGTGTGCTGGGATGTGTGTGGGGGATGTGTGTCTGGATTTGTGTGGATCTGTGGGTGGATGTGTAGGTGGATGTGTGGGGATGTGTGTGGATGTGAGTGTGGATGTGTGGGTGGACGTGTGTGTGTGGATGTGTGTGGATGTGTGTGTGGGTGGGTGTGGATGTATGTTTGTGGATGTGTGTGTGGAGGTGTGTGTGGATGTGTGTGTGTGTGGATGTGTGTGTGTGGATGTGTGTGTGGATGTGTGTGTGGATGTGTGTGTGGATGTGTGTGTGGATGTGTGTGTGGATGTGTGTGTGGATGTGTGTGGATGTATGTGTGTGGATGTGTGTGTGGATGTGTGGGTGGATGTGTGGGTGGACGTGTGTGTGTGGATGTGTGTGTGGATGTGTGGGTGGATGTGGGTGGATGTGGATGGATGTTTGGGTGTGTGTGGATGTGTGTGTGGATGTGTGGGTGGATGTGTGGGTGGATGTGCAGGTGGATGTGTGGGTGGGGGTGTGTGGATGTGTGTGTGAATGTGTCTGGATGTGTGTGGATGTGCGGGCGGATGTGTGTGTGTGGATGTGTGTGTGGATGTTTGTGGATGTGCAGGTGCATGTGTGGGTGCATGTAAGTGTGAATCTATGTGGATGTGTATGTGGGTCTGTGGGTGGATGTGTGTAAAAGTGTGTGTTGATGTGTGTGGACGTGTTGGTGGAGGTGTGCGTGGATGTGTGGGTCGATGTGTGGGTCTAGGTGCGGGTGGATGTGTGGGTGTCGGTGTCGGTGTGTGAATGTGTGTGGACGTGTGTGGATGTGTGTGGATGTGCAGGCGGTTGTGTGTGTGGATGTATGTGTGGATGTTTGTGGATGTGCGGGTGGATATGTGGGTGCAGGTGTGGGTGGATGTGTGTGAATGTATGTGGAAGTGTATGTGGATGTGTGGGTGGATGTGTGTAAATATGTGTGTTGATGTGTGTGGACGTGTGTGTGGACGTGTGGGTGGATGTGTGGGTGGATATGTGGGTGGATGTGTGGGTGGATGTGTTGGTGGGTATGTGTGTCGAGGTGTGGGTGGATGTGTGCATAGATATATTTGTAGATGTGTGAATGAGTGTGTGTGTGGACGAGTGTGTGGATGTGTGTGGGGATATGTGTGGATATGTGTGTGGATATGTGGATGGATGTGTGCAGATGCGTGCATGGATGTGTGCATGGGTGTGTGTGTGGATGTGTGCATGGATTTGTGCACGGATGTGTTGTGCACGGATGTGTATGTGGATGTGTGCATGGGTGTGTGCATGGATTTGTGCACAGATGTGTTGTGCGTGGATGTGTGTGTGGATGCGTGTGTGGACATGTGTGGATATGTGCTTGGATGTATGTGGATGTGTGTGTGAACATGTACATATGTGTGCACATGAATGTGCGCGTGGATGGGTGTGGGTTGGGCATTAACGTTGTACACATGAATGAGAGGCAGACTAAGAAGGGAGAGATGGAGAAAGAGAGGGAGGGAAAAAAGAGTGCAGTTGAAAGTGAGAGAAAAGAAAAGGGGTAGCGGAGAACAAGAGAGATAAAAAATGACTGAGAAAAGTTGGTCCGGTGGAGAGAGGAAGAGAAAGAGAGAGAAAGGTGATGGGGGAAGGAGAGGTGGAGGAGAACGAGAGGGAAATAATAGGGGAGAGAATGAGATGGGATGATGGGGCTAGAGAGGGGATAGAGGGAGAAAATTAGGGGGACGGAAAGAGCGAGGAAGAGAGAAGGGAGGTGAGATAGTGGGGAGAGAGAGGCGAGAGAGAGGGAGAAGATTAGGGGCGACGGAGAAAGCGGTAGAGAGAGCCCGGAGGTGGGATTGTGGGGAGAGAGAAGGGGGAATGGAGGCAGCGGAAAGAGAGAAAGAGGGGTGAGGAAGGTGGGATAGTATGGTGAGAGAGAGGAGTAAGAGGGGTAGAAAATAGGGTGGCGGAGAGAGAAAGAGGGAACAGAAGTGGGATGAGGAAGGAAGAGGAGAGAAAGAGAGAAAGAGGGTGGAGGTAGATGGGATAAAGGGGAGAGAGAGAAGAAAGAAAGCTGGAATATAGGGGCAGTGGAGAGAGAGACATAAGGAGAACAATGGGCGGGGGATGATAATGAGAGAGAGTAAAGAAAGAGAGCGAGAAAATAGGGGTGGCGAAGAGAGAGGTAGAGAGAGCCCAGAGGTGAGATGATGAGAAGAGAGAGGAGAGAAGGAGAAGCAGAACATGGGGGCAGCGGAGAGAGGGGTGATAGGGAGAGAGAGGGACAGGAGAGAGAATGGGAGAAACTAGGGACGGAAAAGATAGAAAGAGAGAGACAAAGGGGTGAGGAGAGAACAATGAAAGAGAGGGAGCATTGAGAACAAGGAGATGGAAGCGTTGGACGAGCCTCAGTTTACATACATTATGTTGGTCAACATTTCTGAGACAGCATCTTGTTGCCCGGATGTCATTTAGGTAGCACTACAGTTTGGTTGGTTGGTTGTTGGAGTTTTACGTCCTGGCAACATCTAACATCATATCAGGACAGTACTAACTTGTGACAGTGCGCACTCATGGCGATTTTATCAGCCACATATTCTGACACTGAGCCAACCAATCCTTGCCCTATCCTAATAATGCAGAACGCCTGGCTAGGAAGTGACACATATCGATTTAAAAATCATTTGGTTTGACTCGACCAGAGTTCGAACCCGTGGACTCGAATCCCACGATCTACCAAAAGGGGAGACAGATGCTCAACTCATTCAGCCATCCCGTCTGGTCCCGTGATCTGGGCCGAGTTCAGGGTCCGTCTCGGAGGTGCCTCGGCGATGTTTCGGCGATGCTTTTTGGCTTATTTCCATTCAGGGTGCGTCTCGGCGACGTCTCGGAGACGCCTCCCTTTTCAGACTGGAGATGAAAAGCGCCTCAAAAATGGCCACCGCATTCAGTGGTTTCAGCCAATCTCAGCGCAGCTTTTCCAGTGCAAATGGCTGCCGCCTATGGGGGTGGCCATCTTTGAGACAACAAACTGCTTTTGCAGTTCAGACTAGCGTGACGTCACGGCCATCTCCGAGACGGACCCTGAACACGGCCCAGGTAGATGGCTTTCTATGTCGCGTATTTAAAGCATGCGCCACAGATCACATTACCATAGGGGAGGCTCCGGCTAACTGCGCACCTAGCGGGGATAGCGAGTAGGACATGTAGGTGAGATACCACATACACAGGCAGATATGGATAGCATTAAAGATCCATAGTCAGATGATAGGATTTGTTTGTTGTTGTTCTATGTCCTAGCAACATCTAAGGTCATATCAGGATGGTTACCGACTTGTGACAGTGAGCACTCATAGCAACTTTATAGTGCTGTCGCACTGGGAAACCAGGCCGCCAGCACCATGACCTGGTATCCTACTCAGTCACATTTTCCTGACCACTGAGCACACCAGTCCTTGCCCTGTCCAAATAATGCCGAGCGCCTGGCTAGGAAGTGACAAGTATCAATTTTTAAGTCATTGGTTTGACTCGACCAGGGTTAGAACCCACGACACCACGATCTACCAGCATGGGAGACAAACGCTCTAACTCATTCGGCCATCCCGTCTGGTTCCGATGATAGGATCAAATTTTCAAAACCAAAACAGTGACCTAGATTTGATTCTACATATCAAACTGAGATATTGATGTACTTCTTCTCATTCTTCAAGATTTATACTGCCTATCATGGATAAGTCTGAATAGATTTGTTTTCACCATTAGGCAGTTGGTCGATAAAATCCAAGGGATTTTGTTAACCTCCCAAATGACATAGACACGGTATGAGAGCAACTGAGCTTTGATGACACTGTAAGTTATACGCAGTGGTTGAAATCCAAATTGACAGAAGCGATGGCATGGGGAATTGAACCATCGACCTTCAGATTAGGAGTCTGACAGGAGTCTGACATAGAAAAAGGTGAGATATTTTAACCACTCCGTGACAGAGAACCCGAGTTATTAAGCATTTGTTGCTTTGGCTTGTTTGCATTTCAAATACATCTCAAGTTAGCCATTTAAAACCAAAGTTACTTGAAACTAAAGTAAGATAGATTATAATGATCAACAAGACATTAAGCGTCTAACCCAACCACTAAGGGACACCAGAGCAAGCAAGGTACCACTAATAAGGCAGACCAGAAGCCAGATCAAAGCCCACGAAAGGAGCACACTGGAAATGGCCGCCAAGGCATGGAATGCGCAAATGGTGAAAGAAAGACAAATCCCTGACCTAAAAATGTACACAAAATATCTGTACAAAATAAAAACTGGAAACCCCAACTGAACTGCACCACAAGGGGGCAGGTGATATGTCACGGCCCACCAACCGGAGCGCCCAGGGCGAGATAACCGGAAATATAAAAGCCCGATAACATATCCAACAACAAATCAAATTCAAACAAACATAACTCAACCACCTATTAAGTACAGGCCTATGGACATGTAAATAAAATAGGCTAGTATAGAATTAAGTAGAAAAAAGAGGAAAACTCTTCCCAAGAAAACCCCTAAACATTAACATAGAACCTTAAGAAAACAACTAACATAGTAATAAGAATAGAACAAAAATACGATGCTAAGAGGGCCCCAAAAAAAACTAACATAGGCTACTAAACGTACCAACAGACTATCTATCTGCAACTGAAATACAGACAATCAAATAACTTATCAGCAGCTACTGCTTGGTAAGACAACACCAACACTACAGCTGGCCAGCATTGAAAACAAGCCTGGGTACCCGGGCGTATGTGCTATTGACAGTATAAATACAGCCTCAATTTTTTTTTAAACAAAAAAAACAACATTATATTAACCTCAGAAAATGGCAAAAACTCAAAACCATCGGACTATGCGACTTTACTTGCATCAGGGAGAGCCTGGGTAGACAAATGGTGAGGATGGAAGTGCCAGAATGGCACAAGTGTGGGTTCGAATCCCCGATCTAAGTATAATAATGCTATTCCATTCGTTTGCAACTTCAATCCCCCATTGACACACACGTCATTGGTGCTGTGACCAGTATTCTGCACATGGCACATGTTATATAGTATTAAATCTTCCCTGTGTATGAACAGTAAGAGTGACACCCTGATATTTGTAGTCATGCATGTGAGACTAACAACCCCATGGGGACGAGTGGTGCTAGGTACAATGAAACCATATTCTATCGGTAGGTATAGCATGGTATGAGTGTCATTGGACAGAGCAGAAAACTTAAAGCAGAAAGCGCGAAGTATGAAACTAGTAAATGCACATGCGGTATTACTTACTTTGAGTGACCAGAGTTATTGCGTCATTTGTCATGGAACTATATTCTGGTGAGTTAATATGGTACAAGTGCCATTAAAAGCAGAAAGCGCACATGTAACATTACTCTTTCGAGTGGGTGGAGTTAATTCAGTAGTTGTCATGGAACTGTATTCTAATGAGTTCACAGGGTACTAATGTCGTATAAAGCAGAAAGCACAAAGTATCAATCTAGTAATGTGTGTGCAATATTTCAGTAAATGGAAAGTTATTTCATTATTCATTGCGGAACTATTTTCTAGTGACCTCATATGGTTGGTACTAATGTAATTAAAAGCAGAACGCACAAAATATCAAACTGGTAATTCGTGTGCAATATTACAGTTTTGAGTTATTTCGTTGTTTCGTTATTTCGTTATTCAGTGTGGAACTATATTATAGTGACCTGAAATTGATGGTATTAGTGTAATTAAAAGCTGAAATCGCCACGTATCAAACTAGTACCGCACATGCAATATTATTCTTTCAACACTCAACATTCAGCTTTCTTTTATTATGTCAATAAATTATAGGCTGCTCTACTCCTTAGGGTTACTACGATTCATTCATTGTGTATCGCGACAAATTCATTGCTTCCAACAGGACGCGGTGCGCAACATGCACATGCAATATTATTCTTTCAACACTCAACATTCAGCATTCAGCATTCAACATTCAACATTGAAATTGATGGTACTAGTGTCATTAAAAGCTGAAATCGCCACGTATCAAACTAGTACCGCATATGCAATATTATTCTTTCAACACTCAACATTCAGCATTCAGCATTCAACATTCAACATTCATCATTCACTATTCACCACACACCATTCAACATTCAACATTCATCATTCACTATTCACCGTACACCATTCAACATTCAACATTCAACATTCAACATTCAACACTCAACATTCAGCATTCAACATTTAACATTCACTGTTCACCATTCATCATTCAACTTTCAACATTTAACATTCAACATTTAACATTCAACATCATGCATTCAACATTCAACATTCAACAGTCACCATTTAACACTCAGCATTCAACATTCAACATTCAACATTCAATATCATGGATTCAATATTCAACATTCACCGTTCACCATTCATCATTCAACTTTCAACATTCAACATTCAACATCATGCATTCAACATTCAACATTCAACATTCACCAGTCACCATTCACCATTCAACATTCAACATTCACCATTCAACATTCAAAATCAACATTCACCATTCAGCGTCAACCTCCTAGGTTGTCTAATTGGGGCCACTTCAAGGGCCTACTCACCCGTGTGGATGTGTGCCTTGTCACTTCGTGCCTTGTCCCTGTGCCCCGTGCCCCGTGCCCCGTGCCCCGTGCCCCGTGCCCCGTGCCCCGTGTCCTGTGCCCCGTGCCCCGTGTCCTGGGGAGTTCCTCGCCGCTGTGCAGTCGATCAGTGTACACATGCGCAGGCTCCTCCTCCTCCTCCAGCACCACTTGGCCGCCTCAGTCTCCCGCCTCCGTCAAACTGCCCCGCAAACTTTCTGCTGCTCCGCCGTGCCGACCCAAGTAAGTGACCGTCGAACCTCGCAGCATCCGTCGCACACTCTCCAAGCATTGCCGCCCGCCGCAGTCGCGCACTCTCCACCCACAGTCGCTTTATCTCCACGTACTGCATGCACACTGTGCAGTCGTCGCGTCCTCTCGTACCAGTCGTGGGCGGAGAGTTGGGGAGTGGGGCGGGGGAAGGGGCGGGAGTGTAGGGGAGATGGGGGGGGGGAGTGCGGGGGGGGGAGTGCGGGGGGGGGGCGCAATGGGGTGTAAATGAGCTTAGATGTTACTGGGATGTAAACCCCAACAAGCAAACAACAAACAACTGACTGCAGATTAAAGCTCTGCATAGTCTGATGAAATATCAAATTTTTAAAAGCAAACCAATTATCTAGATTTGATTTGACATATCTAACTTAGATACTGATGTACTTATTAAGCATTTGTTTCTGCATAGAAGGCAATACTGAGTCAATTTAACAGAACCTGTTACGGGCAGAAGTCTATGGTGTCAGAGTTTTGGCAAGCTTGCCAAAACTAATTTTCCATGTTTGCACTCAAAATATCTCAAAAGTTTACCATTTAAAATACAAGTAACTTTGAACTAATGTAAAGTAGATACTAGTGATCGATTTAATATATTTATCTCAGAAAAAAATACAGAATTTCAAAACCATCGGACTATGCAACTTTAACCCGAGAATGGCTTCAGTTACATGAAGTATACCTCACAAGTCTGTCTCCAGAGTGCTCCATTAGCTTCGCCAAAAATGTGTTATATTTATATATTTACGTGCATATGAAGAGTTCAGGCGTAAAACCCTGTAAATGCCAATCCCAAAATTTAATGAAAATAACAGAATTTTATCTGAAGGTAATATTAATTCTCACCGACTCCACTTTTCTTGTGATAGAAATATTATGGAGCAATGAACAAAAAAATAGGAATGTAAAAAAAAGGAAGTTTTTGAAGGTTTGAATCCTAAGTTTATCTCTATTTTTTAATTGGCATTTACGGGGTTTTGCGCCTGAACTCCTCTTATGTTTATATATATATATATATTAATATATATACATTTAGATATCTATTCAGTTATAGATATGTTTCTGTTAATGGATATGTATATATTTATAAAAATATATATATGTGCTGTATAATTTATAAAGCGAATATAAATAATTGTATAGATCACCATTATCAATATCTTGTTGGACGCACGCTACCAGCTGCTTATTCATTGCGGGCCGTCCCGCAGCTGAACCTGATACTGGTGCCATCTACAGCTGTTTTTGACACTGTTTGACACTCCTCACTACTCTACGATTTGCTCACTCGCCACAAATTGTATACACACATGCATATATATATATGCTGTATAAGAATTATTTGAGTATAATAACAAGGAATATCCCTCCTCTCCCTCATCACTCACTCAGCTCCATGGACTGTGGGAGTCTCTCATAGTCATCTACTGCTCGAGCCTCTCCAACCCCAGCTCCGATGGTGGCGCCACCACCCCTTCAAACTGTAACCGCTACTCACAGTAACGCTGAAAATTGTATATATATATATATATGTGTGTGTGTGTGTCAGAAGTGTGAAGGCCATCTTACATCTTGCCCCCACCTCCGCTGGAGACACAATCCGCAAGGTGACGCTGACAACAGCAAATCAGAGAGGGCTGCCATTACCACTGATTACTTAAAGTTGCATAGTCCGATGAAAGCATCAACTTTTCAAAAGCTAAGCCCTTATGTCAATTTGAACCTATATATATGTAACTGAGATACCGGTGCAGTTATTAAGCATTTGATGCTACATAGAAGGGACTACTGAAGCCATTTAGCAGAACCTGTTACTACTGAAGCCTATGTGGTCAGAGTTTTGGCAAGCTTGCCAAAATTAACTTAGCATGTTTTCACTTCAAATATCTCCTAAATTAGTGATTTTCAAGCAGAGTTACTTCAAGCTAAAGTAAGATAGATTATAATGATCAATCTAATATATTTATCTCAGAAAATGACAGAAAATCAAAACCGTCGGACAATGCGACTTTAAGTTTGCACGTATCATCAAACCTACTCTCGCCGTGAATATGGTCTATGCAGTCGACACGGCGTAAAGAAATCACCAATCAATCAATCAATCAAACCTACTTCACAGAACAGTTAGCACACCCCCCCACCATGTCCAACGAATGATTGTTGTTTGTCGTTTGAAATCCTAGCAACATCTAAGGTCATATCACGATAGATACCGACTTATGAGAGTGCACACTCATGGTGACTTAATAGTGCTGCCCCACTAGGAAACCAGACCGCTGGCATCACACCTCAATATCTGATGCAGTCGCATTATCCTGACACTGCGCTAACCAGTCCTTGCCCTATCCTATTAATGCCGAGCACCTGGCTAGGTAGCTACAAGTATCAATTTCATAAGGCGTTGGTTTGAATCGGCTGGGATTTGCCCTCCCGACCTTCTGCATGGGAAGCCTGCGCTCTACCGATTCGGCCACCGCGTCCTGTTGGAAGCAATGAATTTGTCGTGATACAGAATGAATGAATTGTAGCAACCCTAAGGAGTAGAGCAGCCTATAATTCCTTGACATAATAAAAGAAAGCTACCTGTTGTGAATTTACAAAAGAAAAAAATCACAACTTCTATGAAAAATGGACATCGATGTGTTAGTAACGGGGTGTGGGCTTATTGACGGAAGAGGGCGGCCCTCTGGGAGGAGCTATGTCGATCTCAGGAATTAAACAGGATCCATCTCGCTGGTCCATGAGTCCAGATCCCTTGTATTAGAAATTAGTCATACAATCCGACACCATATATATATTTGTATAATTTATAGTGAGAATATAAATAATGTATAGATCACCATTATCAATTTCTTGTCGGACAGACCATATATATATATATATCTATATATATATACAATCCTCGCGTGCAACTGACACTTCTCGACACCCGTTGGAGGGGAGGGGAGCCACAGGTGGCGCCACCAGACAGCTGCGGAGTCTTATTGAGAATAACAAGGTAATAACTATAATATATTAATATAATATATAATAGAAATGCAGTAGTCTGCACTGACCGCTCGGGAAAGTAACCACATAGACAGGTAGGCATGCATAGTGTGTTGATATCAGGCAGCCTATGTGGTGTAATGGTTAGCACACTGGCCCAGAATGCAAAGAGATGTGGGTTCGAGTCCTGCTCTAGGCGCAATATTTCCCATTTTCATCACCCCCCATGCCACCGGTCCCATGACCAGGATTATGTACAAGCTATGCGCTGTATACTTGTTGAACCTACCCTGTGTATGTATGTGTTAGTGCATTGCCTGTATGTATGTAATTGTAAGCATTAAAAGAGTTACAATTCCAGGGGGACGAGTGTAGTGGTCTGCACTGCTGACCTCTCAGGCAAGGAGCCGCATAGGCAGGTAGGTGTGGGTAGTGTGGTGATATCAGGGAGCCTAGGTGGTGTAATGGTTAGCACACCGGAATGCAAAGAGATGTGGGTTCGAATCCTGCTCTAGGCAAAATATTTCCCATTTTCATCACCCCCATGAGAGAAACAATTCCCTTCATATTTTTATACTGCATAATGCGTTATACATCACACACATATATATATATATATATATATATGTGGGTCTGCAGGCGATAACCACCAGACACAGCTGGTTTATAGGAGGTCAGAGCCCCTGACAGGTGGCGCCGGTGTGGCCAAACCTGGAACTAAGCGATGGCATGCACTAGCTGTGGTTCACAAATAACAATACAAATATAAGTGAAGATGTTAGTGTCCTTCTTTATATTCCCATAATAGATTATATGGACATCCACAGTACTCGAGCCATGCGTGGAGCTAACTGCTGGACCGATCACCAGATGCTAAGGTCAAAAGTGGCATTCAGAATACGAGAAAAACACAACAGGCAAGGGACAAATAAACCAACAAAGCTCAACAGAGCAAAATTAAGTACCATCAGTCACAGGGAGAGCTTCGAGCGGGAGATGGACAGCGCTCTCGCACAATGGGAGGAGAAGGAAATCCCAACATCAGATGAGGAATGGGCAGCGTTGCAACAGGTTGTATACAACACAGCTAAAACCTATCTCGGCAAGCCAGACAGAAAACATCAGGAGTGGTTCGACCCCAACAATCAGGAGCTACAGAATCTTATGAGCAGAAGAGACCAAGCCCACCAGAGAGTGTTGCAGACCAGGAACACTAGATCCACCACTGCAGCATACAAAGATGCCTGCAGATTGCTACAAAAATGCACCCATGCATTGAAGTCAGACTGGTGGGAAATGAAGGCAGAGGTGCTGCAGAGAGCTGCAGACAGAAACAACATGAAGGGCTTCTACAGCGGACTGAAGGAAGTGTGGGGACCCGTGAAGAAGGGAGCTGTTCACCTGAAATCAACAGATGGAACGGAGACCTTTTCCGACAGCAAGAGAGTTGTGGCAAGATGGAGCGAACACTTCCAGAAGCTACTCAACGTCCCTGGCGACATAGATCACGAAGCTCTGAACAACATCCAGCAGCGCATTACCAAAACATGCCTCGATGAGATTCCAACCATGGATGAGATGGCTAGAGCAATCGCCAGCCTGAAAGATGGCAAAGCACCTGGGGGTGATGGAATTCCTGCCAAGGTATGGAAGCATGGAGGAGACAATCTGCTCAACAGACTGCACCAACTAATCACCAATGCCTGGGAGGAGGGTTCTGTACCCCAAGCATGGAAGGATGCCAGCATTGTAACCATCTACAAGAAAGGTGATCGAACAGACTGTGGGAACTATAGAGGAATCTCTCTTCTTTCCATAGCAGGGAAGATCTTCGCCAGGATCCTACTCAACAGACTATCTATTCACATAACACCTGGTGTAGTTCCGGAGTCACAGTGTGGCTTCAGAGGTAACCGGAGCACTGTGGATATGATATTTTGTCTCCGACAGCTACAAGAAAAGTGCCTTGAGCAGGACCGACCACTGTACATGGTATTTGTCGATTTCACTAAGGCATTTGATACAGTCGGGAGGACCGGGCTATGGCAGCTACTGAGGAAGTACGGATGCCCAGAGAAGTTCACAACTATGATCGAGGCTCTACATACAGGAATGATGGCGAACGTTAGTGCTGGAGGGGAAGTCTCGGAATCGTTCGGGGTTACCAATGGGGTCAAGCAAGGTTGTGTACTAGCCCCCACGCTCTTCTCCATCTTCCTCTCAGCAATGCTAGATGAGGCTTTCCGAGACATGGGGGATGGCATCTATATACAGTCCAGACAGAGCGCTGACCTATTCAATGTCGCACACTTCAGAGCGAAGACCAAGACTACTCAGATACTGGTGAGAGAGCTACTATTCGCAGATAACAGTGCACTGGTTGCCCACTCTGCTGAAGAGACCCAGAAAATAGTGGACGCTTTCTCTGATGCATCAACGAAGTTTGGCCTGAAAATTAACATCAAGAAGACAGAGCTGCTGTACCAACCCAACTCTACAAGAACCCGAGAGGAGGAGATCATGGTTGACGGAAACAAGCTGAACTCTGTTCCGGAATTCACCTATCTCGGAAGCACTATATCAAGTGATGGACGCATTGATGCTGAGATACAGAGGAGGATGACCAAGGCTAGCGCATCTTTCGGCCGACTATGCCAGAGACTCTGGAACAACCACCATGTGTCCATTCGGGTCAAAGGTAAGATCTACCGCACAATCGTGCTATCCACCCTACTATACGGAGCCGAGGCCTGGACAGTGTACAGACAGCACGTGAAAAAGCTGCATGCCTTCATGATGCGACATCTGCGTTCAATCATGAGGCTAACCTGGAAGGACAAAGTGACGAATAAGGAAATACTCGAATGGATGGGTCTGCCCTCTATGGAAGATCTTCTGATCAAAAAGAATCTCCGGTGGACTGGACACCTCATGAGGATGTCATCAGACAGGCTACCAAAGCAGATCCTC
This sequence comes from Branchipolynoe longqiensis, assembly GCA_030323885.1. Taxonomy (NCBI): domain Eukaryota; kingdom Metazoa; phylum Annelida; class Polychaeta; order Phyllodocida; family Polynoidae; genus Branchipolynoe; species Branchipolynoe longqiensis. Next base: position 78,112,351 of record CM059197.1, on the reverse strand, counting down.
TATTCTCAACTGTCTTCTGGCTACAGAAAGAGAGGGCGCCCCCGTCTCTGGTTCAAAGATACCATCAAGAGAAACCTGAAGCTGAGAGACATTAAGACTGACTCATGGACGCAACTCTCACAGCAGAGAGCTAAATAGAGAGCGGCAGTCAAGTAATGAAAGCAGTCTTTGTCGCATCGCGACCGACAGCATGATGATGATGAGATTATAGGGCACATTAATATATATGTGAGTCAGCCTCACGAAAATGGGCCAATTGGTGGTCAATTTAAGATGTCGGCATTGCAATTCTTGAAGTGTAGTGCATTTCTTTGTTTCATATTAAATTATCCTAGAAACAAATAAGGTTGTTGTATTTTCTCTACCTTTACATTCAGGATAAATTTAAGGACTTGCCAACACCTATGTCAATATTAAACTATAATTATGCCGATCGACGCCGACATCCAATGCTCGACGCCGACACCTTTCCCCAATTGGCCTATTTTTGTGAGTCTGACTCATGTATATTTGTTGTTGAAGATTTATACTGCCTATCATGGATAAGCCTGAATAGGCTTGTTTTCACCATTAGACTGTTTGTCGATAGAAACCCCGAGTCTACACTTTTACCGACCCAAGGGATTTTTAACCTCCCACACCACATAAGCCCTGTTCACACGGGGCAGTTAATTCGAATCATATAAATCGACTTGCCTAGTTCGGCTCACATTTGGCATGTGAACGCGCATCTGAGTCGATTTAGGGCTGATTCGAATCATATAAGCCAGAATTTATAAACCACCTCTGTAGGTGGTTTATGTGAAGCAAATGTTATGAATCGACTTATATCGCCCGTGTGAACGCAACCGACTTACTTGAGGCGGATAAAGGACGTGACAGTCGAGACCTGAGTGTGTTGACTTTCTGGTAAATTTGCTCTATGAAACTGCTAGCTGTGCACAGATATTTTTTTCATCATTTATTTTTAGGGTTTCACTGCCCAGCAGAAGTTTTGACCGTTCCAAAACAATACGATTCAGTCGAAACAGATCTAGGTCAAACCCACACTCTCTCATGCCGACATTGACTAACTGAAACTTGGGCTGGTTAGTCTGGACTTGCTCATGCGCAGATATCCACTTCCGCCTTAAACCGACTCAAAGCACTCCCCGTGTGAACGGGAAACACTTTCAAACTAAATCGATTCATATGATTCGCCTTGTCTAAATCGCTTTAAACTTTTCCCGTGTGAACACGGCTCTAGACATGGTATGAGAGCAACCAGCCTTTGATGACGCTGTAAGTTATACACAGCGGTGGAAATCCAAATTGGCAGAGATGGGCGCATGGGGAATCAAACCACCGACCTTCAGATTAGGAGTCCGACCTAGAAAATAGTCAGTCACTCTAACCACTCCGCCAGAGAGAACACCACGTTGGCCCCTGCTAAAGAGAATAACAAAAGAATGGAGTGGTTGAGAAGAGTATATATTCTCTGGGGGGAATTGCCCACCTATAATTTAGCGACATTGATATTTATTAATTGTATACATCAATATAACACAGGAGTTAATAAACGTCATGCACTTCTAGTTTCCACACGGAGGTACATCATTAACATTTGTTGTTTACTTGTTCCTTCACAAAGTAGTTGCACAAGGCTTATTTATAATCTTTATTTTCTGCCTTATTAACTTTAATAATTTTTTTAATAATTGTGCACAACACATGTCAGAAAGCTATAAGAAATAAACTTTGGCATAAAGTTGCACAGTCCAATAGACTTCACCAGTTAAGCTGGAAAGTACCCGAATAGAGTGGTTCCAGATTCTGCCGACAGATGTCACCAGCTTAACTGGAGGGGTGTAATACAAGTGAAGAGTGCGGCGGTGAAATTCCAGAAGAAAAATGACCTTAAGCAACAACAACCATCATTGTTTCCATGTTCGGTAGGATTAGGACAGGACATGAATTCTTAATATTGTTGGGATTGTTAAAATCACCATCAACCTATATGGACCTATTGGGAGGCATATTATAATTAGAGCGTCAATTCGAAGGCCTAGCCTTCGTCGTGCCTCCGCCCCGAGCCCTCCTTCTCCCGGCCGGCCCGCTTGCCTCGGCCGGTGCCGTGGTTGTGCGGCTTGAGCGGCGCCGTCCCGCCGACCACGTCCAGGTCAGAAAGCATCTCGTGCGCGCCTTCGCCTCCCACCACCTCGTTCGCCTCCTTCTCACCAGACGGCGCCACCGTCGCCGAGTCGGCGACGTCACTCGCGCCGCCCCAGAACTTGGGCATGTAACGCCGCTTGAGGAGGTCGATATTGTCGAGCAGCGTGTCGGAGATGAACGGGAAGGAGAAGCCGAGACTGCCGGGACCGCCGCTGCCGCTGTCCTTTCGATTGTTCCTCTTGTTCTCCTTCAGCCATTCTGTGTAGTCCGCCTGGTCCCTGTCTTCCTTGTCGTCTGCCTGCCGCCGCCGCTGCTGCTGCTGCTGGTGCTGCTTCGCGGCTGGTGACGGCAGCTGGTCATGCAACTGGCCGTGGATCGCAAGGTGCGGGTCACTGATGCTCGGCACGCCCTCGTCGTGCTTCCCGTCCCTCTCGCCGCCTCCCTGGCCGTGCACGTCCGACTCCCCGCCGTGCATGGCCGCCTCGAGGTCGGGCGACGACTTCAGGCTGGCACCAGCGGCCACCGACTCCTTGCGCAGCAGCTTCCTCTTATCGTCGTGTTCCTGCGCGTGCGCGTCGCCAGTTTCCTCGTCACCGTGCATCATCACCCCGTGGAGACAGTCCATCCCGATGCAGGGGCCCTCCTCCTTCCCCTTCCCCGTCCCCTCGGCGGCGGCGGTAGCGGCAGCCCTCGCCCGCCGCCTGTGTTCCTCGGCGTGCGTCGCCCCTGGCTCGGTGTCGCCGTGCATGAGCACCCCGTGCAGGAAGTCCATGCCCCCTTCGGGTCCCGCGCGCCCCGCCTGCCGCGCGGGCCCGTCCGAAGCCCGCCCGTGCTCCGCCGCGTGAGTCCCCCCTGGTTCGGTGTCGCCGTGCATGAGCACCCCGTGGAGGGTGTCCATGCCGTCCCGGGGCCCGCCAGGCCTCTCCCGGCGCCTCGCCCTCTCCTCCAGCTCCGCTTGCCGCCTCCTGTAGCCGTCCTCGTGCCTGTGGTCGTCGCCCGGGTCCGCGTCGCCATGCATCATCACCCCGTGGAGACAGTCCATCCCGACGCAGGGGCCTTCGTAAAACAGAGCAGGGCAGCGCAATTTAAACACAAAGGGTATCAGTGTGGCTTGGTGGGCATGAGTGTGTTTAGGTTTAGGTTTAGGTTTAGGTTTCTGGAAGTCAATTACTTTTTTTCTTTTAAAAAGATTCACCCCTATCCACAGTAAGGATGAATGACAACCCTGCTTAATGGTGCATAGTAAAAAAAACTACTTTTGTCACATTTTTTAAAGCATATCTAGATTTGAACCTATATATCCAACTTACATACTAGTGCACTTATTAAGTATTTGTTGCTGCAGAAAAGCATACCAAGTCAATTTAATAGAACCTGTTGCTACTGAAGCCTATGGCCCTCAGAGTTTTGACAAATATGCCCAAATTAATTTGGGGCGGGATCGGGGTTGGGGGGGGGAGTCATATAGTGCACCTCAATGTGTGATATATTTACATTAATTTCACACATATATTACCATTCTACATTTGGTTGTTTTCTGCTCGGTGGAATGACACTAGTGCCATATCACGTCACTGGACTATAAATCCATTGCGACTAACAAAACAACCGACCGACTGGAGGTCGAGTAGGAGCCATGCCGCCCGAAGTCGCCTCCTCCGGGAAGCTTCCTCCTGATTGGAGGATAGCTCGCGGCTCACCGGAACAGCAGCCGGAGAAGCACAGGCGGCACAGCGCCCACCCACCCGCCGGTGGTGGATAGTAGGAGGCCCTGCAGCCTAATGGTGCTGGCACATTACGACGCTTCTCGCCAACGCGCGTCGACGTATGTGATTTGTTGGCGAAATGTCGGGTTACGTCAGGAAGCATTAGGCGTGCGTTAGGCGTGCGTTGGTATTCGTTGCTGCAAGGCGACGGTCGGTCATGGTCAACATTGCGCGTCAGTGGATCGGCGAAATTTTGTGCTTGCGCAAAACTTTTGACGCGCGACAATGCGCGAGTGCCAACATTATGGCGACGTTAGGAGCATGTCGGAGGCGCTGGAATAACGTTATGCGAACACTAGGCATACGCCGCGTGCGCACGTGAGGGTCGTTCCCATACATTGCGCCAAACTGTTGCTTTGTTTGTTCATTGTTGTTTTATGTCCTAGCTACATCTAAGGTCATATCAAGACGGCGCGCCAAAACACGCTACCAATACGTTGTGCTGATGCCGAAAAGTTTGACGTTTCTCGACGATTAAAAGTGATTTTGCATGGGAGTGAGGGTTGTTCCCATACATTGCGCCAAACTGTTGCTTTGTTTGTTCATCGTTGTTTTACGTCCTAGCTACATCTAATGTCATATCAGGACGGCACCCCAAAACACGCTACCAATACATTGTGCTGACGCCGAAAAGTTTGACATTTCTCGACGATTAAAAGTAATTTTGCGCATTGGCGGCGCGCCAGCGAGAAGCATCGTAATGTGTCAGGGCCATTAATAATATGTGCATAACTAGTTATACTGTGCGATATAATCAAATGTGCTACATGAATTTACGTACATATCAGCATTTATAGTTATTCTCACGCATGGGCGGAGTGATTTCAAAAGGGACTCATTCTTTGGGCGGAGTGATTTCAAAAGGGTCGCGCACTTCAACTTCATCCCATTTGAAATCATTCCACAGATCGGCATCGAGTCATTTCATTCTGAAACCCACTTGGAATGTTAAGAATGCATGAAATTAGGTCCTTTGATTGCCAATTGTGCTATGATTATCGGCTGTCTTGTAGGAATAGTGTCATTTTGAAGCTGTTTACCATTTTAAAATTAGACTTTTTGATTTCCAATTATGGTTTGGTTATAGGCTAGTGCCATATAAAGGCACGGGACTATAGATCCATTACGACTAATAAAATAAGTCAGTGCATGTGATTTAAAGTTGCATAGACTATTGGCTATTGAGCTTTGGAGTTTCTGTAATTTTCTGAGATAAATATATTTGGTTGATTGTTATATTCTACCGTACTTCAATTTGAAGTAACTTCTATTTTAAATGGCTAACTTTTGCGACATTTGAAGTGCAAACATGCAAGATTAATTTTGGAAAGCATCCCAAGATTCTGACACCATACGCTTCTGTAGCAACTGGTTATACAGTAAAACCTCTCTAACTGACCACCTCCACAGATCGACAACTCCACTATTTCGATCGCTTTATTTGGGTCCCAACAATACCATTGTAGCCATATTCTAACTCGCTAAACCAACCACCTACCTAAATGGACCACTTAAAGTGGGTCCCAAGGTCGGTCAATTTAGAGAGGTTTTACTGTATGCAATTGTCTCAATATTCCTTTCTATGTGGTGACAAATGTTTGATAAGTGCACCAGTATTTAAGTTAGACATCTAGAATCAAATTCAGATAATTGCTATGGTTTTGAAAATTTGATGTTTTCATCGGACTAGGCAGCTTTAACAAAATGGGCAACATAATTTTACATACACATCAGCATTTATCGTTGTTTTCATGCATGGGCAGGGTGACTTCAAAAGGGGCTCGTACTTCGGCTTCATCCCATTTGAAATCATTCCATCCACCCATGCAGATCGACATCGGTTCATTTCATTCTGAAACCCATCCGGAATTTTATGCACAACATGAAATTAGGTCTTTTGATTAACAAATGTGATTTGAGTATAGGCTAGGTCTTCTTGGAATAGTGTCATTTTTTCAAGCTGTTTACCATTCTGTTAATTTCCGAATTTTCAGCTACATACACGACCCAAAGTTCATCAGCACCTGCCACCAAAAAAAAAATAGACAAAAAAAGAAATCATAAGAAAAGAAATATCATAAACAAGATTAATCAAAGAAAAAGCCCGTTGGACGTGTACGTTCCGACCCCCTCCACCTTTCCTCCCGCCTTCGCCCCGATCCCATAGCCATTTACTGGTGGTGTCTTTTGCAGTTACAGTAAAACCTCTCTGAATCGACCGACCATGGGACTGACTTTAAATGGTCCATTTAGGGAGGTGGGAGGTTTAGGGATGTTCTTAAAAAATCATTACAATGGAATCGTATGGGCGATCATTTGGGACCCAAATAAAGCGATCAATATAGAGAAGTGGTCGATCTGTGAAGATGGTCGGTTGGAGAGGTTTTACTGTATTCTGTTTCTTCGGGCACATGCCTAACGAGGGGTTGGGGGAAACAGGCAAGGACCATCTGACAGATAGCTTAGGTTCCACCACACCCTGTGTGCATCACCGCCGTCTGCATTTCATAGCCGCTCATTGGAACACCATCTCCGCCATTAGCGACAGCAGCCTCAGTACAGGGGACACCTCACACCTTCCGGACTGGTCCCCGCACCACCCGCCCGCCTGTAGACCGGTACCCAGTGATAATGATGACTAGGAATAGTGCTATATAAGCAGGTATAGTGCCTGCATGCAAACTTGTAAGTTTTTTTTGGTTTTTAAAGTTTTTTGGGGCTTTTTTTTTACTCTAGGTTTGGAAGATTGTGCCAACAACAGAGAGAACCCTGGTCACTTAATTACAATTAAATAATCTGACAGCTTTGAACTTCTGGAATTCTTTTAGATTGATATATTAGATCGATCTTGATAATTGACCTTTTCTTTAGTTTGAAGTAACCTCAAACTAAATAAAATGTCAAAATAATTCGCCAAGGCCGAGACAGTAGTGGGTATAGTGGTTTTTTTATTTGACATCTCGGGAAAGGCTCATTAGGTACACAAATGGTTAACCAGAACGCTACTATCTTCTCCCGTGTTGGGAGTCTTCCCTCTGGTGTGACTGGGCGATGCTCGAACCCTCAACCCTACCCCTCTAGTCTTTTCCCAGAGGTGTGTGTGGGAGGGTGAAGGAAAGGTGGTGATGTGGTGATGATGGCGGCTGCGGAGGTTGTGCGTGGGTTTGAATCATTTGTTAAGTCAGTTAGCCGAAATGGCAGGGAAGGACTCATGTCACCACCTGGCAACGTCTTCATAGTTTGGCGTTTCGCCGCGGGGGATTCCTCTAGGTGGCGCCATCATATGGATGGCAGCCGCTGAGTTAAAGTTAGTTTGCCGAGTTCAGTATAGGTGGCGGCAGTTGTGGTCGGGTTGATTCGTTCACGTAGTTGTCAAGTCTCTGCCGTGAATTATGCTAACATGCACAATTATGGCAATATTCCTAAATAATAATCTAATAATCTCACAACACAGTAAAACATCTCTAACGGACTGATGGAAATGGGAAATATTGCGCCTAGAGCGGGACTTGAAGCCATATCTCTTTGCATTCCGGGCCAGTCTGCTAACCATTACACCGCCTAGGCTCCCTGATATTAACACACTACCCATGCCTACCTGTCTATGTGGCTCCTTGCCTGAGAGGTCAGTGCAGACGACTACACTCAACCCCCTGGAATTGTAAGTCTTTTAATGCTTACAATTACATACATACAGGCAATGAACTTACATATACATACACAGGGTAGGTTCAATAACTATACAGGGCGTAGCTTGTACAGGAACCTGGTCATGGCACCAGTGTTGTGAGGGTGATGAAAATGGGAAATATTGTGCATAGAGTGGGACTCGAACACACATCTCTTTGCATTCCGGGCCAGTGTGCTAACCATGACACCACTGAAACCCTCTGATATCAACACACTACCTATGCCTACCTGTCTATGCGGCTCCTTGCCTGAGAGGTCAGTGCAGACCACTACAATACCATTGTAAGTATATTCTAACTCCCTAAACCGAGCACCTCCCTAAATGGACCACTTAAGATCGGTCAAATGATCGGTCGATTTAGAGAGGTTTTACTCTAATTCGAAATAATAATCTAATTATTATTAAAGTACGGTGAAAAGAGTGTAGCTAAAACAGAAATGATTAAACAAGTTACATTTTATACCCTCTCCCTATCGAATCATTACTTCTCTGAACCTCCCTGTAGTCTTCCCATCTTCCCTGATAGGATGACCTGCTGACTGGTGCCTCACCGATATACCTCCCTGAAGTTTGTTTTATTTAACGACGCCTCTAGAGCACATTGATTATTATCATCTCCTAATGGTCATTCGGACATATTTCTTTTTGGAGGAAACCTGCTGCCGCCACATAGGCTACTCTTTCCGATAAGCAGCAAGGGGTCCTTTATATGCAGTTTCCCACAGAAAGGACAGCACATACCATAGCCTTTGATGAACCAGTCATGGACCACCGGTTGGAACGGAAAATAGCCTGAACTGCAAATGTGTCCACTGAGCAGGATCGATCAGATGATCCAAATCTTCATAGGTGTACACTCTCCCATCCGAGCTATGTCCCGCTCCCTCATATACCTCGCTGATGTTTCCTTTGTCACAAATGTGCACATTATGAGTCGTACATGCCTGTAGGCTAACCAGATCCTCGTTCAGTGCATCTGTGTCATGGCTTCATTTATCATATTTTTATTGGAGAATTGGGAAGATGTTAAGGAGCTGAGGCGCCACCTGGAGGGAAGGACGGGAGTAGGGAGCTGCTTGGACGCAGACCTCCAGCCCTCCAGGCCGCACACCAATCTTTAGGACCCAAAGACAAACAAGTACACAATAGAATGGATACAGGAGGTTAGATGTAACAATAGCAAATCACGGACAAGACAATTACATTCATCATAATATTGTTGTTGAAGATTTATTCTGCCTATTATGGATAAGTCTGAATAGACTTGTTTTCACCATTAGACAGTTTGTCGATAGAAAGCCTGAGCCTACACTTTTACCGACCCAAGGGATTTTTAACCTCCCACACCATGAGATATGAGAGCAACTGGCCTTTGATGTCGCTGTAAGTTATACACAGCGGTGGAAATCCAAATTGGCAGAGATGGGGGCACGGAGAATCGAACCACCGACCTTCAGATTAGGAGTCCGACCTAGAAAAAAGTCAGACACTCTAACCACTCCGCCACAGAGAACACCAAGGCCGAGACAGTAGTGGGTATAGTGGTTTTTTAGTTGACATCTCGGGAAAGGCTCATTAGTTACACAAATGGTTAACCGGAACACTACCATCTTCTCCCATGTTGGCAGTCTTCCCTCTGGTGTGACTGGGCTGGACTTGAACCCTCAACTCTACCCCTCTAGTGTCATAATATTCGCATAAGTACTTATACATCACATTTCCAACTACAGTAAAACCTCTACAAATCGACCGACCTTGAGACCGACTATAAATGGTCCATTTAGGGAGGTGGTCGGTTTAGCGAGTTATTTTTTATCGTTACAATGGTATTGTATGGGCGATCGTTTGGGAGACAAATAAAGCGATCTATATAGGCGAGTAGTCGATCTGTGGAGATGGTCCGGTAGAGAGGTTTTACTGTACATTCATTATAATATTAGCATAAGTACTCATACATCACATTTCCAACTATGCATCATATTCCGTCATATTCGTTCCATTCCATAATATTCTGGTGAATATTCCTCAATATTTATAATAGTCCTTAATATTCCTCAATATGCCAATATCTGAATTGTATTCTTGTATATGACGTAGCTCAGGCAGTAGAGTGTCCACAAGTGAAGGTGTGAATCATCCGATCGATTCTGCTCAGTGGACACATAAATTTGGAGTTTGTGATATTTTCCGTTCCAACCGGTGGTCCATAACTGGTTCATATTTTTCAAAAGGTTGTGGCATGTGCTGTCCTGTTTGTGGGAAAGTACATATAAAAGACCCCTTGCTGCTTATCGGAAAGAGTAGCCTATGTGGTTGCAGCGAGTTTCCTAAAAAAAAAAGTGTCAGAATGACCATATGTTTGATGGCCAATAGCCGATGATAAAATTCAATGTGCTCTAGAGGCATAGTTAGATGAAACAAACAGTCATTTACTGGTCTCACTTTTCCATAATGAGAGTCTAATGGTGCTGGGAAGAACAAGCCCAACCTATTGGGTTTGCAATAAAATAGCCCATTATGAGCTGCGAAGAAGACTATATAGATCGATGACCAGGTTTGAATCTACTGACAAGCGTCTGGCTATCACCTCGTATTTATGTTGAAAGACACATCCACAATACAGCGTCGTGCATCCTGATAGGGTAAGGCGACACTTATGCCGCTGAATAATTTAACACATGATTGGTGAGAGAAAGAGCAGAGCGAAGATCAGTTTGTTTGTTGCTATTGTTTTACATCTTAGCAACATCTAAGGTCATATCAGGACGGGTACTGACTTTTGACAGTGCGCACTCATAGCAACTTCATAGTGCTGCCCCACTGGGAAATGAGGCTACGAGAACCATGACCCGATATCCTACTCAGTCACATTATTCTGACAGTGAGCTAACCAGTCCTTGCCCTATCCTATTAATGCCGAGTGCCAGGCTAGGAAGCAACAAGTATCAATTTTAAAGTCAGTGCTTTTACTCGACTGAGAACGTGAATTTTGTCAACAAGAACTTGCTTCAAAGGTTTGCATAAAATGATGGCTGGACTCCATCCGTTCTCTGTGCTTGCTATGAACCATCATAAATGAAGAAAGGACCGACTCTGTAGATGTTAATTAAATGAGCATGCTGACAAAAATTGTTGACATAATTGATAACAGGCTTTAATGGGAACAGGTTCTATTAAATTGAAGTATCATTCCCTTCTATGCAGCAACTAACACACTGACTAATGCTTACTTAAAGTTGCATAGTCCGATGGTTTTGCGTTTTGGTAATTTTTCTGAGATAAATATATTAAATTGATCATTATAACCAACCTTATTTCAGGTTAAAGTAACTTTGATTTTAAATGGATAAGTTTTGAGATCTTTGAAATTAAAACATGCAAATTTAGTTTTGGCAAGCACGCCAAAACTCTGACAACATAGGCTTCAACAGCAACATGTTCTATCAAATTGTCCCAGTGTTCCCTTCTATGTGGCAATAAATACTTAATATGTGCATCAATATCTGCGTTAGATATGTAGAGTCAAATCTATATAATTATTTTGGTTTTGAAAATTTGATGCTTCATCGGACTCTGCAGCTTTAATAAGTGCATAAGTATCTAAGCTGGATATGTAAGATCAAATTTAAATAAATGTTTTGGTTTAGAAAATTTGATACTTTCATCGGACTGTGCAGCTTTAAGAATAAATACCACCAAGGATCTACAGATACTAAATAATCACCATGTAACCACAAAGGGCTACTAGAGCAAATAATGCGCCACTACTAAAGCAGGCCAGAAGACAAATAAAAGCTCATGAGAGAAGCACGCTGGAAATGGCTACCAAGGTGTGGAATGCCCAAACGGTAAAGGAATTACAAATTCCTGATCTAAAAACTTACAAAAAATATCTGTGCAAAATAAGGCTAGGAAACCCCAACTAAGCTGCACTGCAAAGGGGCATGTGATATGTCACGGCCCACCAGCGGGATGCCCAATGGAAGGTAACCATGCCAAAAGTAGCCAGATAACACACTACACAGCTACGTAAAAGCCTATGATATGTAAATAGGAGTAGGCTAGTCTAGTAATATGAGTAGAACAAAATAAAATAATACATATATGCCAAGGAAATATAAAAGAACTAACATAACCATACCAACCAATTATCTATCTGCTACTGAAATGCAGGCAATCAAATACCTTATCAGCAGCTACTGTGTGGTAAGATAACACCAAGACTACAACCTGCCAGCATGGAAAACAAGCCTGGGTGCCCGGGCTTATATGATATAGCTAGTATAAATACAGCCTCAATAAAAAGAAAAAAAGAAAAGAGAAAAAAAGGATGTCTCATTTCCACTACTGCCCCTCTGTAATCATATCTCACAATTAGCAACATCTATGGTCCTATCAGTGTGGGTAATACTGACTTATGACAGTGTATGCTCATGGTGACTTTAACATATTTTTAAATTGTTATTGATGGGGTCTTTATGGTGTCTTAATAGTGACTTAATAGTGCTGCCTCACTGGGAGACAGGGCCACCGGCACCATGACCCAATATCCTGATATTAACCAAACCAGCTCCTATCCTATTAATGGCGAGCACCAGGATAGATGATGACAAGTCTAAATTTGGTAAGCATTGTTTTGACTCGGCCACGGCTTGAATCAACGACCTCCCGCACGGGAAGCCAGGCAGTGTTGTTACCGCCTCTACCTTAATACCTGGTCTGTGCGGGTTCAAATCTTCGAATCTATGCAGGGTTGGTCATATGGTTGCAGGCATCCCAGGAAAGCTGAACATCGGGGCCCATAAAAATATATATTTATTTCTTAGAATTCAGAATTTCTAGGAATTGAGCCGTTCTCTGAAACTGGGCACTAAAGCAGTAAAGCACTAAAGTGTGCCATGGAAACCAAAAGTGAAAACCTTCCAAATAATAGCCACAAAAAAACATTCCAAATAATAGCAAAATCCATGTTCATATGATGGTCTACATGTTGTGCATATGTCAGAGTTGAAAAAAAACTATTTCACTTTATGATTGAAATCTGACACAAATTGAGCGATAGGCTAATATCACTTGTGTAACATGAAAATGAAACACACATCCAAACTATCATTTCAACATAGACAACAAAGTCAAATAAGATTGTATTAATTACCATTAAGCGAACAAGATTATATCTTCCAAGAAAAAGTTGCAAAAAAGTTGGAAAATGATTGAATAAATGCATAGCGTCGACATATTTCATATTTTCACTTTTGCACAAAATCATACAATTGTAATTTGGATATATTTGTTGTGGAATAGATTAAATATATGTAATATTGCTAATATACTTAACCTACAGAGGCAACAATAATTATTTGACTCGCTATCAATACAAGAAAGAATTAATCATCACCACCGTGACGTGGAAACCAAATATGTTGTGCCCAGTTTTAAAGAACGATGCACTTGACGGCCCATAGCACATGGCACCCTGGGTAACTTCCCGAGTTTCTGGTACCTCCAGCCGCCCCTGACTCTGTATATAATGACCCATTTCCCTCCTACAGCATACAGAGAGGGGGTGTAATGACATCACGAGGCAACTTTCGGTGGCCATATTGGATGACATGCAGAAGGCTTGCAACTGCTTACACTGAGGCTATTTACTGATTCGTTGGCTTATTTGTCACTGTTTTGAGTAGTTTGGCCTCAGAAGTTGTTGCTAAAGTGCTGTAAGTAAACACATTGGATGTAAACTGCCCAGAACCTCCCATAACACAAGAAAACTCTGTTTTACTGCATCTGCATGGATTCACAACATGGCTAGGGAGGGTGCTCGTAATCCAAGATGGAAGCCCGCTGACCGCTGATTGCTAAGTAATGATGTCCGGAACTGAGGAAGTCTGGGACACATCCACTCGAGTACCAAGGACTGCATGCAGAGACCCAAGGCCAGTTTGCAGACCACCTCTCCATATACACTGATGGTTCGAAAGACCAAGCCAGGTAGCTGCTGCGGCAGTCTGTTGACGGGAAAAATGTGGTGTATGTTTGCCCGTTCAGACCTCGATTTTCACTGGAGAAGCCCGAGCACTTCTTCTCGCATTGGAGTGTATCGAGGTATCCAACCACACTAACTATGTTATATACAGTGATTCGTTCTCTTGCCTCCTGGCTGTTGCTGGACTGAAAACGAATCACCCTATTCTAGCAATGGTCATTTATAAAATGAACCAACTGACAACGGATGGGTATGAGGTGTGCTGTGCTGGGTGCCTGGCCATGCCGGCATACAAGGAAACGAACGAGCTGATCGGGCTGCGAAGAAGGCCCTGAACTGTGATCTTGAACCGTGTCTGATCCCTCACTCTGATCTGAAACCACTAATAGCCACCCACATAAAATCCAAATGGCAACATGAGTGGGATGAAAATATTAATAAACTTAAAGAAATTGAACCATCTGTGGGAAAGCCACCACAGACTCATGCAGGAGGTCGGCAGGACCAAGTGGTCCTTAGCCGCTGCCATATTGGCCACTCGTGGCTTACACATGCTTTTCTGCTCAAGGGGGAACCTCCCCCTGAATGTATTGGGTGTCAGTCCCTGCTGACACTCAAACACATTTAACTAAGTTGCATTAATTTTTTGGCCCTGCGCCAACAGTTCTACACTGCAGACAGTATGCATGACCCTTTTACTCAGGTAAAACAGGAAAACATTTTAGCATTTTTGAGGGCAGCTGGACTGTACCACCTCATATAGTTTACTAAACAGATTCTATCAATTATTAATAACACTTTTCTTTTTCTATGGGAATTTGTTTCCCTTGACGACAAATATATGATTGTGAGCTTTCTAATTTAATGAGTGTCTATTGGCACTTAAATGATTGTCTGCTTTTACATGTAAAAGCGATGGTTTGAACAAAGAACAAACATTTCTCGCCGTGAATATGGCCTATGCTGCCGACACGGCGTAAAGCAACCACCAAACAATCAATCAATCAGCTAAGTAATGACGTCATGTGCGCTCCCTCTATAGCAGCATTTACGTAGTTTAACCACATTGTAGTAAAGCATGCAACTCAAACCGGTGTGCGTGACTTGCTGGAACCCAGGAGCCCCTCTAAAGCCAGAAGCTCATTCGCTGAAAGGCTAAGTAGTGTTGATAGGCCAGGGCGGGAAATTTCCCAATTTTACCCATTTGGTCCGATTGAGATTTTCTGGGTTTCTTTGGTGATTTTTGTTTGTTTGTTTTGTGAGTTTATTCCTCACTATTTCCGCTCCATTTTGGATCTTCCGGGAAGGTGGTAGTATTCTCTAGAGAACCTACACACGAATTAATAAGGAGGTCCCAGATTCATATTTACCACACAAGAAAAAAAACCAACAATTTACTATTAGTATTGGTCGTTGGAGTCTTACGTCCTGACAACATCTAAGGTCATATCAGGGCGGGGACTGTCTTGTGATAGTGCACACTCATGGAAACTATATAGTGCTGCCCCACTGGGATACCAGGCCACCAGCACCATGATCTGATATCCCACTCAGTCATATTATCCTGACACTGAGTCAACCAGTCCTTACCCTATCCTAATAATGCCGAGCGCCTGGCTAGGAAGTGACAAGAATCAATTTGATCATTCATTTGTTTGACTCGACCAGGAACCGCGCCCGGTACTATTAGTATTAGCGAGGAAGGACCGAACGCGGTGGCCGAATCGGTAGCCAGCTGGCTTCCCATGCGGAAGGTCTGGAGTTCGAATCCCGGCCGAGTCAAACCAATGACTTACACAATTGATACGTGTTACTTCTTAGCCTGGCACATAGCATTATTAAGATAGGGCAACGACTAGTTAGCTTAGTGTCAGGATTTTGTGACTGAATGGGATATCGGGTCTGGTGCTGGTGGCCTGTTCTTCCTATCCAGGGGGGCAGCACTATAAAGTTGCCATGGGTGCACACCGTCACAAGTATGTAGCCATCCTGATATGACATTAGATGTTGCTCAGACGCAAAACAACAACAAACAAACTATTAGTGAGGTTTATCCACTATTCAGAAAGCCACCGACTTTGCAGACAAGATTACATAGCTAAAACTTAGAAATTATGGGATCCACCCCTGTCCACATATAGGCACACATGCATCCCTTCCCATCTTGCTACACCCCAATTTGTCTACTTTAAAGCCCTTGCAAATTGGCAGTGGCGTACTGCTATGGGAACGCGGGGAAACTTTGTTTGGGGGGGGGGGGAGGATTAGTTTTTGCAAGACGGGGCTGAATGGAGATCAAGTTATTCTGCTGTTGTTGTACAAAGACAATATGCATGTCATATATTCTACGGTGCTGCCACCTGGTGTGAACTGTAGCCAGTTCCAACTGGTTGAAGAGTAATCAGCACTGATCTCTCAAGCAAGAAGCCATACATGGCGGCAGCAGGTTTCCTCCACAAAGAAATATGTCAGAATGACCATATGGTTGACGTCCAATAGCCGATCATAAAAATCAGTGTGCTCTAGAGGCATCGTTAAATAAAACAAACTTTCAATTCCCGGTGCCCCCACTTCTGCCAATTTGGATTTCCACTGCTGTTTATAACTTACAGCGTCATCAAAGGCAGGTTGCTCTCATACCATCTCCATGTGGTGTGGGAGGTTAAAAAATACCTTTGGTCAGTAAAAGTGTAGGCTTGGGCTTTCTATCGGCAAACTGTCTAATGGTGAAAACAAGTCTATCCAGACTTATCCTTGATAGGCAGTATAAATCTTCAAGAAAAAAAAATCTATATAGACAGATAGGCTTAGACAGCTTGATGCAACAGGGTACCTGAGTAGTGTAATGTTAGCATGGTAGCCTAAGAATACCAAGAGGTGTGGCTTTGAATGCTGCGCTAGCGGCAATAATTTCCATTTTCATCATCCCCATGACATTTCTTGCAGCAAAATCTGGTTTAAATAAATTGACTGAAATATTTCGGGAAATCTCCCGCCACTTGTTTGAGGATTGGCGGTCCACGCTAATTGGTCCGCCTGCATTCGGCAGGTCCTCGTGAGTCTTCCACTGGTCTGGTATTATCAAAGCCTTTGCTGTCCACTCACTGTAACCCACCCACACAAATACCCCCTGACCCTATCCCCCCCCCCCCCACCCACCCCACAAATCTCCCTAATTAAGCGCTGGTCTCCTCCCTCTCCAAAGAGATACTTTCAGAGCCAAAGGCGGCCATCTTGTTCGCTGGTCACGGCGTCCGAGACTGACAGTATTGGGAACCAGCGGCTGCGTGGTGAGAACTTCCGGCACACTGGTGAAATGTTAGTTGTAAGGCGGGTGGGTGTTCATTAAAGCGGCATCGTCTGCGGGAAAACATCCACATCTTTTCAAATCCCGAAACGCTTACTTAGATTTGATCCTACAAATGTACCTTAGATATAGGTGCATTGGAAAAAAGATATATATATATATATATATATATGTGCTCTCTGTAAGACCGCTTAAGGACAAGGAAGAACAGATTGTGGGTAATACAGTTTATTACCTGAGAATTACCGTACCTGGCGGGCCATAAACTCCGAATAAGTAACAAAAATTGTTTTCTCTTGGTTAAGTTGAATCGGCGCGCAGGCCGGGTGGCGTATCAGGAAGGTGCCGGGCCGATCGAGCGCCGTGGTTATATACAGCTACTAGTGGCACCATCTAGCGAGTAGCGGGCGCATAATGCTTAACTAACCCGGACGGCGCGTGTGGCACCGCCTAGCACAAATCGCCTGAACCACCACGCTGCCGGCGCGTTCGAAACGCCAATAGATAGACTAGTTCATTTATATTATTCTGTCAATGCCCGTCGGTGCCTACACCAGTATATAAGCATATATACCATCTATTCTATTATAGGAATATTAACAAGGAAACTATCTTAGTATCTATCTTCAGTTCCCTATGTAATAGTAATTTCATCCTATGTTGAGAATGATTACGCACATGGATTAGTGTGGGGATAGTAGGGTAGGTAGGGGGTGGGGGGAGTAGCAACACAATAACAATACCCCCCCGGGAGTAATGGCCGGTCGGGGAGGAGCTGTGCCAGATGTGGTGGATCATGCATGACACTCCCCCAAGCATCCCCCCCCAACCAACCAACACACAAACACCGCTCCCTGTGTGAGAGGGTCTGTGCGTGTTCAGTACAGTAGGTTGGTTACTTGTTGGAGTTTTACGTCCTGATAACATCGAAGGTCATATCAGAACGGGTACCAACTTGTGATAGTGCGCACTCATGGTGACTTTATAGTGTTGCCCCATTTGGAAATCAGGCCGGCGGCACCATGCCCCCATATCCCACTCAGTCACATTATCCTGACACTGAGCTAACCAGTCCTTGGCCTATCCTATTAATGCTAAGCGCCAGGCTAGGAAGCGACACATATCAATTTTATGACTTACTGGTTTGACTCGACCGGGAACCGAACTTCCGATCGCCCGATCTCCCGCATGCGAGGCCCGAGCTCTACCGATTAGGCCACCGCGTCCAGTCAGTACAGTAGGAGATGGCCATCTGTGACCAGCTATAGCCTGGCTTAAAGGGGAAGGTAGATCGAACCCAGTAACTGCACCTTATTCAACCTGCTCCACTGCTACATTTACAGCTGGACGTGATGGCCGAATCGGTTGAGCTCAGGTTTCCTGTGCGGAAGATCGGGAACTCGAATCCTAGTCGAGTCAAACCAATCACTTACAGAATTAATACTTGACGCTTCCGAGCATGGCGCTCAGCATTACTGAGATAGGGCAAGGACTGGTTAACTCAGTATCAGGATAATGTGACTCATTGGGATTTTGGGGTCATGGTGCCGGCGGCCTGGTCTCCCAGGTGGGACAGCACTATAATGTCGCTCTGCGTGTGCACGATCACAAGTCGGTACCAGTTCTGACATGACACTAGGATGTAAAACCCCAACAAGCAAACAGGTACATTGGATAGTTGAGGAGTTTGGAGCAGTGTATGCACCCTAGTGGAGATAAAAAAATCCAGTTTGTGTTGTACTCTGTGAATACTTAGCATCCAACTGACTAATTTTGTACTTTTGTTACTTTCTGAAGTACCTAAGTAGTGTTTTTATGAATACTTTTATCTATAACTACCTTTTTTTTTAAAAGCTACTTTTACTTAGGTTCTTTTTTCTGGAGAAGTTGTTATGGCATTGGTCATTACCCCAACGCCTATCTACTGAGTTTGAGTTTGTCACTTCTCTGACTTTTATAAATATTTTGGATATTTCACATCAGCATATAATGCTCATCCCAGGAGCATCAAACCATCACATCATACCATAAATGCTTATCATGGTATATATAACGCTTTGGATCTTTTAGCTCAGCATAACGCTCATCCTAGAAGTATCAAATAATCACATCATGCTATAACTGCTTATCATTGTATATATAGTGCTTTGGATGTTTTACCTCAGCATAACGCTCAACCTAGAAGTATCAAATAATCACATCATGCTATAACTGCTTATCATTGTATATATAATGCTTTGGATGTTTAACCTCAGCATAACGCTCATCCTAGAAGCATCAAACCATCATATGATGCTATGACTGCTTTGGATTCTTCACCTCAGTTTAACGCTAATCCCAGAATCATGAAACCGTCACCTCATGCTATAACTGCTCGTCGGGGTCTATATAATGCTTTGGATGTTTCACCTCAGTATAACGCTTATCCCGGAAGCATCAAATAATCAGATCATGCTATAACGGCTTAGCATGGTATATATAGCGCTTTGGATGTTTCACCTCAGAATAACACTCATTCCAGAAGCATCAAACCGTCACCTCATGTTATAACTGCTTATCATGGTACACTATAATTCTGCTTCACCAAGTTATAAACCATTTATAATATGTTATTAATATTAATATGGAATCTACCTGTAGTGCTGAGATGTACTACTGCTATATCCTGTTGTTTATATAAAGCACAGTCTGTAGGTTATTTGTATATTAGCTCCAGGGCTCATGATTTTGCTTTACGTATTATTTTGTTTATAAAGCGCAGTGGGAAGACAACCATTAATGGGTACACAGTTCCTACAATTTCTATTATCAACAGGTTAGTTTATATTTGTAGAATATTTATAGACATTGTGAATATATATGCATACATGTCTCAAATGTCTCAAATGTCTCAAATGTCTGTCCTAGCTGATTGCGTGCTGGACGGGTGGGTGGGGGTTAGGAGGAAAATAGCTGCTTCTAATTTTGACATCATCATCATCAAACTCCCATATCGGGTAACACCAACAACTGCTTGCTCATCCTGGTTTGTCCCCAGCCCTTACCTGCTTGCTGCCGCCTCTTCTGGGTAGGAGGCGGCGCCTCAACCCCCAGGGAGGCTAGGACCACGCCGACCAGCAGGCACCTCAGTGTCCACACCTCCATGTCACAGTCACTCTTCTATCGTCTTCACCAAGCTGGTGATGTTGGCCACCAACACAACTCCACTGAGCAATAATACACAAGCCTTCAAGGAGGCCTGAGTGAAGGAATCCTAGCTGATGGCGTCACTGTCTGTCTGCCTGTCTGTCTGTCAGTGGCGTTGTCCGTCTGTCTGTCGGTATGCCTGTATGTCAGTGGTGGTGTCTGTCTGTCTCTCTGTCTGTCAGTGGCGGTGTCTGTCGGTCTGCCTGTCTGTCTGTCAGTGGCGGTGTCTGTCTGCCTGTCTGTATGTCAGTGGCCTTGTCTGTCTGTTAGTGGCGTTGTATATATATATCTCTCTCTTCTTTCTCTCTCTCTCTCTCTCTCTCTGTCTACCTGTCCCAGTCACACACACACTGCTGATGACGATGTGTGCTTTATAGCTACCCCACCAGATGGCGCGCCATGCGGTTCGCACATGGCTGCATGTCTGTCTATATATATATATATATATATTGAGTGTGTACACAATGAGTGGTGATGAAATAGACTGGACACATCATCAGTTTCCTATTGACCTGATAATGTCCGACAGGGGTGACAGGGGGGAGGGGGGGGGGGAGAGATTGAAGGGGGAAGGGGGGTGAAAAGGGGAGGGGAGGCATAGCATTGCAACAGATGGGCGGAACGGATGGACCTACTTGGAGGTCATTTTACTAACTACTAGTAAGTGTTCTCTGTGGCGGAGTGATTAGAGTGTCTGACTTTTTTCTAGGTCGGACTCCTATTCTGAAGGTCAGTGGTTTTGATTCCCCGTGCCTCCCACCTCTGCCAATTTGGATTTCCACCGCTGTGTATAACTTAGAGCGTCATCAAAGGCCAGTTGGTCTCCTACCACGTCTATGTGGTGTTGGAGGTTAAAAATCACTTGGGTCAGTAAAAGTGTAGGATCGGGCTTTCTATCAACAAACTGTCTAATGGTGAAAACAAGTCTGTTCAGACGTATCCATGATAGGCAGTATAAATCTCCAAGAAAAAAAAAACTAGGGAAAATAATGCACACTTAAGAAGATGGAGTGTTTGTTGACAGCACTAGTAATTATTGTGGCACTGAATGCTTCGGTTGTTTAGAGACCAATCACTGGCCGGAGCTATGAGCTAATCACGGAACAGTATCACAAGAGCTAATCACTGAATACTATCACAGGAGTCAATCACTGGGCTGGATCATAGAACCAATCACTGAACAGTATCACAGGAGCCAATCACTGAGCCAGATCTCAAAATCCAGTCATTGGGGAGCATCACAGTAGCCAATCACTGAGCCAGATCACAGAGCCAATCACTGAACAGCGTTACAGAGTCAATCATTGAACCAATTATTGAGCTGGATCATACAGTCAATCATTGAGCCAATCACTGAGCCGGATCACATCCAATCATTGAGGAGCATCACAGAGATAATCACTGATCCAATCTCTGAGCCAATCACTGAGTCACTTACTTATCCCATCAATGAACAGCATCACAGAATCAATCATTGAGCCAATCACTGACTGGATCACAGATCTAATCCTAGTATTAGTAATGCTGAGCGCCAGCCTAGGTAGTGACAAGTATCAATTTAGTAAGTCGTTGGTTTTGACTTGGCTGGGTTTCGAACTCCCGCCCTTTTACATGGAGCTCAGCATTAACAGGATAGGGCAAGGACTAGTCAGCACAGTATCAGGGTAATGTGACTGTATGGGATATTGGGTCATGGTGCCGGTGGCCTGGTCTCCCAATGGGCAGCACTATAAAGTCACCATGGGTGTGCATAATCACAAGCCTGTGCCCATTCTGATATGACCTTAGTTGTTGTTAGGACATAAAACTCCCAACAAACAAAGCAAACAAACTACATGCAACACTATGCGGGCGGATGTGGTAGACGGGGGGTTGGAACATATGACACGTGTGAACAAAGGTATTGGTATGACCTAGTTTGTCTAAATAGGTCAGTAAGCTATTGACAACAGGTAGTGTGGAGTGCATGTGGAGTTTTCAAAGGGGGAAATTTAGCGCTTAGGCTTACTTTTGTACAGGAATTTTCAGAAGGTGTACTGTCTATAGTACAATACATGACACTTTCTAGATATAAATAATAAGCCAATGAATCATCTGTCAATAGCTTTTGATTTTAGTCACGTGACTGACTATTCTACAGGATGTCCAAATTGGAAGAGCGCTGGCTGACTTCCTGTCTGGTCGGTCATGAGGCAAACCCTGACCCGCCTCGAAATAATGAATCGAAATAATGAGTTGACAATGACTACATAGCCTGGTGTTTGGAATTACTAGGATAGAGCACGGATCAGTCTGTTCAGCGTCAGGATAACGTGACTGAGTGGGATATGTCGGGTCATGGTGCTGACAGCTCGGTCTCCCAATGGGGCACCACTATTAAATCGCCATGAGTGCGCGCTGTCACAAGGTGATACCCGTCCTGATATGACCTTAGTCGTTGCCAGGGGATGCAACCCCAGAAAACAAACTGTTCTGACCATCAGGATTATATATCTAATGGGGTCTTTCTACCGTTAGAGGTACAGGACACATGTGGATTGATTTGTATAAAATTAAACAAAACCAGAGAATGGTAGAGTTTCATATTAATCCAACCACACGGGGTGGCCGAATGAGTTTGATTGATTGATTGGTGGTTGCTTTACGCCATGTCGGCAGCATAGGCCATATTCACGGCGAGAAATGTTTGTTTTTTGTTCAAACCATCACTTTTACATGTTGAGAATGAGTAGAGCGTCCGTCTCCTGTTTTGGGAGATCGGGAGATCCGAACCCATGAGTTTGTGGGTTCGAATCCTGGTCAAGTCAAACCAATGACTTAAAAATTGATATGTGTCGCTTCCTAGCCTAGTGCTCTGCATTGGACTGGTTGGATCAGTGTCAGGATAATGTGACTGAGTGGGATATCAGGTCATGGTGCTGGTGGCCTGGTTTCCCAGTGGGGCAGCACTAAAAAGTCGCCATGAGCGCTCATTCTCACAAGTGGGTACCCGTCCTGATATGACCATAGATGTTGCTAGGACGTAAAACAACAACAAACAAACAACAAACATATTAATCCACAAGAGCTTAAAGTTGCATAGTCTGATGGTTTTGAGTTTCTGTCAATTTCTGAGATAAATATATTAGGTTGATTGGTATAATATATCCTACTTCAGTTTGAAGTTAGTTATTTTAAATGGCTAACTTTTGAAATATTTGAAATGCAAACATGCCAAATTTATTTTGGCATGCGTGCCAAAACTGTGACCCCATAGCCTTCTGCAGTAACAACGCCCATTACATTGTCTCAGTATTCCTTTCCGTGTGGTGACAAATGTTTAACAAGTGCACTAGTATCCATGTTTTACAGGTAGAATCAGATCTAGATAATTGTTTCGGTTTTGAAAATTAGATTTTTTATCGGACTATGCAGTTATATATGAAAGTTGTATAATCCGATAAAAGCATTACATTTTCAAAAGCAAAACATTTATGTAGATTTGAACCTACATATCCAACTTAGATACAGTTTGTTTGTTGTTGTTTTATATCCTAGCAACATCTATGGTCATATCAGGATGGGTACTGACTTGTAACCGTGCGCACTCATGGCGACTGTATAGTGCTGCCCCACTGTAAGACCAGGCCACCAGCACCATGACCTGATATCCCACTCAGTCACATTATACTGACACTGAGCCAACCCATCCTTGCCCTATCCTAATAATGCCGAGCCCCAGGCTAGGAAGTGACAATTATCAATTTTTAAGTCATCGGTTTGACTTGACCAGGGTTAGAACCCACGACCCCACAATCTACCAACACGGGAGACGGACGCTCTAACTCATTTGGCCATCCCATCTGGTCCAACTTAGATACTGGTGCACTTGTTAACAGGTTAACATGCGTACATACTTGTTGCTGCATATAGAGGAATACAAGGTCAATTTAATAGAACCTGTTACTGATGAAGCCTATGGACAGCAAATGAGTCAGAGTTTTGACAAGCATGTCAACATTAATTTAGGAATATTTACACTTCCAACATCTCTGAACTTTGTCATTTTAAAGCTATCTTACTTCAATCTAAAGAAAGGTAGATTATAATGATGCCAAGAAAATAAATAAAAAAACTAACATAGGCTACTAGCCATACCAACCAATTATCTATCTGCTACTGAAATGCAGGCAATCAAATACCTTATCAGCGGCTACTGTGTGGTAAGATAACACCAACACTACAGCTGGCCAGCATTGAAAACAAGCCTGGGTACCCGGGCGTATATGCTATGGACAGAATAAATACAGCCTCAATAAAAAAAAAGTGAAAAAATAATGATCAATCTAATATGTCTAATAAACCTAATTATATATTTAATAAACCGAATAATTTATCTCAGAAATTACATAAACTCAAAACTATCAGAGTATGCAACTTTAATAATTGATGCTTAAAGCGTTGGTGCCGTATTCTGTGGATTAATTAGTAACACGTGCGTTAAATACAGCGTATTACTAATGTGAATTATACTTCAATGGGCCTTTGTACTAAGCAATCAACAACAATCACCGGCAATTTAGACAATTCCGATAGAATTTCAGTTTAGACTCTGTTGCCCCGGTCACATACACTTTAGTGGACGTAGTTGAGCATAGCTGAATGTAGTGGAGGCTAACGTGGGTCAAACGTGGTGTAAGTATGTTAAACTAGGTTGAAATGCATCAAGGTACGGCAGGTTTTGGTATGGATAAATATGTTACAGTATGGATATATACATATGCTAGAGGATGCTAGAGTATGCTAGAGTACACTAGAGCACGCTAGACCATGCTAGAGTAAGCTAGAGCATGCTAGAGTATGCTAGAGAATGCTAGAGTATGCTAGAGTATCCTAGAGTATGCTAGAGTACGCTAGAGTATCCTAGAGTATGCTAGAGTATGCTAGAGTATGCTAGAGCACGCTAGAGTATGCTAGAGCATGCTAGAACACGCTAGAGTATGCTAGAGCACGCTAGCGCATGCTAGAGTACACTAGAGTATGCTTACAGTATGCTAGAGTATGCTAGAGTACAATAGAGTACACTAGAGTATGCTAGAGTATGCTAAGGTATGCTAGAATACGCTAGAGTATTTTCGCATCACAAATGCAAATTCAGCCTCTAACGTAGCGCTCTTTTGAACGTGTCCAAAAATTGGATATCACGGCTCACCCACGTTATTACCAAGTTAACATCACAGACAAGTATGGATGCCGGTATGTTCAACTACGTTCAACTACGTTCAACTACGTTCAACTACATTCAACTACGTTCAACTACGTTCAACTTCGTTCAACTACATTCAACTACATTCAACTACATTCAACTACATTCAACTATGTTCAACTACGTTCAACTACGTTCAACTACGACCAACTACGTTAGCCTCCACTACGTTCAACTACGTCCACGAACGCGTCTGTGACTGGGGCATGTAGTTGAATGAGAAGAGGGTACAGGATCGCAGAAAGGGTTAGAAATGGGATCGGAGGTGCTGCCACCTTGTGTAACATATTGGTACTGGGATGTTTTCCCAGTATCGCTGCTTCCCCATGAAGGTTTGAAGCTGCGACCCAACACACCGGGTCGCAGCTTCAGCTTACATGGGTGGGAGGTGGGAATGGGCCTCCTTCCAGTCATAGCCATAGATGTTAATCTCACATTGTAGTATCAGGATACTGTGACCGAGTGGGATATTAGGTCATGATGCTGACAGCCTGGTCTCCCACTGGGGAAGCACTATATAGTCATCATTAGTGTGCACTGTCACAAGTCAATAGCCAGTGTCCATCCTGATAAGACCTTAGATGTTGCTAGGCTGTAAAACAACAATAAGCAAAGCAATAGTATTGCAATTCAATTTATTGACTCAACAATTCTAAAGCTAACACCCAGATCCTTTTACTTGTTGCACACATCACTACTTATTATGTAAAGAATATCTAATCACATTGAACTATGACAACATTAAAAAAAAAAAAAAGGAATACAAAAGATAAATAAATAAAGAAGAAACCTTGCAAAGAATTGTAATCCTAAAATACTGTACCCCGTACCCCGTTTCTTATTGTATCATGTGTATTTTAATTATACTCTAAAAAATCATGTACAAACTTTGTATAAATAATTGTACCACTTATGGCCTGAAGATCAGTGCTATGACTTTGAGAAATAATATATGAATCAAACTTATTCCTCCCCCCCCTCCCAAACAAAGTAAAACAAAACCTAACAGGTTTTGTGAAAGTGAAGTGAAATAAGTTGAAGAATTACAAAGAACGCAAACTTTACATGGTTGTAATGTACATACATACATGTCTTTATTTATTTTAAGGCGAGTGACATAACATTAATGTCCAGAGGTGGCCTATAGTTAGTCATTCTTGATTCCTTATCACAGAAAAGTTTCTTGCATCATACAGGTTGAAGGAAAGTGTGAGGCATCCTTTGGCAATGCAATGATTCCTTTTGTGGTAGTGAGGTAAAGTAATGGCTAGTACTACTCCCCCCCCCCCCCCCCCCCCCCCACCTCTCAATGACAGGAGAGACGCACTTCTTTCTACTGGGATCACACGGGATGGCCTAGCGGTGGAGTGTCCCGCTTCATATATAGCGATATAGCGAATGGTAGACAGGAAGTGTGAACACTTATTTGACTCTCTTTTTTATTTTTTTGGTACATTAGTTGTCCCAAGCAGGGGAAATCCTAGATAAAAGATTCACCCGGTACTTGTAGTACACGGGTGAAGGACAACGTAGTGTAAATACAGGCGAAAATAGCTTTAGTATGGAACCTGAACTAGAAACTGTGGCTCCAGTATCAAATGGCTACTGATATCGGCACAGATTTGGTGAAATGGGAGAGAATGCAAAAAGACAAGATGGTGGCTGCAGAACGCCGTCGATTTCACTTTTAAATCTTATTAAACTAGATATTATATTATATTTTTCAACTCAAAGGTAGCGGGCTATCAATAAGATATATGTAAAGAATAAATGTTGCTTCTTAGATTGTGAAATTAGGTTCTCAATTCATTGACCCGTTTTTTTGACAGCTTTTACATAGGGTTGGTTTGCACCCCTATTGCAGCAGTACGGGGTGACTCTTGTATCTAGGGAAATCCCAGTCACAGACGACTGGTCTTCCCCACTCCACTGCTGGATGATAGAAAGCCCGAGTCTACACTGTTACCGACCCAAGGGATTTTTAACCTCCCACACCACATAGACATGGTATGAGAGCAACCGGCCGTTGATGACGCTGTAATACCCCTGTCACACTACGACGTAATGAGCCAACGTGAGCATAACGTGGTGATATTTCGTCATTACGTTGATGTATGTTGGATTACGTTATGATGACGTCATAATGACGTTAGAGTGACGTCGAGCTACGTTACATTACGTTGTGTTACGTCGAGTTCCGTTGAGGTTTTGGACATGTTCAAAAGTGTCGACGTAGGTCGAACGTAAGGGTTTACGTTCGCCGTACGTTCTGTTCACGTTCAGCGAACGTCAATGACGTTAAACGGACGTTATTCCAATGCTCCTCACTACGTTCAACTACGTTCCACTACGTTGAACCCCATTAAACCAAGTGCAAATGCCCACGGGGCATAATGGGAACGTCAGGACAACATCAGGACAACGTCAGGAGAACGTCAGGAGAACGTGCATTCAACGTACGTTCAACGTGTCATGACGTAGCTAACATCACGTAATGTTCTTCTGACGATGGAATAACGTTCATAACGTTCCGTCAGTGTCATTACGTTGACCTCTCTCGTCGAACGACGGTATCACTACGCTTTACCAACGTTACTCTCTCGTCCACTACGCTGCATCCACGTTCAACTTGTGCCCAAATTTGCATACTACGCCGAGAAGTTCAACGTTCTTCACGTTCTCCCTACGTTGACGTCGTTACGTCGTAGTGTGACAGCCCCATAAGTTATACACAGCGGTGGAAATCCAAATTGGCAGAGCTGGGGGCACGGGGAATCGAACCGCCAACCCTCAGATTAGGAGTCTGACCTAGAAAAAAGTCAGACACTCTAACCACTACGCCACAGAGAACGCCATATGCAGAAGGGCATGGGGTTTGAAGCCCAACTAAGAGGCTAATTTGAAACCTCACCATCCACCCATCGATGAGGAGTATGATGATGCCTATGAGTATGTGAAATTGTATTTTATGACTTTTCATTGTTCATGTACTCATCTATTTTGGTCTCCAAAATGGAACCACAGTAAAACTTCTCTAAATCGACGGATCATGGGACTGACTTTAAAATGTCTATTTAGGGAGGTGGTGGGTTTTTTAGGGAGTTTGTTGATTGTTCCAATAGTATTGTATGGGCGATCGTTTGGGACCCAAATAAAGCGATCGATATAGGGGAGTGGTTGCTCTGTGGAGGTGGTCGGTTAGAGAGGTTTTTATGTTCTATTGATTTCATATGGTAATGGTATCATTCAGCTGAGCAGAAAACAGAAAGGGTGGGCTCCCTGCCAATCAATGTAACGCGGCTACAATAAATAGTTATAAAGTGTACACAATACATGATATTCACACGCATGCGCTGTGGCAACGGTCCCACAACCATAGTGTTCATCGTCACTGTCAGATGTCACATGCATTGTGAATATTGTGTTTTAATAGTGACTGACTAGTTTGGTACCCTCCTAAGATTTTCAAAAGGGTCCAAACATGAAGCAATTTACTTTTGGAATTTTCAAAATATCCCAAAATTTGACTGACATACATGCATTTGCAAGTTAGTAATTTCCATAGCTTTTGTATGCGCTGAGGCAACGGTCCCACAACCATAGTGTTCGTCGTCGCCGTCAGATGTCGCATGCATTGTGAATATTGTCTATTTGTCAGTACATGTTTTCCCTATCCGAACAACAATCATAATAAAAGCTGCAAACCTATACCGCATAATAAATAAACGAAGCGGAACTCTAGAAATCAGTGGAAGTAACAAAATAGGCTATTTGCAGATAAGTCACCAATCATATCGTCAGTATATATGATTCAGACACTGGTTCTCAGTAATCACAAATAAGACTAATGTTTTAATACTGGCCCTTGTGGGAAGCAACACAATTCAAAAGTTGGAGATAAACAGTGATTACCTTAAAGGTACATAATCCGATCATTTTGTGGTCTCTGGCAAATTTATCACTTTTTAAAGAGATATACATAGATAAATAATGGTTTACCTTGAAGTTGCATAATCCAATAATCTTTGGTTGTTACTATACTTATCCATTTTTTTTAGAGATAAATACAAATAAATAATGGTTGCCTTGAAGTTGGATTTATCCTTTCATTATATGTTTTTGTCATACTTATCTTCTTTTAAATAAACGTACATAAATAGTTGTTACCTTGAAATTGCATAGCTCAATCATTTTGTGTTTTCGCCATAATTGAAATAATGCAAGACCAACATACTTTAATATTGGGATTTATTGTTGTCTTCTTTTACCGTTACATATCAGAGTTCAGTGTCATGATTTCAAGGCTTTACAAAACTTGACCCTACGGAGAATAACAAGTATGGGTGGGTGGGATGGCTTAAACAAAAGGGTAGGAGTAGGTGTTGAAGGAACTGCAGCTGAGGTCAAAGTGATTCGAAAGGCGGGCTAGTCCGTTAACGTTAAATTTCTACACTAGGTGGTGGGCGCGGCGGCCCATTGGGTGGATTTAATCCATACATAGCATAAGAGATGCTTTGTATCCAGTCGAACTGAAATGTCGGCCATACATATTCAATTACCCATGTTCTCGTAACATGCACAATTGAAATAATGCAAGACCGACATACTTTAATATTGGGATTTATTGTTGTCTTCTTTTACTGTTACATATCAGAGTTCAGTGTCACGATTTCAAGGCTTTACAGAACTTGACCAAAGTTTGTAGCTAGAGTTCTGGGGGACGAAGAAATCAAATGTCTTGGCACATAGGTATGGACCGCCCCAGAGGTCCAATGACCTAGGTCCTTAATGTCTTGAAGAGAGGAGGCAAGGGATGCACAGGCCTGTGGCCCACCTCGGCGAAGGTTATGGAGAGTTATGGCACCTGATGCCGGGTGCCCCTGAGTAGCCAGTGCCAGTCTAAGTGTGTCAGGAATAAGGCATACATTAATTGCTCCAAGTAGTATCGCCCATTTCCTTACCATTACATATCTACAAATATTCATATATAATATAATGTCAATGCGTTGCAATTCCTGAGGCATTACCAACATGAATGAATGTCCTGAGATATTAACATCTTATGACTAAATGGGATGCCCAAATAAATTGAGCACCTGCTTCTCAGGTCGCAGCTCATGCGATTCGAAACAGTGGGGCTATAAAAACCCTTGCTGAGCGAAATCAATGAATGAAAAATTGATACTTGTCGCTATCTATCCATGGCACTTGGCTTTACTAGGAAATGGCAAGGAACAGTGGAATGAGGAAGACCAAATATTTGAAATTGAAATTTCCCCTGCTTAATCAACTAATTTACTAAGGCCGAGGCACGACCGGTATATATCGGTGTTCATTGAGTTTAATTTTTCCTGATGTGTTATCGTTAGTTTGATCATCTTCATTGATGATCCCAGGCTCACCTATTTTTTTTCTTGAAGATTTATACTGCCTATCATGGATAAGTCTGAATAGACTTGTTTTCACCATTAGACAGTTTGTCGATAGAAAGCCCGAGCCTACACTTTTTACCGACCCAAGGGATTTTTAACTCCCACACCACATAGACATGGTATGACAGCAACTGGCCTTTGATAATGCTGTAAGTTATACACAGCGGTGGAAATCCAAATTGGCAGAGGTGGGAGGCACGGGGAATTGAACTGCCAACCTTCAGATTAGGAGTCCGACCTAGTAAAATGTCAGACACTCTAACCACTCTGCCACAGAGAACAAGCAGCACCCACCCCCCAGCCCAGTCCATGGCCCGAATTTAACCCTCACACATAGAGTACAAATTCAAAGCACATTGTTCTGCCTCTTATACTAGAGGTGTGGGTGGGTGGGTGAGCTTAGAGTTGATGTTGTCAGTTTTGAGTTTGTGTCCTTTGTGGTGAGCTACTCAGTGCATGGTCATGTGACTGGAAATCTGGCAGGAACCGCACATGGGGGGCATGGTCCAAATAAGTTCATATGCCCGGGAGCCTCGAGGTGGCGCCACCACAGGGTAGGCGGTTGCTGGACGAGTTAATGTTCACTGGTTTTCGAACATCGGTTCAATTAGGTGAGTTTATGTTGCTCATGTTTCGTGCAGTTGTCATGCCCCCGCCCATGAATCACCGTGTTATACTAACATGAACAATGTAATAAAACTAACTTAATTTTGTTAAAGGCCAGGTATAGATCCACATGCTCACTGCGCAGGGGCAGCGCACATATTGGAATGCCACATCTTATCCCACACTTGATACTTGGTGGTTTGAAGTTGCATCAATTGTTGGCTTTGAGTTTCTGCATTATTTAAACAAATTAATTAATTAATTAATATATTGCGTCGATCATTGTAATCTAGTTACTTTAGGTTACAGTATTTTAAATCATCTATGGCAAGTTTTGGGGAGATATTTGAAATAAATTTGGTGTGCATACTGAAAGCTTGGATATCGTAGGGATTTCACAATTCGCAGCAGTGACAGGCTCTGTTAAATTGACTTTATAGTCCTGCCACACAGCAATCAATGGTTAAAGTTGCATGATCCG
The DNA here is from genome assembly GCA_030323885.1 of Branchipolynoe longqiensis. NCBI lineage: Eukaryota > Metazoa > Annelida > Polychaeta > Phyllodocida > Polynoidae > Branchipolynoe > Branchipolynoe longqiensis. The sequence continues at coordinate 78,080,500 of CM059197.1, read as the reverse complement.
ATCGATTTGAGTTGCTGCCATTACTTTGAGATAAATATTTTAGGTTTTTCATTATAATATACCGTACTTTAGTTCAAAATAACTTCCATTATGCATGGCTAACTTTGGAAATATTTTGAAGTGAAAACATGCCAAATTAATTTTGGTGTGCACATCAAAATGCTCTTCACCATAGACTGGAGCAACAACAGGTTCTATTCAAATACTTTAATAGTTCCCTCCATGTAGCAACACATACTTTATAAGTGTATCAGTATCTTACTATATAAGTTGGATATGTAGGCTGAAATTTAGATAAGCGTTTTTGTTCCGAAAAACTGCTGCTTTTATTAGACTATCAAACTTAAGGCCCTGTCGCATTACAATGTATCTCTCAAGCGCGCGGCCAATGCGTAAAATCCCTTTTTTACGTCGAGAAGCGTCAAACTTTTCGGCGCGGGGGGGCAAAGTTGGATGTATACATACCGTATACATAGCGTATGGCCAATGTCTGACCAACGTATGGCTAATGTGCTTCCAGGCGAAGAACGCTCGAATTACACTCATGGTATGTTTGCAGAACGCCGGTGAACGTTATATACGTTATTCAATTGCCAGAACTATGCCTGATATGTTACATACGTCAAGACACACTGGAGAAACACTAGACGTATGTTAGACATACTTTACATGTACGTTATCCATATGTTGTTAGTACACGGACTGTATGTTCCCACTGCCTTTAATGTAGGTCAACATAGTGCAATGTAGTGCAACATAGTGCAATGTAGTGAACAACATTTGTCAAACATACTTCTAACATACATCGACATAAGCCTAACATATACCTAATGTACAGGCGACGTAAAATCCACACGTTGTCAAACATTGTTGTACGTCGAAGGTTTTGTGTATGCACAAAACCTTCCCGACCCCCTGACGTGCGACTCCGTATCTCGATGAACGTCGACGTACGAACGAGCACCTAATGCACGCGTAGCGCATAATGACATATCCCGACGTAGCTGGCAAAAATCACGTACGTCGGCGTACTTTGGCACGATGCGTCGTAATGCGACAGCCCCTTTAGATACTGGTGCAGTAATTAAAACTCCATATTTAGGGTCAAACCTAGATGACTGGTTTGATTTTGAAAACTCTATGCTTTCATAGTAGGATTGTGCAACTATAAATGACTAGCATTTTGTGGAAATACACATGACCTTCCTTTCGAATTGGTTATCTATGTCACGGTAGCTATTACTGCGCTACCAACTACAGTAAAACCTCTCTAAATCAACCGACCTTGGGACCAACTTTAAGTGTTCCATTTAGGGAGGTGGTCGGTTTTATGGGGATAGAATATGGTTACAATGGTATTGTTGTGACCCAAATAAAGCGATCGATATATGGGAGTGGCCGATCTGTGAAGGTGGTCGGTTAGGGAGGTTTGACTGTAGTACAAGTTAACTTTCCATAGCCTTATTTCAAAATAAGGTAATTATCAACTAACATCAGGTTTCAGCAATCCAGAATATTTCCAATGTTTTTGCATCTCTAGCGAAAATAACTTGAATTCTTCAAAGTGAACGCCAGTCCCAGATTTATCATACATTCGATATGTTGTCAATATGTTTCAAAGTAATAATAAAAATGCACCAACAGATTTACTTATGCTGCCTTTAAAAAATAAAAGTGTTAATTGCCAGCCATGCGCTTAATATTAACCTGAGGGGGCTGTCTTACTAAATAACCCGATATGATCATCGGTTAATAAACAATACCACCAACATTCCTATCGCATTAATGTTGCATAGGTCGACGGTTTGGGGTTTCTGTAATTTGTTTAAGATCAATATATTAGGTTAATCCCTATAATCTACATTATTTTAGCTTGAAGCAACTTTGATTTAAGATGACTACATTGGAAGATATTTCAAGTGTAAGCATGCCAAATTAATTTTGGCGTTCTTCCCAACACCATAGGATTCAGCAGTAACAGGTTCTATTAAATTGACTTCTATGTAACAACAGAAACTTAATAAATGCATCAGTAGGTTCAAATTTAGATAAACGTTTAGATTTTGAAAATTTTATATTTTTAACGGACTATGCAACTTTAATATTAGAGCAAATTCCTCAATTTAATGGCATACAAAATATAAATATTTTTTCAATAGCTACCCTACCCCATAACAACGATCTATGTACATATACAGGTAGCTATATCAATATTAATAATAATAATAATAATAATAATATTAATAATAAAGATTTCCACAATCAGGATTACGATACGCGGACCAGCACGAAGACTTATGTGTAGTTACTGCAGTCGCCGCTTGGGGGCGCCAGGGTGCATGAGGATGGAGCGGTGGCCATGATGATTGATATGTGTCATGAGAAGGCGTTAGCTATCATTGTCGAAATGACGTGACGTCATACTTGTGTTTCTAATGAAACCGCTCGGTGGAAGCAGTCTTGGCTCGTCAAATGGTGGACTACTCCGTTTGGAACGCCGCCATTTTGGACGCCCACTGTTACACCATTTCGGACGCCATAACTTTGGACGCCATTTTGTTGAAGATGGCCGCGTGTGTCTTGTCCTGTCTTTGAGAGCGAGGCTTCCTCGGAGTGTGTGATGAGGAATCGACGCACGCACTCGTAGCCTTGCTACAAATGACCGTAGAATAAAACAAACACAACATTTAAAAATTAAAATGACGTCATTCTTGGAAGCTCAGCGAGTTTCAAGAGAAAGGAAACTTTGTTTATTGGGGATTTATGTCCTAGCAACATGAAGCATCCAACGGACATGAGTAATGTAGGTGACGCCAATTTGATTATGAAATATACGATTTCGACCACCCACCAACGCGCCCTCTACGGCAATCGCAAGAACTAATGTAGTAGAAACACACAAACAACTAATGGAATGCTTACTCGGATCATAAACTCTCGGTCTCCCGCCTCTAGCATGTAGTCGTTTGTTCCAACATATCCCGCATTCACCGGAACAGTTCGATGAACATCACGAGGCTGAAATAGATTGCGAGGAATTTCACATTTGAATTGGCCCATCGAAACTAGCACAATGCTATACTGGTTAAAGCATCCACCTTCCCATGCGAGAGGTCGAGGGTTCGATCCCTGCCCGTTTCAAGACAAATGCACAGGTGTGTTGCATATGAAATGGTGTCTATGGAATGTGACCTTCACATATGCATACAACTACAGTAAAATCTCTCTAACTGACCCCGTCCTGATATGACTTTAGATGTTGCTAGGACGTAAAACAACAACAAACAACAACTCTACCACTCCCCTATTTCGATCGCTTTATTTGGGTCCCAATGGATCGCCCATACAATACCATTGTAACAATTAAAATAAATTCCTAAACCGACCACTGTCTTAAATGGAATATCTAAAGTCGGTCCCATGGTCGGACAATTTAGGGAGTTTTTTTTTTACTGTAACTGTATGATAGAGGATAATGGTCTTCCACCTTTACGAGGAGTTTCCGCTGCTGAACAAGCATTGCCTCGATGGTGGCGCTGAGGTAGTCCCCGAACTTCTCGATGTTGACGTCACGCGAACATCCGGGCCACTCGAACACGCTCTCCAGGGATGCCACCATCGCCGTCTGCTTCTGTAAAGTGGCAGAAAGTCGCGCTAAAATTAAGGTTGGTTGGTTGTTGGGGTTTTACGCCCTGGCAAAATCTAAGGTCAGATCAGGATGGGTATCGACTTGTGACAGTGTACACTCATGGCAATTTTAAAGTGCTGCCCATGCTGGGAAATCAGGCTGCAGGCACCGTGACCCGATACTCCATTCAGTCACATTATCCTGACACTGAGCTAACCAGTCCTTGCCTTATCCTATTAATGCCGAGCGCCAGGCTAGGAAGCGACAAGTATCAATTTGATAAGTCATTGGTTTGACTCGACCGCGAACCAAACTCCCAAACTTCCTGCATGCGAGGCCTGTGCTCTGCCAATTCGGCCACCACACCCAATTTGGCTATCTTTGAAATAATACTTACTTGCAAAGGTGAAAGCTTCTGTGAGCTGTCCTTGGTGTTGAGCTCGTCTTTTAACTTCTTCCTATCATCATATAAGCAAAGTATCGGCATTCAATAGTCTTCACAGCAAACAACCAACATTCCAACCATTGATTATTTTATTTAATTATGACCAGTAAATATATATTAATAGCATAATATATGTCCATCAATGTAGTAAATGGTTAATTTGTTCATCGAAAGTATGCCCTTTGTTCTCAGCTGTTAAAACACGGATCTTCGAGAGAGATAGTAAAATATTCGGATAAATATAGGATAAAAATATGACAGTGTCAGGATAGCACATAGCAAATGTATTAAGCGTTATTGTAATGTCATGGAAATATTGGTAATAGAGCTGATGTGCAGGTAATTCGGTCTCAATGGTTAATTGTGTTATAGTTAGACGACCCCGAGTGTGCCTGGGCGAGAAGAGCAGAAATCCCAGCCAATTCAAATTAATTACTTAAATTTGTTTATATTTTTCACTACTAAGTTTGTTTGTTTGTTGTTGTTTTACGTCCTAGCAACATCTAAGGTCATATCAGGACGGTCACTACCAAGCCAAGGGATCGGCTTTACTGGAGTGGGACAAGAAGCAATCGAATGACGAAGACCAAAGTATCTGTGATTGAAATTTCCTCTGCTTAAAGCTGCATAGTCCGATGAAAACATCAAATTTTCAAAACCGAAACAATTATCTAGATTTGATTCTACATATCTACCTTAGATACTGGTGCATCTAGTAAACATTTACCGGCACACAGAAGGGACTACTGAGTCAATTAATAGAACATTTTACTGCAGAAGCCTATGGTGATAGAGCTTTGGCAAGCTTGCCAACATTAATTTAGCATGTTTCCATTTCAAATATCTCAAAAGTTTGCGATTTAAAATAAAAGTTACTTCAAACTAAAATAAGGTAGATTATAATGAACAACCTAATATGTTTATCTCAGAAAATGACAGAAACTCAAAACCATCGGATTATGCAACTTTAATCAATGAATGTTATAAGACATTGATATATAATAATGGCCTGGATGGATATATTGATATATAAATGACATATAATAAGTAGGAGGACAGTTCTCTGAAGAAGACCCAATTGTCTGGATTTGAAATTTCCTCTGCTTACTCAATGAATGTAATTGCGGAATAAAAAGTAACACCGAGATTTCTTCAAACCCCAGAGCGTTCCCTGGTTTATTCCACCAAGGTCAGAATAGGAATGACCTGTCAGTGCCGCCATCCATGTAGGGTCGCACTATAAAGTCACCATGAGTGCGCACTGTCACAAGTCAGTCCCCATCCCTCGGGGGCCGCCCATAAGAATGGGTGGAAGAGTCCACCATAGGGACGGTTCCTGCTAGGGTGCTGCCACCTGTTGCTACTTCCGAGAAACAGGGGTCAGCGTAGTCACCACTGCCACTGTGTCATACTGGCTGTAATCGATTAAGGCTCTATCACACATCACCGGATTGGGGAAACGCACAGAAACCGGACACTCTCCGGTGAAATATGACAATGTACGGTTTTATACGGTTGGCATCCGGCATGTCCGTTATCTGGCCGGTGGTGTCCGGTGTGTATGGTGGGAAGTTTTGAACATGCACAAAACTTGTACTGGACACAACTGGACTGACGTGTATGGTTGATGTCCATTCTAAGTCTGTTTAGTCCGTTTAGTCCATTTTGTCCGGTTCATGTCCATTACCCATCCGTTACGTCTCCATTTTGCTTCCTGCAGAGTCTGTTGACGGTGTTGCAGGAATTTGGTCAGTATATGTTTCCAGCATGTCCGTGACAGTCCAGTACGTGTCCGTTTGATGTTCGGTCCATCCCTTTGTCATCTGGTTATCATCTGGTTATCGCCCGGTTATCGTCCGGTGGCTATCCGTTCATGTCTGTTTCATGTCCGTTCGTCCAGCGTCCGTTGACGCGATAGCGCAACATTTCGACACATTTTGATACATTTTGATACCAAACACCACCGTACTAGACAATTCTTTGTCCGGTTTATGTCCGTTGCTCAATCCGGTAAGGTGTGACAGGCGCTTTAACATGACCCAGGCAACTCGGTTCACCCAAGTCATCAGAATTTCAAATAGAACACAGCAAGTGAAGTCGACAAATACATGTGCCGTGTGCAAAACGACCCGACCCGAGTAACCCATCTCTTGGCTGGGGTGGCTAGGAGTGATGATGTCACATTTGCGCTGGTACCATCCTGCAGGATAACAGCCACCGGTACCAGTCATACATGTTTTTTTTTGGTAATAACATAGATTAATGAAAGGGAAATATAACTAAACTATGCCATCATGAAACAATTTAAATCCTATTTTGCTGTAGTTATATCGGTTATTAAAATAAAAAAAATAAAAAAGGTTTTGGATTAAGCCACCATTTGTTCCACCCCAAGCGTGGAGACGCGTATTCGATTATTCGAGCCAGAGTGTGTAGGATGTGCGCATGCACCAAAAAGTGGCTCGGGTGACCCGAGTTGATTAATAGATTACGCCCACTGGGGCTCATTGCGGACTATTACATAATAATGTTTCTTCAAATAACAGCATGAATTGAGTAGCGATCCATCGACATTTCTCTGAGGAAGACCCAATTGTCTGCATTTGAAATTTCTTCTGCATAATCAACGAATTTAATAACAAATTAATATATAACAGCAGGTTAAACTGACTGGCGCTGATTGTCCATGCGTTCTTTCTCTGTCCAGGTCTTACCTGGTCAACTTGGTGTTGGGGACGTAGCTGGGATGGTATGGGATCTCAAAGCCAAATAGGTTCCGCCAGATCTGGTAGTCGAGAGCCGTCTCACCGATCTGAACAGCAATACAAGGTGGTCATCTCTACATGTGTACTATTCACTGACTCCACTGCAAGCTGCTCTACTTTCCGTGGCGTTTATTGATGGGGTTTTCGCCCTTTCGGTGAATTATTATTGGAATATGTTTAAAAAAATTGTACATTCTTCGTCAATGAATTTGTCATTGACCACATGTAAATCTATGTGTGTTCCAGTAGGAGAATATAAACAAAGCCACTACCACTATCAGTTCCTCATTTCACTATATATAAGTGCTCTATAACCAGGTTGGAGAGCTTACCTCGTTTTAGCTATGGTGGTCATTTGGCCACCGAGTTAATTTCCAAGGTCGAATTTTATATAAGATTAATGTGCAGTTTGACAGTTTGGGCTCTGATACACTGAGTTTTGGGATGTTTCCATATTGGAATACATCACTAGAAAGCAAAATATTATATCTAATTTCTTGAATATCTCCAGGCCATTTAGTTCGGACTGGGTTGAGTAAATTAGCAGTGAATATTAGGAAATAATTCAGTAGTTACAACATATGGCTACAGGCCAGAACTGCCAATGATAGTACTGTGTTGGTATAGCAGTAAATCCCTAACAATAGGGCACCTCCAGTCAACCATGGGGGTATATGCTGGTCTTTGGCCCACTCATATACCGGCCGTTTTAACGGCGCCGTTTATAAATGCTGCAGTTCTGCAGCCAGTGACCGCTAGGTCACGAACCCCCCAATAACTAACTAACTAATATACTTTCACTTGCCACTTGGGGAGGAGGTCCTGTGGGGACTGTTGTACATCGTTTAGATATATTTGTTGCATACCAATATATATATATGCATAATAAATTATTCACTCTGATTATGCATCTGATGCATACTCACTACAAAGATGGCTTGTCTTGCTGGTACAACATTAAGAAAAACCTACCTTAAATATTATTGTATTTGATTAATTTTATTGTTGGTTATCACTTTTTATTTCTATTCATATTATTTAAGGGAGGCCGGTGCCGGAAGGCTTGGTGCCGGGAGATGTATTCTTTATATACCAGTTTTTTACCACTATATGTATGCATTAGTAGCACCATATATTATTAGCAGAGTTATTTAGGAACAACAGCCGGCATTTGATTTTGCCCGCGGGGCGTCGCTGTGTCATTGCGTTGGATCGGGTTTCAAGAGCAATGGAGGGCGGGGGTTGGAACCCGATGCAACGCACTCTCGCCAGGGACCGGATTTTTAGCCGGGTCGCGACGTGACACAGGTCGTACACAGGGTAGGGGGTGGAGGGTGGTCGGTCGATAATAGGTGCATGTCTATATGGAATCAATATTGAGCTCACCACGTAGAGGCCCAGCGTCTTGGAGTTGAACCCATCATCGTCACCTAGATCACCGGGCGGTGTGCTCGCGTTGTGGTTCATGTCCAGCATGCCCCCTGAAGGTCAATAGTGCCAGTGTCAAGGTCATGTGTAAAGTTCAGCTCAAGACATGGCCACATGTAGTTCGGGGGGGGGGGGGTATTTACACATGGGTGATGATTGATTGCTAAAGGTTTGTTGAGATGTTTATAGCGATGTTGTAGACAATGAATTAAGATTACAATTTTTTTTTTTTTTATTTGTTTAGTTTTTTTATAGAAAGAAAGGAAAGGCCAAATAAAATGACCGGAGGAGTTGAGCATCCAATTCATATCTAGCATTTTTTTTTTTTTTTTTTAAAGACCCCCCCCCCCCAACACAAAGAGTAGACATCAACTATAGACTACATCACGGTTCCGACTGCGCATGGGCTGAAAACGGGACCGGGAGCAAAGCAAAGGAGTACGGCCATTGAGTTTGCCGATACGCATAGGGCAAAACTGGCATTTTATTTAAAATAAATAGAAATACGTAACAATTTGGCACAAACATGGATGGAAGGATCCAATATGTTTAAGATACAACTCTCCATAATTAAGCATTTTGAGCTAAGAAAGATACAATTTCAGTCACTTTACAAGCTGATGTTTACATCACCATTGTCATTGATTAGTCACAAGTAATTCTTGTTCTAAATATTAAAATGTCAAATGTGTCAACAAAAACTTGTTTCAAAGAAATATATAACCAATATCTGATTAACCCTACTCATTTTCTTTTTCTACATAGAATATACATAACAACATGAATAAAATATATAAAACTGACTCTGACTATGGCGCTAACACTAGTCTGAGTGCCTAGATTTGTCTAAATCTAAATACACATGGCATAAGATGTGCATATTATATTGATGTAAATGCAATGCTGGATAAAAGATTAATATCTTAATTTATTATATATATATTTTTTAGTTGGTATTCTATGTGCTTCTCATGGCTTTGTTTTGCTCTGACGCATCCCACAATGCACCGCGCCGCTGGAACCGTGATGTAGTCTATTGGGGGTCATACAAGAGTGGTTTAAACCTATCCGATTAAAAAAATACAAGTTTTTATTTGTTGTCGATATCCTTTTTTTAATTTTTGTTAAAACCCACATTTGATCGAACAAGTAGAATAGACCACAGACATACATGCCGAAAGAGCATACAGCTGTGGTATATTCCTATCTAGGAGGTTACGTGATTTGAACTCTGGCTGATGTGAGTCGAACCACTGACTTTCAAAATTTATACTTGTCGCTCTCTATCCTGATGATCAGAATTACTAGGATCGGGCTATAATCAGTTGAATAAGGGAAGTCCAATTGTTTATGGTTGAAATTTCCCACAGCTTAATACATGAATGTTACAACAATAACAAAGAGTTACATCCAGTTAAAAATCAAAAACATGAAGGATGACAACAAATGGTTGAGTGGCAAAGAAAAAAGAGATGCTTTGCATTCTGGGCCAGTGTGCTAACCAATACACCACCTAGGCTCCCTGATGTCATCACACTACCCACGCCTACCTGTCTATGTGGCTCCTTGCCCGAGAGGTCAGTGCAGACCACTACAATACTAAATGTGAAGTAACCTGTCAATGGAACTCACCGTCAAATACATGTATCGGAAACTGGTCGAGGATGCCTCCGTCAGTGTACCACGATGTTACACCGTTGATCTCACACTGCACTGGCTGGTACAACACTGAAACACACCAGGTGAATTAGTAGTCTACATACACTAACAGCAACAGCACTGAACCACCCATTGATAATGGCAGTCCCATCCCGATATGACCTTAGATATTGATAAGACGTAAAGCTCCAAATGTGGTATGCAGGTATTGCAATACCTCAGGGAGTTTGACGCCCCTGCCCTGCAGAGTTGTAAACCACTGCCTTGAGGTACAGGTTCTTGACAGAACCGAAGGCTAAGGGAGCAAACCCTGAACAGAAAACCATGTCACTGTGGCAGCATCAAGGGTGGTTGATGTGTGGACAAATAGTTTTGCGCCTGTCTAGACATGTTCTTGTCGGTGTGAGATCTCTATTTGCTCCCCGAGAGAGTGCCGCTGGTAACTTGCAAAAGCCAGCAGCACTTCAACAGTTTTGCAGGCAACTTTCATGAAATGAAGGAGAGCGGCATTCAAGTAATGAAATCAGTCTTTGTTGCATTGCGACCGACAGCATGATGATGATGATGAAAGCTCCAAAAAGATTTTTATGTTTTAATGTAGGGTTTGGTCAGTTGGAGTTATACAAGGAGTATGCAAATGTCAGTTCAATAGAAATATTCTAGTGTTATCCCATCGTGCTTACCTATGTGAGTTTGTTATGTGAGTTTGTTCTTTTAGTGTTGATAGTCACCTGACAGCAATATGAATTCTGCTGTTGGGGTCGGGTTGTTAATAACACATTGGACCGGCTGTGGATAGTGAAGCAGTGGGACCAACCTCAGTGCATTGGGATTTTAAATATTATATTATATTATATCTGTATTTGGACTGTAACCGTCATTGTAGATGGTCGAGTGGAAATAACATAGATATGGCAACAAGTAAACAGAGAACATCGGGCAATAAATGCTTAATATGTCAATCTTCCCGCATGTAGGTTTGACACAGTCCAGTGTATTGCTAACAACGCCACCTCAACAGCAGAATTCATATTTATGTGAGGTACCTATCGCCCCTAAAACAACAAACTGCAAATAACTCACATAACTAACCACAATAGCGTAACAGTAGAATATTTCTAGCAAACTGACATTTATATACTGTTTATCTAACTCCAACTGACCACACCCTACATTAAAAATGACTAGAACTTTACCAAATGAATACAGAAGATAACTTCTGCTTACATTATAAATACCATGTAAATACTTAAATGGATCTGACTAATATTGATCTAGTCATATGATATCACTGTTGCCATATTGCTATGGAACTTGGGGGTTACAGAATTTGATTGTGTTATAATTATATGGTGCAAATTGTGTATTCAACAGTTATCGTATATCTTACTCAATATACATTATTTCTTTAAATAATCCCGAATTGAAAAATGTCTGGAAGACCAGTGCTTCGGCACTGAAAAAAGACTTATTCAGCAGAATGAGCAGTGACATATACTTGCAGAATAGACTCAGCCATACTATAGCCATTGTCGCCTACTTATCACTGACTAACGGCTACTACCTGATATCTCTCCTTGCACCCAGTCACCCGAGGACCATTTCCCCATCCAAAATCTGCCCACTGCGGCTCCGCAAGCTGCATAATCCGATGAAAACATCAAATTTTCAAAACCAAAACAATTATCGAGATTTGATTCTAGATATCTAACTTACATACTGCTGCACTTAATAAACATTTGTCGCCACATAGAAGGGAATACTGAGTACATTTAATAGAAGCTGTTACTGCAGAAGCCTATGGTGTTAGAGTTTTGGCGTGCTTGCCAAAATTAATTGTGCATGTTTGCACTTCAAATATCTAAAAAGTTAACCATTTAAAGTAAAAGTTACTTCAAACTAAAGTAAGCTAGATTATAACCACCAACCTAACATATTTAGCTTAGAAAATGACAGAAACTCAAAAGCATCGGACGATGCAACTTTAACAACAAAAGAAATAAATTATACTCTTGCAGGGACACCCAGGTATTTTTCACCCTGCCCTAAGATTCACTTATCTTCAAATGTCGATTATGAAGCGAAAATGGAGACACTACAACCCCTAAACTCCTTTTTTTAAACATTGTGTTGAATGTCAGATTTCAACCGCTTACATAAGCCGTGTTTACACGGGCGAGTTAAAACGGCTCATATAATGTGCCTTGCCTAGTTCGCCTCACATTCGCCGTGTAAACGCGACTCTGAGGCGGATTAGGGCTGATTCGCTTCATATGATTCACTTTATGTACACCACCTCGCGAGGTGGTTTATCTGAAGCGATTCCGCTGGTTCCCGGGCAGCGATAGTATAAAATAGTAGTGCTTGCCGGCTACAGATGAAGCAGTAACTAATCGCTGGTGCCCAGCAGTGTGAGGGACCGATTAGGCCGAAATCTATTGAATGCGATCATATTTAACAGAATTACATACTCAAATAATGAAATTTAATTAAATTAACCTTAAATTCCAAGCGATATTAACGTAGCAGCTACATCGGCGTCGAATCGATGAGTGTAAAGTAAACAAATAGCAGTGCTCGCCGGCTACTGGCAGCACTAAGGCTGCTGGTTCCCAGTCGCCGACAGACTGTCAAACTCGCTCGTGTAAACGCACCACTACTTCGCTTCATATAAATCGCATTGTCTAATTCGCTTCACAATTCCCCGTGTAAACACGGCTATGGTCACCCAGCCCCCTCAAGTTCTTAACAACAAATAAAACAAACTTAAATAATTGCACTCGTCTTTATCTAGTTATTTTTCAACCTGACATGCGATTCAATTATCTTCATGTGATGAAAAAGAAGACATTAGAAACCTTTATCACACATTCTATCGGCTTTAACAAGCAAATATTTGTGCACCAAACCCAATGCTGCTCAGGGCCCCTAGCATCTTAACAGCAACATTGTCTCACTTTATAGAGGGGGTGTAATGACATCACAAGACAACTTTCGGTGGCCATATGGGATTACATACAGAAGGCTTGCAACTGCCTACACTGTGCTTATTTACCGATTTGTTGGTTTATTTGTCACTGATTTGAGCAGTTTGGCCTCAGAAGTTGTTGTTAAAGTGCTATAAGTAAACACATTGGATGTAAACTGCCCAGAACCTCCCAGAACACAAGAACACTCTGTTTTACTGCATCTGTATGTATTCACAATATGGCTAGGGAGGGTGCTCATAATCCAAGATGGCTGGCCACTGACCGCTGACTGCTGAGTGATGACGTCACGTGTACTCCCTCTATTACTGCCATCTAACTTTATAGAATAAACATATTGACCAAACAACTTTTTTTTTAAAGTGGGAAACCAGTCATAGTCACCTGGGAAGGACATGGTCATGCGCACTGCGAGTCTGATGGGCATGTCCGGTGTGGTCTTGGGGTGGCAGTACTCGGGACACATCCGGTTTAGGTTGGTGACGACGATGCACAGCTCCCGACCCGTCTGGTCGTACAGCTGGAGACAGAGCAGAAGGCAACTGAGGGCTGACACGTGTGTGTGTGTGTGGGGGGGGGGGGGGGCGTTGACAGGTGGTGGAGGAGAGGGGGACGGGGGCGTGTGAGGATGGGGCGGTGACAGGTGGTGGAGGGAGTGAGAGGGAAGGTGGGGGAGGGGGGGGGTTTTGACAGGTGAGAGGGAGAGGGGGAAATTGGGGGCGTTTGAAGGTGGGGGAGATGGGGGAGGTGGGGGGGGGGTGGTTGACAGGTGGGGGAGGGAGAGTGGGAAGGTGGGGGGGTTGGGGGCGTTGACCAGTGGGGGGAAGGGGAGGAGGTGGGGGGTGGGTGGTTGACGGGTGGACGGGAAGAGGTAATGTGGGGATTGAGAGGGATTGAATGTGAATGTGGGGTGGAGAGGGATGTGGGGATTAGAGGGAATGTGGGGATTGTAGGGAATGTGGGGATTGAGAGGGAATGTGGGGGATTGAGCGGATGTGGGATTGAGAGGGAATATGGGGATTGGGGGTGGGGGTTAAGAGGAATGTGGGGATTGAGAGGGAATGTGGGGATTAAGAGGGAATGTGGGGATTGAGACGGAATGTGGGGATTAAGAGGGAATGTGGGGATTGAGAGGGAATGTGGGGATTAAGAGGGAATGTGGGGATTAAGAGGGAATGTGGGAATTAAGAGGGAATGTGGGGGATTGAGACAGAATGTGGGGATTAAGAGGGGATGGAGAGGGAATGTGGGATTAAGAGGGAATGTGGGGAATTAAGGGGAATGTGGGATTGAGTGAGAGGGAATATGGGTATTGACAGGGAATGTGGGGATTGAGAGGGAATGTGGGATGAGAGGGAATGTGGGGATTAAGAGGGAATGTGGGGATAGAGAGGGAATATGGGGATTGAGAGGGAATGTGGGGATTAAGAGGGAATGTGGGGATTAAGAGGGAATGTAGGGATTAAGAGGGAATTTGGGGATGGAGAGGCATGTGGGGATTAAGAGGGAATGTGGGGATTGAGAGGGAATGTGGGGATTGAGAGGGAATGTGGGGATGGAGAGGGAATGTGGGGATTAAGAGGGAATGTGGGGATTGAGAGGGAATGTGGGGATTAAGAGGGAATGTGGGGATTGAGAGGGAATGTGGGGATTAAGAGGGAATGTGGGGATTGAGATGGAATGTGGGGATTGAGACGGAATGTGGGGATTAAGAGGGAATGTGGGGATTAAGAGGGAATGTGGGGATTAAGAGGGAATGTGGGGATTAATAAGGAATGTGGGGATTAAGATGGAATGTGGGGATTGAGAGGGAATGTTTTGGGAATGGAGAGGGAATGTGGGATTGAGATGGATGTGGGGGATTAGAGGGAATGTGGGGATTGAGAGGGAATGTGGGGATTAAGAGGGAATCTGGGGATTGAAGAGGGAATGTGGGAATTAAGAGGGAATGTGGGGGATTGAGACAGAATGTGGGGATTAAGAGGGGATGGAGAGGGAATGTGGGATTAAGAGGGAATGTGGGGATTAAGCGGGAATGTGGGTATTGAGAGGGAATGTGGAGATGGAGAGGGAATGTGGGGATTAAGAGGGAATGTGGGGATTGAGAGGGAATATGGGTATTGACAGGGAATGTGGGGATTGAGAGGGAATGTGGGGATGGAGAGGGAATGTGCGGATGGAGAGGGAATGTGGGGATTGAGAGGGAATCTGGGGATTAAGAGGGAATGTGGGGATTAAGAGGGAATGTAGGGATTAAGAGGGAATTTGGGGATGGAGAGGGCATGTGGGGATTAAGAGGGAATGTGGGGATTGACAGGGAATGTGGGGATTGAGAGGGAATGTGGGGATGGAGAGGGAATGTGGGGATTAAGAGGGAATGTGGGGATTTGAGAGGGAATGTTGGGGATTAAGAGGGAATGTGGGGATTGAGAGGAAATGGGAGAGGGAAGATGGGGAATGTGGGGATATGAGATGGAAATGTTGGGGATTGAGCGGAATGTGGGGATAGTAAGAGGGAATGTGGGGATTGAGAGGGAATGTGGGGATGGAGAGGGAATGTGGGGATTGAGAGGGAATGTGGGGATTGAGAGGGAATGGAATGTGGGGATGGAGAGGGAATGTGGGGTAAGGTGGGACTGTGGGGATGGGATAGTTAAAGGGAATGTGCGGATGGAAAGGGAATGTGGGGATTGAGAGGGAATGTGGGGATTAAGAGGGAATGTGGGGATTGAGAGGGAATGTGGGGATTAAGAGGGAATGTGGGGATGGACAGTGAATGTGGGGATTGAGAGGGAATGTGGGGGATTAAGAGGGAATGTGGGTAATTGAGATGGAATGTGGGGGATTGAGACAGAATGTGGGGATTAAGAGGAATGTGGGGATTAAGAGGGAATTTTGGGGATTGGAGAGGGAATGTGGGGGATTAAGAGGGAATGTGGGGATTGAGATTGAATGTGGGGATTAAGGGGGAATGTGGGGATTGAGAGGGAATCTGGGGATTGAGAGGGAATGTGGGGATTAAGAGGGAATGTGGGGATTGAGATGGAATGTGGGGATTGAGATGGAATGTGGGGATTGAGACGGAATGTGGGGATTGAGAGGGAATGTGGGAATTAAGAGGGAATGTGGGGATTGAGCGGGAATGTGGGGATTGAGAGGGAATCTGGGGATTGAGACGGAATGTGGGGATTAAGAGGGAATGTGGGGATGGAGAGGGAATGTGGGGATTAAGAGGGAATGTGGGGATAGAGAGGGAATGTGGGGATTAAGAGGGAATGTGGGGATTGAGACGGAATGTGGGGATTAAGAGGGAATGTGGGGATTGAGACGGAATGTGGGGATTAAGAGGGAATGTGGGGATGGAGAGGGAATGTGGGATTAAGAGGGAATGTGGGGATTAAGCGGGAATGTGGGGATTGAGAGGGAATATGGGTATTGACAGGGAATGTGGGGATTGAGATGGAATGTGGGGATTAAGAGCGAATGTGGGGATTAAGAGGGAATGTGGGGATTGAGAGGGAATATGGGGATTGAAACGGAATGTGGGGATTAAGAGGGAATGTGGGGATTGAGAGGGAATGTGGGGATTAAGAGGGAATGTGGGGATTGAGACGGAATGTGGGGGATTAAGGGGGAATGTGGGGATGGAGAGGGAATTGTGGGATATAAGAGGGAATGTGGGGAATTAAGGGCAATTGTGGGGATGAGAGGGAATGTGGAGATGGAGAGGGAATGTGGGGATAATGTGGGGATGGGAGAGGGAATGTGGGGATTAAGAGGGAGTGTGGGGATGGAGAGGGAATGTGTGGATTAAGAGGGAATGTGGGGATTGAGAGGGAATGTGGGGATTAAGAGGGAATGTGGGGATTGAGACGGAATGTGGGGATTAAGAGGGAATGTGGGGATGGAGAGGGAATGTGGGATTAAGTGGGAATGTGGGGATTAAGCGGGAATGTGGGGATTGAGAGGGAATGTGGAGATGGAGAGGGAATGTGGGGATTAAGAGGGAATGTGGAGATGGAGAGGGAATGTGTGGATTAAGAGGGAATGTGGGGATTGAGAGCGAATATGGGTGTTGACAGGGAATGTGGGGATTGAGAGGGAATGTGAGGATGGAGAGGGA